>CAAKHB010007896.1:275231-300725 GCA_901007665.1 Aeoliscus strigatus | reverse complement strand
TGTGTGCGTGCGTGCGTGCGTGCGTGCGTGCGTGCGTGCGTGCGTGCGTGCGTGCGTGCGTGCGTGCGTGCGTGCGTGCGTGCGTGCGTGCGTGTCCAACATCCATACAATAAGAGTAAGTGTTTCATTCACACTGAAAGTCCAAGAACAAGTGGTCTTCTTAAAATGAGAATCTCTGGTTAAAAGAACTCATGTTATATCATGTTAATGGATTTGTCGTGAGCTCCACCAGACTTTCCAGTAAACCAAAAGAAATGATCTTAAAAGTCATGTTGCCTTCGGGGCAGAAGCAAAACTCTTCTTTGTGATGGCAGAGGTAATTTTCTGCAGGAGGGCTGAACAGATGAGCAGTTTGCAGGGTCTGTTACCTGCTTCTTGTTCCTTTATTAGAAATTGGATGTGGGTAGAGAGCCACAATGGCCGTCCTGCTCGGCCTCACACAGACACAAATGCAGGGTCTTTTAAAGGGCGACCAGCGGTTTACAGGACTGAAAGTGACTCAGCATATTGTTACACAGAGGAAAGTGTTAGCACTCCTTAACAATATCAGAACTATAACTATACTATTCATCAAAAAAAATGTTGATCTGTCCAGACCTCCATCTTAGCTGCTATGATGCCTGGTAGGAGCTGAGGCAGGTTATAGGCCGGTAGTTACTGTCGATGGTATTGTTCTCTTCTGGGGGTCCTTCAGTATGAGGACTGTCCGGCCCTGGGTGAGCCACTCTGGGTGGTTTCCTGATATTAACAGCTGATTCATCTGTGCTGCTAGGCCGTCATGGAGTGCAGTCAGCTTCTTGAGCCAATAGGCATGAATCATGTCAGGCCCTGGTGCTGTCCAGGTCCGTTGTCACCTTGTTACCCTGCCATTGAGAGTAGACCTTAGCTGGGTTGGTGGGGAACACCTGGTTTATTCTCCTGGCCTCTACCTCTCTTGTATACCTCTTTAGGCGGATAGCTAGTGCTGTGAGCCTTCGCTGAGCAGTCTCCAGTGCGTCAGCTCTGGACAGTTTGTTATATTCCTTGGACAGTTCTTTCCTTAGATTCCACCTCTGCTTAGTTCTCTTAGACCGGCCTTCTGCACCAAAGTCAGTGAGCTAAACCACTGAGCTATCCAGTCGCTCAATTTATACTCCAACAAAACTACCCTCTGGTGCCATGGTTACCTTGGCAACCAAACAGCTAATTGTGTTTTCCTTTCATTGGTTTCTTTGTCTCGTATTCAACTGAATTCCAACCAAACTATCAAGCTGATTTTCATAGAAGTTTCCTAATTTGGGACAGGCTCCACCGTTGTGCGCTAACGTCCCTGCTGTCCGACCGCCTGTCTCGCTAAAGCTGTGATTGAAACAGGCAGGACGAGAGGCAGCTTTAATGTGTTGTTCACCTCCACCGCTCACAGATTTGTTATCACATCAACGGATGTTGTAAAATCTACAACCGAGAGTTTGGCCGCTCTTCAGCGCCTCGCCTCAGGGGGAGGGCGCTGCTGCTCGCTCAGCTGTTGGCGATAGCGGCCTTTTGGTTCAACAACCTCCCAGTTTGCACACACAGGGCCTGATGGAGAGCTCTACATTTCGGAAGCAGCTTGTCAAAGTCACATCACAGCAGCAGAGGCAGAGGTGTGGGTTGATGCCCGGTGAAGGGTGAGGTGTCCTGCACCAACAGGACGGGGCGGTGCTGCTGTTCCAAGGTTTCCTCTTTTACACGGCTACTCTCTGCTCTGGACGATAGCCTGTGTCCAATGGACTTTTCTGGGATCCACAAACTGATTTGGCAGACACAGTCTGGACTTGGCAAACGTTGATGGTAGATGAGCAGGGGTTCTAGAAAAATACTATGATTGTATATGATGAGAATAGCGATACTAATAATTAATAATGGACGACACAGTGGTGCAGAGGTTAGCACTGTCGCCTCATAGTAAGAAGGTCCCCGGTTTGATTCCTGGCCTGGCCACAGCATGTTGAGGTGAATTGGTCTAAATTGCCCGAAGCAGTGAACACGATTCCTGGCTCATCAACTGGCCCCAAACAGAACAGAGAAATAAGACCCAAACTATCTGTTTGTATCTGCTCAGCCGGCGACTCACGGGAAATATCTAGTTGGACAAAAACAGAAATCTGACAGGTTTTTGTCCAATTTGAATTTGTTATTAATAACATGAATTAGAAATAATTTCTCTTTCACAAGTCAATCTTTTTTGTTGACCAGTCTTGTTTGATTGTTGCAGCGTCAGTCACGGGCGTCTTGGAATAACATGTGAACACTCTCAACAGGACGTTTTCCTGTTCCTCCCCGCCTGGCAGCGGGGTGCGAGAGCAGCATATGGATCTGGTGTGTTTGTACACACTGGCACTGCGTGACAAGGTCTCTGAACAGCGGTCAGGAACAGAGCAGATAAACATATTATTATTATCGCGTGACATAATACTGCTGGTGACAGGAAAGTCAACAGTTCGGTGTCTTCCCATGATGAACTCTTTTTTTTCATGGAAAGAGGCTGAAGAGCAGTTTTTGCCCACATGGACATACATATTTTACACAGCATCAATTCGCCATTTGTCGAGCATGTTCATCAAGGGAAGTATCTTATAAGACGAGATGATGCTTGTCATGATGCAACGTATGCATTCACAAAACAAAAAAAAAATCGATAATGGTGATAAATATTTAGACATAAACGAGTAACTGATAGTTCAGGGTCCTTACAATGTTTTAAAACGGGATTGTAGTGTAACCATGGTAACAAGAAACCTCTTAAATAAAGCTTCTGTCACAGTGTAGTTATCTTCCGTCTAGTTATTTGTCATTTTCATACGTACTTAACACCAAAGTGCCCACTGTGAATGTCCTCGTGAGTGGACCACAAACGTTACATCCTATGGAATAGTGTAAAACCGGTTTGCTGACGGTGCGTATGTACTTCTTTAGAAGTTTAGAATGCAGGACTTTCACTTTCCATTGTAGCATTAATAGTCTTGCTCAAAGATCAGAGCACTTCCTCTACCAGCGGTCAGAGGAACCGCTGAGATTAATCCACATGAATGTGTGATCCACTTGGAGTCTGGACCACTGGGGACGACGCCGCACGGGGATGAGAGCTGAAGACGTGAGCGATCAAACATGTAGCAGAGCTACGGGCTTAATATCTGTGATGCAAATCCATATTTAAGACGTGTTGAGTAAAAGACGGCAAAGATCAGCAGCGTTTTTATCGAAGGGCGGCAAACAAATTAAACCTCACAACACCCAATGAACGATTTACACAGGTCAGACAAGTGAAGAGTAAACAGCCAGCGGAGCTGAGGAGGCTTTGTGAGGTGAATTATTCCTCCTCTGCAGCTTTGTCAGGATCTTCACCATTTGTCACCCTGCTGCCGACGGTTTGTCCAACCTAACTCAGAAGTGTGACCCCGGCTGTACACTGGACCTGCGTCACGTGACCTTCGGCGGCCGCCCCTCTAAAAATACGCGGGAGGTCGAGTTCGGCGCTGAGAGACGTGTCAATGTCCACAGAGCAGATGGCTCACACCGGAAGGTACTCCCAATACGACACAGCCAATCTGGTTGATTTTCAAAATAAAGCACTGAATGCCGGCTCTGATCAAACTTCAAAGTAAAACACCGCATACGGACCCAGGCGTGTACGCCTCGTCGATGTATCAAACAGGAAAATGTTTGTTGTGATTCTCATTCTCCCTCATAGTCTTGCAGTAGCTACTAGTCCAGCATTCATGCTGCTGTGCACACGTTGATTAACCCACTTGTACCATGGTCATTTGCCATAGCAACAGAAATGGGCTCATTCATTTATGTCTTCATGTGTTCTCCACGCCCTTCCACGTCAAGTGTCACTTCCCCGTGTTCTTTTTTTACGTGATTTTTGTCTTTTCTTTTCCATTTCTTTTTCTCGTGCAGCATCCCACTCGTCAAAGTTCTTGTCCTCTCCAAACAAGTTGAAAAAAAATGTCCAGTTGTTGTTACCGCTGACAGCTGCGCCATGCGCTGTTCCCAGTGTAACAGGTGGTTGCTGTGGATGGATGTTAAAAAAGTTAACTACATGTGCATTACACGGTTTTTAACACACAGCCTCCAGCAAATCAGAAAAGAGTATTCACTCAGACCTTGATATAATACTTATTTCCTTCATCGATTAATCTGTTGACAATTTTCTCAGAACATCCATCTGTGTTTTTTTTTTTTTTGTTGTCGTTGTTGTTTTCAAATAAGATCAAGTAAGGCTGTCATTCACTGTCAATGGAAGAACCATTTCCATTTGATTCAAACTCATTGTAGGTTTATATATAAACACCGTGAATAAACTGATTATCTGAAGCTTTCATAAATCAAATCAGATTGTTGCATCAATAATACTCGTTCAGTAATAGAAATTTCATTTCGTCCATTGTGCTCGTGACCTCCTGTCTGTTGGTGGGCTGGTCGGCTGCAGCGCCACCAGCAAATTCACAAAGATTCTTCACAGCCAAGTCGACACTGTGTCTGCCAAATCGGTTTTTGCGTTCCCGAAAAGTCGATCAGACACAGGTGGGCTACTGCCAGAGCGGCTGGTAGACCTGACTACTCCAGAGCGTGCGCGTGCACACACACACACACACACACACACACACACACACATATACACACAGAATCTCTCTGTCCTGAATATTTCAAGGCTCATTTGTCTCAACACCAGAAACTGACGGAAACAAAGAGATAAAAATTAACGACAGAGAAAAGAAGAGAGGAAGGAATAGAAAGAAGTGATGATACCAGAGGAGATGTTGAACTAATGATGCTGGAATCACATGCTCCCCGTTGTCTCAGCATGATTCTCTCTGTCTCCCATCTTCTTCTTCTTCTTCCTCCACATCTGTCTCTCCTTCTTTGTCTCTCATCTTTCGAGTCATTTCATCATCAGCCACGCAGCTGACAAGGCCCAGACCTTTTCTTCCACCACTCAAAGGATGTCTTTGTGCCTCACATCTGATCCTCTCACCCATCGACGTACTGTCTGGTTCCTTATCGGCAGGGCTTCCTCTATGACCCCCTAACACAAAACTCACATTCATGAACATCCCAGATCCTGACACCAGACGGTGGCTCCAGTACGCCACACTTAAATACTCAGTTGGAGCTCAAATTAAATTTTATAAAATGTCTGAAAAATGATGATCAGTGTTTCCGAATCCCAAAAATGGCATCAAACGAGGACCCCTCAAATGTCTTGTTTTGCCCAGAAACCAAAACTATTCAGTCGAGGGTGGAAAAAAGAACATTTAAGACGATTTGGACTTTTTTGAAATAATTGTTTAAAATTTATTGTGTGCCTTTAAGCCTTGAGTCTAATCCAAATTTCATTGTCCTGTACTTGAATCTTGAATACGGTCACTCCAGGTTGCAAAATGCAAAGATGGTGAAACAAACAGTCGCCATATCCAGTCTTTCATACGCCCCTGAGCACAAGCAGACTTTGTTGTGAAGTGGAAGAAAAGTTCCAGCAGTCAAATATCTGCATATTCATATATTCTGGATTCTGTAATGAGGAGGAAGAAGTGGGTGGAATTTTTAGGAATTTTAATGATACTTGTGTGCAAAAACCTTGTCAGGAAGATATTTACTCGAACGTTCCAACACATGCTGAGGTGAGCTTTAATCTTTGAAGTCGTGATCACACCTCAACAGTTTGTCTTTCTGAGAAATAATGAAACACGTAGCGTTCTGTGCTTATCACTTATTTAATCACAAGCAATGGAATGTAACAGAATAAGAGAATAAGGGAAATGTCCGAATCATAACTCTGGGCAACCCTCCTCTTTCCATCTCCTCCTCCTCCTCACCCTCCTCCCCGTCCTCCCCGTCTTCCTCCCTCCTTCCTCCTTCTCCTCGACACTCATTATGTTCTGCTTTAATTAGCCCATCTGATATGGCAACTGGACTTCAGAGATGGAAAGAGCGGGAGATGGAGAGATAGAGACAGCAATGGGGGAAGAAAAACAGATAAAGGAAGAAGAAAAGAGGGGTGTTTGAAGTCGACAGTGTGCATGCTGGGTTAATTACACAAGCTTTCCCTCCCACTTCTTGTTCAGTTTTTCTTTCCCGTGAATGAAAAAAAAAGATGAAGAGGAGCTGGACTGGATTTTTTTTTTTTTTTGTGGTGAAAAAAGGAGATTTATAATTATTCTGACACACTGTCTGTTGAAATATGCTGAAATAGCCATCATTTAAAGGAGATTATGACTCTAAATGTGCCTGTTGTCATCTTCATCTCAAGTTCATACATTCAAAATTGACCACACCACCACGAGCAAGAATAAATGTCTTCACATTCGCATTGAAAGTTGGATTTGGAAAGAAACAAGATCCACTCTTGAGAATGATTCGAATGTGTGAATCAGAGGTTCTGGACCATAAATCCAGTCAGTGTTCGCGGTAATCATAAATATTGGGCATTTGTTGCTGCTGACTTTCTCTTGTAAATGTTTGCATCCGTCCCCAGAAACCGTAGAAACTCCACCGGGTGAGTGTCGACGTGCCTCGGCGAGCTCCTTCTCCAAGGTCACATACATACAAACACAATTGCATTCTTGCCCGATATCGGAGCAATCTTTGTAACTTCTGATTGTAAAAGTATTTAGTCACAAAAAGAGAGAAAAAATGATCCTTCAAGTTGTGTTATAAGCAGAGGAGGATTTAAAATCTTTTGAGCGTACCGGCCCTTTAATCCACCGCATCATAGCCATATTGACATTAATATTACATCACTCTGAATGTATGCCATGTGGTTTCGTCAACACACATCTGAGCCAAACTGTGTTCCCCTATGAATATACATTGTTCAGATTTCACACACACACACACACACATACACACAGACGCTGCATTTTCAATGCAGCACTCAGCTTTAACAATCATGTCGGGTCATTTCCTGTCACACCGCGACTTTATCGCTGTATAGTGGATGAACGGAGGCAAATGTTTAAAAGGAGACTCTGCATTTTCACACAAACGAGGTGAAGCTGCATTTGTTGACTTTGTTGTGTTACAGATATTTCCATCACAACCTGGACGTGAGCCACACTTCTTTGACGCTTTGAATACATGAGTGTGTTGGGTCGACGACCTCTACCAACTGTGGAAACGACGAGCACATGTGCTGCCATTTATGAGAGTAAATAGAATTGAGTGTGTATGTTTGTGTGCGTGTGTGTGTGTGTGCGTGCGAGGTAGAGAGAGAGAGAGAGGGATGTAGTGGGGACTGAGGTATGTGCAGCCAGAGGGCCAGATGGAGACAAACGGATGATCTTTCAAGACAACAGCCCTCCAATTAACACGCAGACACACTCACAAATCACACGCGCGCAGCCAACAATCACACCCATCGACAAACCAAACACAGTTTGTTGAGATATGAGGGAGTCTGACAGGACCAAACCTCGTACAAACACTCAGATTTTAAATTACACGATTACTGTTCTATGGAAGTGTGTGTGTGTGTGTGTGTGTGTGTGTGTGTGTGTGTGTGTGTGTGTGAGAGAGAGATTCATTCTTGGTGTAAATACACGACAGACAGTGAGACACCGTACACACCCAGTTATGTGTTAAGTTTAGTCTGGTGTTTTCTTTTTCGGAAAAAACTAGCTATCACTCTAAAACAAAACATCTGCAAACTCAATCAACTTGATCAAATGATTTTTATGTGAAAATAAATGGATAAAGCACAATCAGATCAAGTACATTTATGTTTTATATAGGGAGCTGGATTATGCCCTAAGACGGGACCATGTGCTTATGTGATGCTTTAGCTTGTTTGGACGTTCCTCAGTTTGAAAAGAAGCAGCTAAAGGAGAAAATACATAGAATTTGCTTCAGTTTTATTGTGTCATTGGGAAATGTCAAATCAAGGGACATTGTGTCATGATTGGAGTCAGTCAAGAATACTTTAATCAACACGTGCAAATGAGTCCTGCGGGACACTCTTTCATTCCTTTCCGCCACCGATGGCTCAGATTGTCGTTATCAGTGTCGGACGACGTTATGAGACAGGAATCCTGCAGAGAGAGACGGAGCAGATGCTGCTCCAGCAGAGCAGAGACCTGCTGCAGAACAAGCGGAGGTCGTGTTGTTAGCTTAGGTTATTGTGTTGACCTGGCATCAGCACACATGGTGGGATAAAGGCGAAAACAATCCTTCAATAAGCTGAAGAAAAGGCCCGTCCCTGTGGGGATTGTGTCTGCAAGATGCTGACAACAGCAGTATGAGTCTGTCTGTGGATGCAGGTTTTGTCAGTATAGTGGTGACTTATTTTCCACCCACTATAGAAAGAATAAGTCTTTTCCCCTGAGTGTGAACTAAACCTCATTCCAGTAAATAAGTCATTTGTGTAAGTCTATTTTTTGCATTTGTTCTAGCTATTTAATTAAAACCGATTTCTGCAGATTTTTCCAAATATAAAAATATCCCATTTTATTTTTAATTAAAACACTTAAGAATCAGGCACAGCCTCTCTGCCTGTATTTGCATTTCAACTTGGAAAACCTGACCACGATTTAGCTTCACGACACTTTTATATCATATACATAAACTGAGATGGAGAAACTGCTAGAAGTGTGACATCCATTGGTTTATCAGCCTATAGCACCTTACATAGCCTTTAGCTCTTAGCTACTGTTAGCTAGACTTCACCTCTCCAGAGATGTAACTACGTGCCACAGCGGCGCCGCAAACCTCCACAGGCGGCAACAACTAGTGATGGCCAAAGCAGCTTTTTCAGGTTTACTGAATCATTAGAATCCGTTCATAAAAAAAGATTTGTTCAAAAGATTTCCAGGGGAACAAACCATGAATCAGATTCGCCAGCAGCAGCTCACTGCCTCACTCAGCTGGGCTGTGAAATGAACGAATAGCTAACAAATATTTTCACGAAGCGAGTCAACTCAGTTTGTACAGTTCGTACAGTTCGTTCACCCCAAAGATTCGTTGGTTCGATCAAATCGCTCGCAAATGAGACAGTATTGGCAACAACTGTGATTGGACATTGCCTCCACCTCCATGAGGAAGGAAATTGTTGTGGAAACTGACGTGTCTGGAACCAAACCGAGTAGAGCCGAGCCGAGTCAAGTAGATCACTACTGTGTCATTTTCAAAATAAAACACAGATTGCCGGTGCTGATCAATTTTTGAAGTAAAGCACCAACAATGCATGTGTGTTTTAATCTTTCAGACCAAAAAAGATGTTTAAAATCCTGGAATAGTCCTTTAAACTGCTTCTCTTCCATCCACAGACTGCTGCTGTTCCGCTCTTATGGATTTCTTGCTGCTGCTGTGTGAAGACAGATAATGATTTTGGATCTTCAAGCACAGAACGTGGACAGGTGAGCGCTGCTTGTAGCTACACACTCGGTCTTTAACCTCCAGCACCCCATCCTAGGGCTTTATACACACATACACACACGTAATACACTGACTTGAACCTGAACTCTGTATTTTAGAGGTTTACCTTCTGTGAGACCTTACACAGATACACACGTACATGGGATACAGACACACACACACACACATACACACACTTATTCTCAGGGCACATTCTCCAATCAGCCTATGAGTCTGTATCACAGTCAGACACACATTAATGGGCTTAGTCAGGATTAGACCACACACACATACACACACACTGCAGATATCCCTTCACACACACACACACACACACACACACACAAACAGATGCTCTCTTCATACACATATCCTCTGTTGTACCAGGGCTTGCTCTGCTACACACGCACACACACACACACACACACACACACACACACACACACACACTCAGAGGCACTGTGGTGTTTCTCATTATCATGCACTGTGGTAGTGGTTGCATTGATTTCCACTCTGTCTTAAACTTAGCCCACGCAGGCCGTGTGTGTGTGTGTGTGTGTGTGTGTGTGGTCAGCTTGGCAGAGCCTCTCCAGGCTGAGTGAAGATTATGGCTCAGAGATTTTTCACTTCTTCTTTCCTCTTTTTCTTAAAGTCCCTCGCTCCCTCCCCCTTCCGTTGCTTTCCCTCCATTATCCCCCCCAGCTCCATCTCCTGCTCCCTCTTTCTCTCCTCCTGTCTCTTTATTGCTGTTCACTTCATCAATCTCCGTCTTCCACACACACACACAAAAAGGGAAAGTGCCGTTAAGGAATTTCTAAGCGGCGACTCGATGCGATGAAGAGATGGAACTGAGGAGATGGGAGGATCATGAGGAGGAAAGCAGATCAGAGGAGGGATGGAAGATGACAAGGGGAGGAGGGAGAGAGACAGAATGCGGTGGGGTTAGCGGACCGGCTGAGAGGAGGAGGCAGGACATCTTTTACTTGAGACCAGCAATGATTTTGTGAAGACAGAACGGACTAATGAAACCGCGAGCGGCTCCTCGGCGCATCGGCAGAGCTCTTCCTATCTGCCGTCCACTTCATCAGACGTGTCGTCTCTCTGCTTACATGTGTCCCGCCGTAGAACCGTATTCTGGGATGTTCTGGAGCGGTGGCACTGCTCTGTTGTAATTAACAAGCTCACAGCCTTTATCTGGTTCCACAGACATTTAGTTAATAGTTTGCTACAAAGCTCCAGCAATCCAATACTGCAATTACAAAGCTTTACTAACTTCCAAGCACGAGCAACATAATTACTTACAGTCCTTTTTTTCCCTTTTTTTTTTGTTATCAGAGATGCGCAATGAAAGTATAATAAATGCAGTTACAACTAGTCAGCTAAACTAATGCAGGTTTGTTTAAAAAAAAAAAAAACATAATAAATAGGGAAGAACAGCACACACATCCCAGAATTTAAAGCTGGGTGGTGGTTGAGTGGTGCACCAGAGGGTTAGTATAAGAAGACGTCAATCGAAGTCCGCACACCAGAAGCAGTCATGTTTCAGGCATCCACCCTTCATCAGACATGAAAGTGAATGTTGAGACACCCCCGAGGGTCACGTGACCCAATTAGGTGATTTGACAATCAGAAGAGGCAAAAAATGAGAAAAATCTATACCCTTTACTTGTATGCATACTGGATACATTTGAAAGCATAACACTAGAATACCTCATGGTTTTAGAAACATATTTTAGAGACCTTGCACAGATTTTGTAATTTGTAATAATGCAGAACATAGAACATATTGTAGGCCATGTGACCCTAGGGGGTGTACATATGGAGGCGCGTCTCAACATTTGCTTTCATTGCTGATGAAAGACAGGCGTGTGAAAAGTCTCTAATAACATGTTTTTCAAGGACTGACTCCTTAAAAAAGATAAGAACCATCATGAATGAATGTGACTCTGACAGCGTCATGACCTGTATGTGTGGATTACTTCTGACTGATAAATCATCGCATAGCCAGAAATACTGGGAAGTACTTGTCCACGTTACTTAAAAACGTGCCAAAAAAATGTATTTAGCGTTAATTGGCTGTTCATGGTCTATTATTGTCATGTTATTTTAATAGTCACCAATTATCGTCATTGCGATTCTGACCATAGTTATTGCAGATATTCCTCATATCACCCAGGACTATTGACGACCACCTCGCCAGCTTTGGGGGTCTCCGTCAGGACGAAGCAAACTACACCAAGCAGGAAAACGAACTCAGCACAGAAGCCTGTCGCTGTGAAAGCACCGTCGGACTTCGTATTCTGCCGTGTTCAAACCCCTCGAAAACAGGAATAACAGCAGCCCGGGAACACATCTGGACTCAGACAGGATTATTTATCCCCTTTTGACTGGTCCGTGCATTTCTAAATGACGTCTCTGCTGATGCATCATCCCAGGTTGCCTCCGTGTTCTTCCATATGTTTCCCTCTGTATGTGGTTACCACCTACGTAAGGAAATTATACATTCTGCATCGACGGTTGGTCTGACAAATGCAAAGTACAACCTTGCCGCGCCCGACCTCCATCCCTCTCGTCTCCCCTGTCTGCAGCAGCCATAACTAATTTTTCCCTCTCAACTAATCCCAATACATCTCTTTTTTATTCTCTGACCCTCTATCACTCATATCCCCTGCTCGACATGTCAGATATCACCCCTCACACACACACACACACACACACAAACATACACCATCTTTCTTTCTTTCCTTTTTCTTCCTCTCGTCTTCTCATCTGTCTCCCACCTCGCTGCTTCCCTCTCTACTCCCATTTCTCCGCTGTCTGCGCATCTATCTCTCTCTCTGTCAGGGGCAGAGGAGGCAGAGTATCATTTAGAGAAGATATAGCTTTCACAGACATACCGATGCGCACTCACACACACACTTACACACATAGACTAGCTGGGCTATTCACAGTCTCCCAGTCTGTACTTGTTTTGTGGGACAGCTGTTCAATGAGATGTTGTAAAGTGCAACTGGTGCTCTGTTTTGGGGAGGGAATCCAGAGAGGAAGGATGATGACAAGAGGGATGTAGGGAAAGTGTGTGTGTGTGTGTCTGTGTGTGTGCGCGTGTTTGGGGAGGACCGGAATGAAACACAGGAAAAAGCCAAGCAGCGGGAAAAGCAATCCTGTTGGCGCTGATAGATTTCTGGGGGAACAATGTTATCTCTGTCTGTACCGCCAGACACACACTCACACACACTCACACTTACGCACGCACTGACAGAGACACACAGACGTACCCCTTGCAATAGAGAGAAGCAACAAAGCTTTGTGGAGAAGTACGTGTATCCACGGCCTTTATTTTACAACCAAAAATGCTCCAAAGGAGGCGCAGTCAACTTACAAAAGAAGAAGAAGAAACAGCCTGAAATAGAAACTCAGTCAAACCCATCACTGCATACAAATGTGTGTGTGTGTGTGTGTGTGTGTGTGTGTGTGTGTGTGTGTGTTTGCTGTGGCTCTTTGGTGTTTATTTACATTCCACGCTGCACGGGGGCGTGTGGTGAGAAAAGACGTAAAATGAGGTGAAGCACAAATAGAAAACTGGGGACAGGTGACATTCAAGCTGCGGTGACAGCGAGTGCTGAGGGAATATTTGAAGGTTCTGATTGGCAAAGATGACCACATGATGTTTGACACACACTCACACACACTCAGCGCTTGAAAGAACGCCAAGCTTCAGCCGCCGTCATTCATGAGTTTTACACACAGCACAAGTCACAGCACAAAGAGAAAGTACATCGCTGTGGGAGTGAGCGAATGGCGAGAGTGAGAGGAAATAGATTGGTCAGTAATTTGGTTTTTGTACATTTTTGATGTCCCATCAACCTGCTGCAGGGCCTGTTGCTATGGTGATGTTTCCCACCTCCAAGACACTGAAGCTGCCTTCCAACCCCTGCTTTGCTGTTACCAGGCCAGGTGCGGCCATGTCATCAGTCAAACAGAGGTAGATCGTAAAAACGTAAAAAGTGGGGAAAGAGCTTGTTCTCATTGTTCTCTCATTGTGTCTCTCATAGGTCATATTCACTTTCATCCCTCCAAACTTTTCCCAGTTTCTCTCTTTTGTCTAACATCTCGTTCCACTTCTTTGACACGTACACGTGCACCAGTGGACACACAGATCTTTTCTATGCCCGTGTAACTGACTCCCACACATGAAAAAGCCTAAATTAAAACCAACTCGATTTTTTGACAATGTATTACATAGGAAAATATCACATCATTTACACTGTGGTCTGGGTAAATACTCTGTTCTGATTGGCTGGCAGCGGGACCATATAATACACATCTAGTTGACTTTTCTAATATCCATCCGCAGCAACAACTTGTTACACTGGAAACATTAAATAGCGCAGCAGTAACAACAACTGAACGTCTCACGAGGAAAACGAGCAAAATGGCTGATTTGAACATTTGTTTCAACTTGACTGCAGAGGACAAGAATTTTGGGGATGCTGCACAAGCAAAAGACAAAAATGAATTGATAAACACCACTGGGAAGTGACACTTGAAGAACTACAGGACACGAGTTAGGGCTTGGCTAAGACATAAAAACAAATTAATGACCATGGTATAAACAGTTTAAGGAAGGTGTAGGTGTGTGAAACAGTTTTAAGGTTTGATGTCGTACAATAAAATAAAAACCTCAGACCTCCGTGAGCATTTGACATAGTTCGGCCAATGATTGATTGATCAACACCACAGTCTGATTGTTGTTTTCTGTTTTTAAATGTGACAACAAACCAATATGAATCTCTTAGCTGCTTCACACAAATGTCTTTTTTTTCATTATTCATCTTCTTGGCATCTGGTTCCAGAGAGCTCTGAGTGGTTACTATGGTAACTAAACCATCCAATTAAAAGTGATTTGTAGGTCAGAAGACAAGCTGGGCTGAATTTGATTGAGAAGTGGGTATATTCGCTTGTGTCAGGGGCGTTTGGAGGATTAGAGCTCAGTACGACACAGGTTCTGTCTCAGTAAACTTTGAAATAAAGTGATTTCAGGCTTTTTTAATTAACCAAGATGGCTCCTCATCCAAATTTAACTCAGGTTTAACCTTGATGTCTAGACGTCCCATGACCTGCACATCACGTAAAACAATATCAGTGACAAAACCATCAACAAGCTGCGGCAAAGCAGCAACAAAGGCGGCTGAGAGATTTTGAGGATTAAAAACGTCATCTGATCTGCCGAGTCCACAGCAAGGCAGCGAACCAGACGACAGGAAATGGAGATGCCACTCAGCAACGCAACACAACCAGTCATGTGGCATTTTACACTCTATCACAGGCGATCACAAAGCGGCGGCTGGTGTGTGAAACATTTGACGAGTTCTGCCCGCAAATACACTTACAGCGAACAAATCCAATGCGGAGACTTGTGTTTTTTTCTTCTTTAAATAAATGTGCCCTTTTGTCTGTGTGAACCTGTCAGAATTAGATTAGTTTTTTTGGCCTTTACACACAAACACACACCAAGACAGCTGTGCACACGCGTGCGTGCATACACACACACACACACACACACACACACACACACACACACACACACACACACACACACACACACACAGTGTATTGATTGTGTGTAACATTATCTAGATGGGATCATTTCCATTGATTTAGAAAGAGGGGTCACACTGATCAATGCTATCTGCTCGTCTGCTGTGTCATTAGAGCTTGAGTGCCAAAATATCGGGCGATCTTTACTTCCTCTCAGAAGTCCACCAAGCAGCAGACGGTATTACCAGTTTGATCCCAGGTATCAACGGCGCCTGCCGACGTGCCCCCGAGCAAAGGGCATCTGTGTTTCATCTGTGTTTACGTCTGTCCGAGAACTAAACAACTGAAGATAACATTCAGTGGTTCACCTGACCTTTTCTCAGCTTCTGTCACAGAGAAGGTTTAGGCCAAAGATGAGACATTAAAATTTTAGATAATCACCTGGTGACATTTACTGAAAGGAATTTTCCAACATCTGTTATTGTTTCATTTTTAAAAATTCCGTAAAATTTCTGGCATTTATGTCATATTCTAAAATGCACGCAAGCAAAATGACACGGATGTTTAATCAGTGTTCATTCCTGTTAGAATGCAGATGATGATGAACCCACGGAGGCAAAATGTGTAGAAAATTCTTGCTCTTCTACTCAGTCTGACTCAAATCATTAAATGTTTAAGACAGGACTTCTTGTCCAATCGTAATTCAGAATGTCTACACGCATATGAATATATGTGTTTGTGTCCTTTGGGATGTTAAGACCAGATGTTTCCCTTTCACCACTTTTTTTTTTTTTTTTTTTGCACCACCACTTCTCAAACATCATGAAGCACACACACAGACATGCACACATATAAAATGATGCATATAAGCAGACATAAATCCTCCCAAAATTTTACTTTAACAAGCTTGTGAAAAGCGAAATATAATTCCCTTCACTTACTCACATTACATCTTCTACAGCAAGTTCATTTTAATCTTTAATTAGAAACGACTGCTTGTCATTTCAGCTTGATTACTGGCATCTACACACTATAAACGGCGATGGGACCCGACGCCGGGCGCCAACCTCCAGGTGTCTGTTGTCAAATATGTATCCACAAAAATGGATTCATCTCATCGTCTCATGGCTGCGAGGACACGAGGTTCACACAATGACAGCAGTGAATAATCCGGAGTCGCCTCCAGTCAACCGTGTCTTATTGGCCTTCTGTTTGACTTCCTATTCGCCTGTGTGTGTGTGTGTGTGTGTGCGTTCCAGATGGAGATGGGTTTATAATCACAGGACAGTTGTTGTTTTTATTGTTATTTTATCATTGCTTTTACTGCTCACTAAACTGAGACGGAGGAGGTGAGGGGAGAGGAGACGACATGATAAGAGGAGGAACAAACACGGGTGAAGGAGGGAAGAGTACATGATGAAGGGAGACGAGGACAGATGCAGAGGGAGGAGGGTGAATTAAATGGAAGGAAAGTAAAACAGGAAAGATGAACAGGAAACTGACACAAGAAACATATTTATTCATTTGATTAAATTATCAAGAGCAGGATTGATACATGAAGGGCGGATGGAGCGAACAAACAGATGAGGAACCGAAAGAGAGACTGGAAAGGTCATGAATGAACGCCGCAGCCGCAAACGTTCGATATTGACGCTTGAATGACGGAGGGTTTCTGGAGCATCTGGAGCAATAATGAACAGAGAAGCGTCTATGTGGACGAGTGGTGGAAGAGTAAACAAAGCAAACTGTCCATCGAGAGACGGGTGATATGTGAGGTACACTGCAGCTTTTCCAGCACAAACACCTCTAAAGCTAGTTCAGACCAAAGATTCCAGGCGCAACAACTTGAAACATGCGACTACGTGCATCCACTTGCAACAAAACGGTTCCACAACAGTCCAGTTCATGCCGAGGCACTGAACAGAAAACATTCCTTGCTACCTCGCATAAAGTACTGTCGAATTGTTGAATTACCACACAGCCTGGTTCACGTGTGTGTTGTACTGCACACAGCATCCAGCTCATGCTAATGCTAATCACATGCAACTTCCTTTTTTCGTTCTGTTTTTTGTTCTTTTCCTGATATTGTCCAGCATTGGTGCATGTCATGTTTCAGCTGTCCAATAAATAAATCCATCCCTCATTCAAATGAAAGAGGAGAAAGTGACTCACAAGTAGAAATGTTACTGAGAGTCACAAATACGACCTGTAAACTTCTCACAACCACAAAACTGTAATAATATATAATATCAGCGTTCCTTTTTGCACTTTTCTCCATCTGCTTCCATTTCCTCTGTCACTTTCTCCTTCTCCTTCTCCTCAGCTCCAGCTCTCTCTGTCCCTCCCACCACATTCACAGGGTTCATCCAAGTCGCGTTGACGCCCACTCACCTCCAACATGCTACCTCAGTTTCCATGGTAATCGAGTAGCGATGGCGCTACATAAATATATACTTTAACATTCAACGCTCCTCAACTCATTAAGAACATCTTCAGATGAAAAATGAATCTCTCAGGGTGTTGCTCCTCTTAAAGGGCCACGTCGCTGCTTCTTTGCTTCAGTACTTTCTGGCATCTGTGACTGTTTGTGTACATGTCGCCGGCGAGCAGCTCCATCCCATAAACCTGCGAGTTCGTCAGCATGTAAAAGCTGGAGTTGCTCTGCCGAGCGCGACATGACGGTAAATATGACCCGCGGGGGATTTTATTGCTACACAAGAACATTTTCTGGTTCACGAGAGAGAGTCAGAACAAAGCTCGTCTGAGTATTAAAAACTCAAACATTGTTCACAGAATTATTCCTCCATTCAAGCAGCCTGTGAAGAATCCTGTTGTATTAACCCTTTCGGGGTGTGTGCACGTTGAATCTTAGGCCATGATGATCCTGCGTGTAGTCGTATTTCTGAAAGGAGATTCTTAGTCCCGGGAAAGTTTACATTTATATCAATGAATGTAAAACATCACCATGAAGCGAGATGGAGAAAAAAATGACTGTTGGAAATTAACTTGTTAAAGGCAACAGTTATTATTTTATGTCTGAGCAGTGAACTGGATCTCTGTGGAGGAGTAGAGATAGAGCATCTGAGATCAAATTAAATCTGAGTACATCGAGCAGAGTGTAGCTACTTCTGCTGATACCTGCCAACGCACCGCTACCGTCTGCCAGTGCCTTTGTTTGCTTTGCTTATTAGCATAGCCTTTATGAATAATCATATCTGTTTGTCTGATACCACGTCCCCATGTGACCACCACATTTAAATCACTAAACTGAACACGAATTCTGTCTGAATCAGCGGTTAAAGGAATCGCGCCAGCATCTAAAACCCCAGATGTGCCTCAGTCTTGGCAGTTCAAAAACTGCCTCCACATGGGCACGGCTGGGTGGATGAGATAGGCCCCGCCCACTCACAACGTGCCTCGAGGGTTGTCGCACTTTTCAAGTGGGAGGCCACTGTTAAGCCTCATTTATGTTTCAGCGTCAACTCAACGGAGTAGGGTCCACGTCAACTTGGTGGATCTACGGTATAGTTTGTCCAGCACTGGACCTCCGCAGACAGCAACAACTATGATTGGACTCTTTGCGTCACATGACCCAGATCTCAGTGCAGCATTTCTACATTTGCGGAGAAACCGAAAGCATCCATCTTTTTCTGACTGAAAAAGTGTGCAGAAAATTATGCCAATCTGCTGTGACATGACCCACTCACTTTCTTGAAACAGGCACTGCGCCGTTGACTGAAGACCAAGGGTTTTTTGGTCTGTGGCGCATTTGCTTTCTGTTCCATCATTTTACACATTTTACTCCCAGCCCAAAGTTGTATTTCTTTGAAAGGTGAGGGCGCATTGCGTGAAAGTGACAACATAACAATCACACTGCCAGCGCATGTGTCTGAAGAAATTCAGCAGCACTCGCAATGTGATGTACGTGATGTAAAATTATGATAATACTGCAGTACTGATGGTGGTCAAGACTACTGCTCTACAATTGAGGGAATCTTGATGTGAACAGGACTGATGTCAAGAAAACACACTCATGCGTGTAAGGAAATGCATATGTGAGAGCGCAGAAAACACACACTTGCCCGCCATTTCTCCCAATTGGAGCAGATGGCGCCACAGTCATAGCTGATGTTTCACACATCACTGAAGCACACCATGTACTCACAACCACAGAAAACACACAAACGCCATTTCAGTCGCAACCACTGAGCACGCAGTGAAAAATGCTTGCACATGCGTAACTGCTTGAACCCAGATGGACGTTCAGTCACCAGCACACACACACATACACACAAACACAAACATACTCTGACCGACACGCATGTGGAGCTATACACCGATGCACAGCGTGTCCTTATCGGTGCTAATTTATGGACTGATGAGCCTCGTTGTTGGCGAGTTAGTTCGCATCTCACATCACCGACAGGTTGAAGCATTAGCGTCTGAGAGGCAAGAGTGTAGTATTGTCACGGGTGTTGTTGTGTGAAAAAAGTCAATAGCAGCGAACGAGAATATTGCGCCCTGACCCGACAGCTCAAGGATATTATTGCCGTTCCAAAACAGTCGGCTGCACTTGTAGTTTTAATTGAAAGCACACAACTCTGCACACAGACGGCATGGCGGACAGAATAAACCCCAGTGCTGCTCCAGCTTTCACCTCTGGAGTCGGAGGGGTTGTTCAGCGTTTTAAAATGCTGTCACACTTCCTGTGTGCCTCACACATCCGGCCTCCAAAACAAACAAACTGCTCAGAAATATCAAGAGACAACATTTTAATGGTCGGTGTCAACTTTTCTTGTGCCAGCTACGGTGCGGAGAATCAGCGTTCTTTCACTTGAATCAATGTTTCCATAGCGACACAACTCTGTCCTTGCTGGTATTAGGAAAGGTGTGAAAAATTCCCTGACAGTTGGTGTGCTAACACAAATCAATGTCAGTGCTGTAAACAACTAAACTGGCTTTAGAGTTAAAAAAAAAAAAAAAAAAGATGACGAGTACATGAACACTTGATTTGAATATGATATTCCAAAAAAGAATAACCACTATTATGTAGGTTCTTCAGTTAATTTAAGTAATTCCAACAAATATTGTTCTTGTGCATGTGGATTAGTTAATGTATTATACTGACAGATGCCATGAAAGGTCACCAGACATGAAGCTAAAAGATTCCCTTTTGACTCCCAAGAGAAGTGCCATAATGATTGACAGCTGCTCTGAAGGAAGATAAAATAATTGTGGAAACTCTTCTGTTGAACTATAATGGTGGTTTCCCGTAATCAGGCACCACATCATGGCACTGCCTACTAAAGAGATATGTTCAATTATTAAATTCACTCTGTTTCACATAACATCACTGAAATGTTGGAAACTAGTCATGAAAATGGAGGAAACAATCTCAATACAAGGTCAATCTAGTGGAAGATCAAGTGTTTTCTCAAAAGCTGTCCCCAAAGTCAAGTATGAACTTTTCACTTCAGTTTTCAGGCCAACAAAGACAAGAAGTCCTCAAAATACACTAAAACCACAATAGACACTTGACTCACAATTGGCGAAACTCCACATGCAGATAGAAACATTATATTCTTATTGTTTAAGACCAGACAAGTGACTGAATGATTAATTCCCAAAGTTTCATGTGTCCGTATTCTTTTTTCAGGATATATTTTATTGTTTCTCGTTCATCGAATTCAGTCATACTCTGAATATCAGCTGCATTGACCAGTCATCTTTTAGTAAGATGCAGAGTTTACTCTCCACTGCCATTTAAATACTTTGACTACAACAGAAAGAAACATTGTCATAAAAAATAAAATTGCTTCCGCTGTCTTTAGTTCAACATTTAAATGTGATGTGAATGGGATAAATTAAAACCATCAAATGTAGAATATAAAAGCATGTTTCCAGGATGCCATTAAATCAGTGCTGAAGACTAGGACACGGTGGAATTAGTTCATTAAAACAGCAGCAGTTAAATGTCAAATTAGGAAGAAGGATGTGGAAAAAGATCAAGTTTGTTAGCTTGTGAAGCAAATCACATTCACATGTGATTTCAAAATGTTACTCTTCATCCATCTCGTACTTCTTTGTTCTCTCAGTTCTACTACTACCACATGTACTCGTCTTTGAACAAACAAATGAACAAACAAACAAACAAACAGCTCAATGTGGTAGCCTGTATCAAGATGGTTTTGATTTATTTCATACAGAGTAAGACGTGGTGTGAGTGCCACATATTGTATACAGTCTATGGATGAACGTTTGTGACTTGTAGTGACTTGTTGGGACTTGTAACAACCACATGACACACTGTCTATTTTTGACAAATAAATAAACAAACTCACTTACACCAGGAGAGTATTTAGGGGTATTTGAGCACTATTTCTGTGCCTTTTGTCAACACAGGGATCAGTTTGTGGCAGCACCCTTTCAGGCCCGATCTGTGTTTATGCTGTGCTTATATGCTAATAGGGTGATGCAACAGCGGTGAAAACATATAACTTCTCTGTGTTGGGTCACACAACACAAGCAAGTACCAAGGTTATACATTTAACCAGAAGTGAATGCAGAACAGAACAGTTGCAGTGAACAGAACAATTTGGAAGAATCTTCCAGCGACATGGAACTGATCATGTGCCATTACATTCAGAAGAAACTGCAGACGGTTCATCCGTCACTGACACAAACTCTCCTTTAAACTCTTCTGGCTTATAACTCTGCTCCCTATTTCTGCTTGCGTCTCTCTCACGCAATCGTTTTGTGCTGCGCAAACACATCTCTCTCATCCTCCATGCACAGATTATGTTATTTCAATTTTTTAAGACTTAATCATTTCATGCAATTTCATCAGACCTGCCTGCACCGAGGAACTTGGAGATAAAATTAGCTCTGGTATGTTGAGATCCAAGGTGACTGGTGATAGTCATGTGTGGTTGTTTGCCAATTAAATCTCTTGATATAGCTTTTCTATTCACAGAGTTGGTGACGAACAGCGTGAGAGCCTTTGGAATGCGTCTAGTTTCTTGTGTGAGTAATTAAACATGATTTATTTATGCGTTTACTTGGGAAACTTTGCTTCATCTTCTCAGAAGACATCATTTAGCGTCTCCGAAAGTAACTTTTCTCATTAGTTTGTCATAATTTGTTTTGCAGAGGAGGTGTAGCCAGTCTGTTTTTGATTTAAAGGTGCAGTAGGTAGTTTTTTGTTGCTCTATTTTGACAGTAAGCAGACGATGCACATCGAAATAAGGCATTGGGGCATCTCACATAAAGACAAATCCGACATCTTTACATTACACATTGGTGGGATGAAATTGTAATAAAGTTGCACTAGAATATAAATAAAACTGTTAAAGGTTATAGAACAAACGGCACTGGGGCTCATGAACCGCACACATCAGATCTGTAATCTGAAGATTCATTTGCAGAGACTGATATAGGTTTTCACCCCAGCTGATTAGATTTAGGATTTGGTCCATTAGCTTTTAATTTTCAGGCAGGACTATGATGCTGCATTGTTTCTGAAGGAGTCCAACCACTTTAGCATTCATTAGCTATTGACTAAAAACACACCACACACAAAAGCAACTGTTTTGAATGCAGAGTGCCTCAGTCTTTCCCTCCACTTAATTACAGACCAACTCAGCTGCATTGTTGATTCCCTGAAGGCCGCTCCCAGTGACTTACAGCCCCGTCCATTCTCCCGCTTCCTAATTCATGATTTATGACAACTGTTTAAAGTATCGACATGAATAAAAGTGAAATATGAGCCAGCAGTGCAGTTGTAACAGGCAGAACCAGAACTGTACAACCGACAGTGACCTCTGAATGAGACACAGACTTTCATTCACTTTACAATTCTTGTAACAACTATTCTTACATGGCGTTCTACATCGCGTTCATTTTTGTCACCAAATATATACGCCAGTATTCTTTTTTTATTAACACATATTTTATTGACAAAGGCGTGTCCCTTAATAGCATTTACTGTAGATTGTTTTGTTCTTCATAATCATGTTTTAAATTCGAAATAGAAGAAATTAAATATACTGTGATATACTAAATATACTGCCATGTTTTCATCAGGGACGTCAGCTGCAACAAAATAATGGCATCTACTTTCTCCCTCAACAAATGACACAGGTTGGTTCTTTCTGCTCATTTAAAACCAGTTTACTCACAAGGCTGATCAACTGCTCTCTGCTTCGGTTACACACGTCATCTATCGTCGTATTTATTTTAGATTTCCAATTCAAATTACACTTTGCACCGTAAAACATTGCCTGTCCCCAGACCCTCCATCCATGTGATAGTTCCCTCTGGGTTGGCCGGACCAGTGATAGATGTTGTATGTATAGATAGACAATAGATTTGCTGAGACTATGCACAACGACAGAATTAATGAAACGTTACATATGGTACATGTATTCATCTTGTCTCATATCGGCGCTCTCGCCCTCCCCTGTGTCACGCTGAGGCACGCTTTGTGGTCCATGTGAGACACAGCGGGTGGACAAGTAACTAAAAGTGTATGTCAATACAAAACAGTTTAAAGTCACAAATATCAGACTTTTCAGCCGAAGCAGCTCAGTGATTGATTTTCTGTTTGCAGCTGTGAATGTGTCAACAGGTGACTGTAAAAACACAGGATAGAATGCAATTAATATGTGTTTAGGGTTTACATGCACTCTTTTGACAGATGCTTTCATAGAGGACTTCATATTGTTTGTACTGTCTGTGTCAGACGCTGTCGATTATGTCCTGAAACACATCCTGACACCCCTTTTACCTTGGAAAGGTTTCACAGCACTTCCTGTGAGTTTCCCCTGAATGCTCTGGAAGGATGAATTAAATTCAGATTAGGCAAAGGCGAGACTGACTCATCTGTTTGGTTTGAGTCTCCTCACACAGCTCCTGCAGTCACTGCTCGGCCCTGCAGATCTTAATAAGTGCACACTTACACGCCGAACAAGAATAATCTGACTGATGTTCTCCATGTTAGCAGCTTCGAGGATTAGTGACAAACTAAACACGTCCCAAACCTTCCTGACTTCTCACCGACCTCAAAAATCATGCAGTATAAAAGCCAGGAAACCTGAGTGTAAAGTAAAGTGTGTGTGTGTGTGTGTGTGTGTGTGTGTGTGTGTGTCTGTCTGTATTACCCCCCCCACCTCCCTGTCCCATCTGCATCCTATTGCCTCCAACACAAAGTCAATTAACCTAATGGAAGTGGCAATTAATTAAGTCAGCAAACAGAATGATTAAGAACCTGACAATCAAGGGAGTGGGAGGAGTTTAAGTGATGCTCATTTAGAGGTAATGACTTCTGGTTGATGCACAAAGAAAAGAGGAAAAAAAACATCACACACGCACACACACTCTTTCGCTGTGGATTAATTTGTTGCAGCCAGACATTATTATCACTGATTATCATCTGTCAGTCAGCACGTCCAGTCCCAAATCACGTTAATCAAAGTCCAGGTGAGAGCAGGCCTTACCGCGTTTCTTTGGCCGTTGGCTCCTATTGGTCCTCTGAACACCCCCTTGATGTTCCTCAGCTGTCCGTCACGCAGGTGGGTGGAACTGATCACAATGTAGTAGCACGCCATTGGATATATTCAGCTTTCATACATTAAATATCTATCTGGACTCGCAGGAGAAAGTCTGGTGAAATGGGTCTCTTCCCCGTCCGTCCTCCTCCGCTCTGTCTTCCGTCCCTCGTCTGTGTTTTGAAGAAGAGGAGGAACAGTGAAAAGACGAGGAGGAGTTTCTGATTTGTTCGCTCGCCTCTCTTTAAGTTTTTGCTGTGGACTCTTTCCTCATTCCTTCAGTCGGCACATCTCCCATCGCTCAGTGCTTTTTAAATATTGCACTCTGCGTCTTCCTCCCTTTATCCTTCTCTAAATGTTCCCCCTCTCTTTTGCTAAATGTGGCTCCCTCCAGAAGTGTCTATCCACCTTTAGATATTTCTCTTTAGGTCTTTTTCTCTCCACATGGTGTGCTCCCATCTTTCATTCATCAATCTTTCCTTGTCATTTACTCCTTCTCTTTCTCCCGCTGAGCCTGAATCCCCCTCCCCAAAAAAATCTCAGCCGTTCATTGATCAATCTTGCAGCTCTGCTGCCTCCCTCTCCTCACTTTTCACTCACCCTCTTTCCTGCTTTGTCTCTCTAAGTGGAGAGGAAAGGTACTTTTTCCCTCCTTCCACCTATCTTCCCACCTCCTGTCTGTGCTTCTCTGTCCGTCTCTTTTTGCTCTCTGCCTCCTTGTTAGTGCAGAGAACTCAGTCTTGTCCTCCTCTGTCCCTCTCTTTCTCTCCCTCTGTCAGAGCAGGCGTGCGGCTTCCTCTCAGATGCTCCTCTCCTCTCTGCTGCGCTGCATGTGTTCGCTCTCCTCCCTCCCTCTATCTCCCTCTCTGTGCTGATCTTTTGCTCTGTGGCCAGCAGAGTGGTTTGCTCCTCAGTTACCCGCGGTTACCATCTGCCCTTTTAACGCATGGAGTGCTGACGTTCGCTTTCTCTCCTCCCTCCTCATTCATCCCTCCCTCCCTCCCTCCCCTCTCCCCCCTCCCCACCCTCCCTCCCT
>CAAKHB010007896.1:243184-275211 GCA_901007665.1 Aeoliscus strigatus | reverse complement strand
TCTCTGCCTCTCCTCTTGCTGTCTTTCTTCTCTCTTTAATCATCTCCTTCTCTCCCTCCTTCTCCCAAGCCAAAGAAGACAAGCTCCACCTACTGGTGGGCAGGAAGCACGCAGCGAGCAGCAGGAAATCTTTTAATTACACACCAATGGATCAAAAACCCACAGTTAGGATCTGATAAATTAACAATTAGTCAAAGAGAGAAGTGGGAGAAAATGCAAACATGATTGCAGAGCTGGAGGCAGGAACGCTGTATGAGGGGACAGTGGGGAGGTTACACCATGTTCAGAAATTAGGAAGAATCCAGGGTGGTCTGATCAGAAGCACCTGAACACTCCAACCACATTGAACATTGGGTGGTGATCCAAGCACTTTTTAGACACTCAACTCATCATTTAACACAACGCCAACACACTGTCGTCCATAGAGGTGGGGTTTTCTATTGTATTTTCCTTCGGCTGTTGGAGACAAAAACTTCAGATGGTGCATTGTAAAAGGTGGCCAGCACATGGCGTCCATCTTGGACAGTCAACCACCTGATTCCATCCCCATTTTCCTCGCAGGCACCATATACTGATGGAATGAAGGCGGTCTCTTAATCGTCTACTTGTGGCTCAACCCTGTGGTTTCTAACCTGTGTATGTTCTGTGTGGCTCCCTCCTGTGGGACCAAACATCAACCTAACCCCAGTAAAGCCGGAGTAAACCTGACATGGACGTGTTTCCTGGGTGACATGGCAATTGATTTTTTTAAAGCACAATCATGACTCACAATTGATTATAACAGGAAATGAACAACGGTCTCACTTGCCATTGATCCATCCACCACGCCAGCACGTCTCTACACAGACTCTTGGTTTTATTGATGTCGTCTGATTTCCTACTTTCACTGGACAGAATCACTATGTTCCTGAGACTGTGTCTTCATGGTCATGTTGAAAAAGGAGCGAGTGAAACCCCAACTCACTTTGGGGGAAAGGGGGAATGGAGGAATCTATTGAAACCTGTAGAAGTGAAATAGGTCACTGGTACCATGAAAACCAGCAGTATCAAACACCATGAAAGACTTTATAAAGGGAAAACAAAACCACACAATCGGTTCTCTATGGGAGGCAAGTCGAGGGGAGATTCTATGTCTCTGCTTGGTGCCAGTTACAAGCCGAGCAGGCGAGACGGCGCTGACTCACACAGAGAATCACAAAATAACAAGCGTGTGATAAGTAAAGGCATGTAAACACTTCCCAGATATCTAAATGAAAGATCACCGCTGGGCAAGTCAAGAGTGCCAGTTCATTTTTCAAATGGACCCTTTTCATTTGTTGCAGTACAGAGAACGTTGATCTTTGAACCACATGGCCTTTAATTTGAAGAGGTGTCTTCAAGTTCATGACAAACTGAATGAGTTCGTCAGTCCTTCACCTTTAGGAGACAAATTCTACCTGCTGTTACAGGCTACAAATTTAGATGTGTGAGCATTTCTTATGAGCCCTCCTTTCCTGCGAGCTTTACCTACGTCAAATATTTGACATAAATCTCATTAAAAATCTTTTTTTTTTTTTTTTTGGACTAAACTGTAGGTAACAGCAGTGAGAGGCTAGCATGTTTGCTTCCTCACAGAAATGTAATTGAGAAAAAGAGAATAATTAATGTATTTGTGTAGGATCCATTAAAGGACATCCTGCTTGATGTAGATTGTTTTGGGTTGTTTTTTTTTTCCACTAGACTTCAAAAACGTTGCAGGACAGAAATCTTCCTTTCCTTTTTCCTTTCACATACAAGATCTGCGTGATCTTCATAGACTGCTATGTAAAGTTCTGTTCAAGTTAACACATTTCTTTCACACAGTATGGATGGACAGTCCAGCTTTATGGTGATGTCGCCCTCTGGTGGTCCGGAGTGCAAAATCTGAAGCAACCTTTTTTTCCCTTAGTAATAAAATACCTTTAAATATTAAAATGGAGGCCAGTTTAAGTTTAAGAGCCTCACGCGTCTCAGCAGATGCATGAGGCTCAACATGCCAGGTTACATTAGCTCTTACGAACATAACACACTCAAATCTCATTTGAGCTGCAGGCATATCTGATGCATTGTAAATTGCATTGTACATTTCTGCAGCATCAGTTTTAATTCTTTTATTTTAACTGTCCATAGTGAATCTGACAAACTGAGTGTCTCAGGCATTGTGTGATGTCTGGAGAAGGAAAGTGTTGAATCTGAACATATGTCAGTATTATTCCATTTTGAAGGCAGTAACAACTGCATTCAAAACAAATCCATTCCTGTGATCATCCCTGAATCACTACTTCAGCACAGCTGACTAATCAACTAGTTTTCAGGAAACCGTCGAGGACAAGCTGGTGTATATTGCAGTTTGAGCTTTGAGAAAAGAGTAAGAGGCTTATGTTAAGAATTTCCTTCCCATGATCCAACATTGTGTTCGGCTGAAAACCCCATAAGCGCCACTAATTTTACACAGAGTATTTCCTTTCTGCCCAGTTCTCCTTGTGATTGGTTTAAACTGTATAAATATGAGCAGTTTTATCAAAATATATACATTTATATTTCCCTTGTATCCCATTATGTAGTGTTTTATGGATCTACAAAGCACATGTTGTTTGTTCTTTCACTTCACTGTCAAGGTAATGGGGGCTAGTGAGGATTATAGCTCATGTTTAGTGGTTGGGGAGATAAGGAGGAAATCATTAAAATATGAATTAAAATAATATTGAATGGCAGGTTTATTTAATAATACATCACACACACATACACACTCAGGATGAAGTATCAGCTCATTCGAATGTTGAGCGATTTATCCAGGTGAGAGAAGACAAAAGATGAAGAGAGTAAATATGCTTTATGACAGTAAGTGTTTCTGTCAGTGGATGAGTAGAGATGGCGAATGAAAGGAACACATGGGCCACAAGGAGCACTGTGTCTTTTCCCTTGTTGCTAGACAGTGCTAGAATGGCATTTGTGTAAAGGCTGCAGACTCGGTAGAATGTGATGAGAGGGGGTCTCACAGCCCTCAGTGTCTGCTGAAGTAGCCGTTTGCATCCGGATGAGACGTGGCTTCAATGTGGAGTAGATGGAGTGAGAAAGAATCTGTTTGACAAGCTGTGAGCTTTGTGTTTTGACAGAAAGTGATGAGAACTAGTAGTACTGGTTTAAGTCAAAAACATGCTCATCATATGGTTGTTGCAGTTAGGTGCATGAGACCTTTGTTGTCATCCGTAATGAAATGAAAAGCTGCCCAGGACACACAATTCTTCACTTGTATAAGTCATCAAAATCTAAAAGGTCTACAAACATCATATGGTTTACATACCTCTCTTTGTCTTGTCAATATTCTTCAACTGAGGCCGCCACAGACTGACATGGCTGTCAAACCCCACGGGACCTTGCACATGGGACAGTTGGTGCCATATTGTGGGCCACATCCAGATGGTGAAATGTCAGAAAAATGTCAGGGGGAACCCAGTTGGCTTCATACCAGATAGTCCTCTGCAATACAACTGAACGCCAAGGAAAAGGACAAAATCTAGTGTACTCAGATACTCCAATGGACTGCATATTCACATGGATGATTTAAGTCTTTGACAAGCTGAGGTGTGTGAGTATCTATTGCACAGCGGTGGGAATGTAATGGAAAAATGAAGCTGTAGGCCTCAAGTATGTAGTTATTATCAGTGACAGGCGCCTGGTCTTTTCAATCAGTCCACACATTTAGAGGCATCTTAAATAATCTATGACCTTTATAGGACCAGTAGGAATTGCAAGCAATTTGGCAGAACATATCTCCTACTCTAAATCTTTGGCAAGAAATCAACCCCCACATCTCTGACTCCTCTGAGCAACGTCCGCCTTCAACTGGCAGGAACTACAAAAGTGCATCTTGAAAAAAACAACACATTCTCGACACACAACTAAGCTTTCTAATGGGAGATGAAAAAGCTTCTTTTTGAATGATAACGTCTCAGGATACACGAACAGTGGATGAGCACTTTAACACCACAGGTATCGTTGCCGATACATTCAAGCTAGCATTGTTAGCATTGCTAGCATTCACGATAGCACTTTGAAGTACCATAATTACGTGACTACGTGACTCAGGAGAAAACGTCCATCGGTTCCTGAAAGTTGAGAAGTCGCAACTCACAGACAAATTTCTGTGATGTTGGTCATGACTCGCAAGCTTTCAAGCTTGTAATAGAGCAAATGGGATTACCGTAATGACAGCAACATGGCTGTTCTCCACTTTCAGGAACCGATCGCTGTTTTCTCCTGTTCCTAGTCGGAGGAGGTTTTCTCCTGCTCCTAGCTACCTTTTCACACCGTGTAGGGGAACCAAGGGCAACTCCTCAGCTATCAGTAACCGTTTGACGTCTTCTGATAGCTCAAATAGTCACGCAATTATGGTACTTCAAAGTATGCTAGCACAAACAGCGCTGGGGATACCGTCATTGTTAAAGGGTTAACTAGAAAGGGAACTTGAAGAGAGTTGACCAGGTCGCCATCATGTACAGTGTATTTAGTGCAAAAGTGGTTTGGAGATTTATTAACTGATTTTTTTGTCACAGTCAGATTAGAATAAGGTACCAAAACACTTCATGGTTTACAATGTTTGCACATCCTCTCGGATACAATTTCATATCTTTGACAGTGCCTGATCTACCAGTTTTATCATGCAGGAGCAGGCGTTCAGGGCTCAGTGTCGGGAAGACAGAGATGTGAGTCAGCATACCATGAAAATTTATTCGAAGCTGTAATTTTAAGGTCAAATAGTTATGTAGCATAAAACGAGAAGTTGTGGGACGACTAGATTTAAGCATCAACTTTGATCAGAATCCTTCATCTTTCTACCATAAATGCTTGATTCCATCTAAAGTAAAAATTGACACATCAGCATTTGTACTCATCATGACTGTAGGGACAGACTTTACTGCAATCCATCCAACATGTTGTATTTCAGTCTGGAGGACAACGATGGCGTTTCTGACCTTGTCATTCCCCAGAGCTCTAAAGTAACTAAAAATGAACTGTGGCCAGTCGTGAACTTGACAAGTGATTAATTCACTGTAGTTCACCCAGCTCCATTGGGAACAAGAAGGGGGAAAAAAGAAATCCTACCCTTAAATAAACTCGTCAGGAAATCTAGCACAGTGACATTTTATATCACATGAAGATAAATTCATGAAAATGTAATAAGATACCCTCCAACTATGAAGAGAAAATTCCAGGAGCTGCTCCAGAATGTAATGAGTTCTGTCCTGGTCAATGTTTCACCCCTGCACATGTAAATAATTTTCTCTTCATCCTGCACTCAGACAGACGAACCGACCCACTCACAGAGAGTTCATCTCTTGTTAATTATCGTCATAATAAAAGAAAGATAATATAGATCTGCATTTTTCTGCGGGGCAACAAACCTCAGACTTATTTTCTTCTGTAATGCCGTTGATTTCACTTTGTAGCTTCAGGCATGTATTTCACAGATTTTCTGCCCTAGAAAACACCAGGACTAATGTATTTAAATCTTATTCAGCAAAGTGTGTAATCAGTAATAATAACAATCAGGAAATGTGCGTCACAAACACACACAGTACCTGTCGACTTCACTGTGAGAAGTTTGGGATGTGATATCTTCTTGTGCTCACGGCTTCTCCTGGATGATTATTAGCATGCAAGCCCACTGGATCTCCCCTCATTATCTAACAGGCTAATTACGTGGTAATTATGCCGGGGGAATGGAGTGAGCCCATCAACTTTCCAAAGCTGTGAAACTGATAGAGACAATGCAGCAGTGATCGTTATAATTGATAGTGTAACCCTTTCTTTTGAACAGGTTTAACTTTAATGAGAAAACAAGCTATGGTAAGAATTTTTTTTGTTTGGTAATGAATGGCAGATTTTTCTTACTAAATTCTATTTTGTGTATTTTGTGGATGTTTGTATTTCACTGTGTAATTAGAAAAGAGTAACACACCTTTTAATTACCATTGGAAATTAAAATGTCCACCATCTCTGTCTGTATGCCCATATAAAGAACCAGAACTGAGAGTGAAAAAGACAAATATTAAAATCTGCAGGACTGTTCTTGAATCTGAAAAGTGGATTTAAGGTTTGTAGCTCTGTAGCTGCTGATAAAAGCCAGGGTTCGGTCGAATTGAAGACCTCACCAGCTTCACCTGGCTGTAAGCGTCATCAAACAATAGCCCCTCCCTCAGCATCAGGTAACCAATCACGATGGAGGAAGATCGTGACACCCCAGCATTACAGTGGACCAGCACCACTCCATCCTGCAGAAAGAGAGAGAGTAAGCATGAGACAGGAAAACAGAAAATGGAAATTCTGACGTTTGTTTTTTAATCAATTGAAGATTTGCATCAAAAAAATAACATGAAACTCTGGAGGGGAGAAATCTTCCACTTCAAATGACTTTTGTGCCTCAAAAGAGCTACAATTTGTCAACCTGGCAAAGGAGACAGCTCTGTGTGAGTGGGCGGGGCTTATCTCATCCTCCCAGCCCTGCATATTTTGAGGCATATTCTTCTCATTTCTATGAGAGTAACATCAGCCTGAACTAGTGGTTTAGCTCCAGTTACATGACATAATGCAGACAGTTATTGAACTCCAGCTATACTTTCAGACTGTCCCGGTTAGTGACTATAACGATGCTGCAAATAATCCAAAAATATGTTTGACATTCATCAACTTCACCACCCCTGCCCGTGTGCCTGCCTCCCTTCACTCAGGCTGCCAAGTGGAAGATAAAGTGGACAGGTCTCAGACCTACTGATTGCAGCATTTCTCTGTTTCTGTCATAAAAACCAATACCAGTTCTCTCTTCAGCAAGTCGTAGATAATTATCACTAAACATCCGTAAGCTGCCTCTAGAAATGCTACTACTGTGGTTGAAAATGTGACACCAGGTACCTGCATGCAGCTAGAAATCCTCCATAAAGCATCAGACAGAACATGTATGAGACAGAATAAATATGTCTTTGGTTGTGTGTGTACGAGAGTGTGTCAGAATATGCAACAAGATTAATATTAATGCTGATGTAATTATTCTACTGCCTAGAGTGCCTGGCTAGAAACCCATTTTTAAAATTACTGCCAACATCTTGACACAATGCGTGCAGGCCCACAGCTCGGCTCTGAAACTCAGCCCAAATCGACACACTTGTCTCTTTTTATTCAACCCCATCGCAGAATTAAGTCTCTTTTCTCGCTGAACTAGAAAATGAAAGTGCATTTCTGATTTTAAATGTCAATCAATATCCATCCTGGGACAAGAGGTTTAAATTAGCTTCAGCCTCATACGAGTACAAGGAGGGCGGTTTTCTGGCTGGAATTGACATGTTGTCACTGATATCTGAGCTTTAACCCAATCACATGGCTCCTCTGGGAGGACACAATCCAATGTTAAACACCTGTAAGAGAAATATGTCTCCATCACTCAAAGGGATGCAGTGTCCCGCGGTCGCCCATGGTTACACGCATTGTATTCCTCAGATAAAGCAAAAACATCTGCAGACTGAAAGTAGCCAGACCCGATAATAACCAGACAACCAGCACAAGGAGACTTAATTTGGTTTTATCAGTGTCTTGTTTTGCAGTTTTTTCATTTTGCCTGAGTTGAGTGTTTTCATATCAGTGCTCACATCACATTATTTTCTGCTTACAGTCAATCTCCCTCTCTCACACACACACACACACACACACACACACACACACACACACACACACACACACACACACACAGAGGAAGTGTCAGTGCTGTAAACACACTGCACCTGAAATAACTGAGCAGGCAGATAAAATATTGACTTTCTAGATGACACCAGCACTCTTTTTAATAGGCATTCTGAACACACACACCGGCCCTTACTGCTAAGTTTGAGATAAGTGACTGCCACAGATGTAAATGCCTCGCTGCATTTGTCCTGCAGATATGAGAGGTGCATTTTCATGTAGGTGATTTTTTTTGACATGATGAATCCATAAAATGGTGTGTACTCGCATTATATATGCTTTGGCTGTCGGCCGTTTGGAGCTGTCGACAACCAGGCTTCTGAAGAGATTTTGAGGTGTTAGTATTTTCCTGTAACCTGCTTGTACGTTTTCAGCAATGTGGCCCTTTTTGCTTGTGTCAGCATTTACAGTTTTGCTGCATTACACCTGTTCTCTGCGAACCTCTTGGCTTATGTCCTTTAACATTTCACATGTAGCACTCAAGTGTGTGTGTGTGTGTGTGTGTGTGTGTGTGCATGCACCTGTTCTCGAGCCTGATCTATAAAGGAGCTACATTCCCCCACATATGCTGTGACGTCTGTGTCGGGAAGGTCCAAGATCTGAACATCACGGTAAACCAGCTGATCTGGGAACAGATTGGCGACTCCGTACGCCACATTCAGCACGTGGGACACCTGATGGGGAGAAAATGAGGACGAAATGAGGTTGTGTAGAGATGTAATATAACCTGATCTGGGGCCTGATCATCTTGTATTACAGGTGCTTTGTGCTTTAACGAAGCACTCGAGATGTTCGGCAAACTCACTGGTGGTGACGGAGAGGAAGGTCAGAGAGATGGAGTGCGGTGAAAAAAGAGCTGGGGTGACAGAAATGGGAGAAAGATGAAGAAGGAAGGGGGAGTGGTGGGAATAAGACAGATGGCTCCAATTCATTTTGCAGTACCTGTCAACTCTCACTTCAATTTAGCTTACCTCAGAGGGCTAGAGCGCTCCTTCTCTGCATCCCCGCAAAATGTACCCTGCCTTTAAACTGCTTGTCACATCAAACTAAACACAGATAATAGATTTTTTCATATTTACTCTCCAATGTATCAACTGCACCCTGCAATAAATCCTTTCATCCTGTCACCAGGCAGAGGTGTTGATTTGTTTTAACGGTGTTGTTGGACGCAGTCATTTCTGATGCAGAGAGGAATAGTTTTTCTGTCCCATTTAAATGAATCCGGACTGTAAACTACGGCGTCAATAAACTGAAAGAAAATGATACTGACGAGTATCTAATGCATCTCATTAACGTGTGGCGGCGCTCTGCTGTTGTCCGACCGCTGTTGAGGCAACAAGATGGAAGGGACAAGACACGTTTGCTGTAAATTGAGGGATCCAAAACATGAGCTCATCAGGTTTTTCTTCCTCCTGGAAGAGATCCAATCTAGAGTTACGACTCATCACACCTGCAACTCTTCTTATCACAGTATCAAGAACTGTGTATAAAAAAAGTTCTACAAGTCTTATAATTCTATGAATTGTCATCTCAGCAGGCCCTTCTGAACTCAAATATCTGCCCTTGGGAAACCCTGCTTAGTTTTGTCATCATACAGTCAAGGTTTCATTCCAGAAAAATGGAAGTGAAGAAATTTGTAATCTCTCCGATTCATCATCCCGACACTGCAGAGGCAGCAGTTTGCTGGTGCCTCAAGCAGCCACCACTGCAGAGGAGCATCACTTCCCTCCGCTGTGCAGCAGTAGCTGCAGCAGCGCGGAGAGCTTCTGTAATCATTTACTCCCTCTGCTGAGCTAAACCGTCACTGCATGAATCACAAAGCTCTTCTGTGGCTCGGCTTACGGGAGAGCACACCTACACGGCCCACTCTAATTTCATGTCACTGCACATGCTATCGCCGCATGGCAAGGGCATGCCCGCGCCATCGATCCGTCTGTACTGACCTTATATCTCTGCAGGGTGTCAATGTCGTGGGCCACATCCTGAGAGGCTGCAAAGACAGAAAGAACTTGAGGAGAAGAACGCTGATGATAAGTTTTAAATGTTATATTATAATCATTAAAATATTTATAAGCATGTCTCTTACCATTTTCTTCTTATCACCACATATGATTTTTGTTCAAAAAAGTGCAGTGACTCTCAGCAAATCAGAAATATCTTCAGGTTATAGGCAAGTCTATTGTTTCAAAATATTTTGTAGGCTAATTCAGTATTCAACTAATCAAAGAGAATAATTAACTGACAGAATAGGTGTTCACCGATAAGGACAATAAAACCAGCAACACAAAGAAAAAAAGGTGTAGGGTATATATAAATAAATCTCTGCGTAGGAAAAACATTAACAGAAAAGCCTGAAGAGGGAAAACATCAGTCAGCGGAAACTACATACAAAAAAAGTGCCTGCAGGAAACAGGAATATGAGTCAAATGATTCGTAGTCACTCCAGACGTGGCTTAAATAACTGCTGAAATAAGTGATAATATACAACTGCAGCAGATATGCATGAGAGGAAGCAGGTCAAAGACTCGTGGAGGAAATAAAAGACCAGACAGCCGGAGAATTCCAATTTGTTTCAGCTGGGAGAGTCAGATAATCAGTGACAGTCACATGATGTTTCACACAGACAGCGGCAGTCGAAGTTTAATTACGTGAAGGTGACAGAGGACCTGACACCTTTAGCTGGAATTCTTCGCAAGTGGAACTTGTACAGCAGCTCATTGCCTACAAATGTCAGCAAGGCTTTTTCAAAATCAAATCAATCTTCAGTTTAGCAACGTCTCTGAAAGCCATTTTGTTTGATGTAGCTTCAAACATAGACCTGTCTTCATAAAGGCCACAGTGATCTAAAAGAAACACTGCACACACTCACATCAGCCATGATGAACCCTCAAGAAATGTTCAAAAAGTTTTCAGGACGTTGCTGTCCGTTTCTTGACTAATCGATTCATCATCTTATTTTGTTAGACACATCTTAATTCCACGGCCGTCGTATCACAGAGCTGTGAATGCACGTCACATAAATCACATCTTGTGAGACAATTGATAACGCGGGTGTGACAAGAGCATCACAAGATCTGTGAGTAAGGTTCAATGAATGTCTGAAATGTTTGAACAAAACGGGGCTTTTCCTACTACAATACTGGAGCAGCCAACGTGGTTTCCTGACCTGACAGGAGTCTGCTTGATGTCAGAGCATAGATGATGATGAGGAAGACTCATATTATGAAATGAACAGCAGCAAGCTGTGAAACACTGTAGAAGAGAGTCACCTCTACTGAGACGAACAGATGCAATATTTTATTGATCCCTGCTCAGTCGTTTTCAATTTGATTCCTCTGAAGTGAGGTCAAAGTTCAGCATAAAATACAGAACAGAGTTCTGTCAGAACAGCTGGGAGGATATTCAATGTCAGGTTCAGGGTCAAATACGTGGATGGAAATATGCTGGGAACTCCACATAGAAGCTGTACCCAACAGCTTTGTAGACTGGCTTTATAGACTTTCCTTGTTATGATGCCAAAAGATCGGGTTCACTCCTTGATGGATGCTGTTTATTTCTCCTTTTCGGTTACCATTTCAGTGTTTTACTAACCATTATGCAGGTGACATGACACATAGCCAGACACCCTGGAAATGCATGCCCATGTGACATTGAACTATATATTCAAGAAAGCACAGACCTTCAGTGCTCAAACTCTGGGTAGAAGTGATAATACTGCAAGCAAATGGGTTAGCAGCTGCTGCAGATGCGGTGGTTGAAATAATAGTAGTACAAGTGTTGTGCACAGTGAACATGTATGCATGTAAATCATTAGCAGCAGTAGTGGTGGTAGCATTATATTACCCAGCAGCAGGAATGGTCTCACAACACCAACTTGAAGGTCCAGACTCTTATCTTCAACAAATCCACACCCACTTCCCTCCTCCAGCTCTTCAACCTGCACCTCTCCCTCTCCATCCTCTGGCCTCGTCTCCAGCAGTTTCTTGCCCGTCACCGTGGTAACACGTGTGCACTGTTTCTTCAGATGCTTTTTGGAGAAGCCCTGGATTTCCTGAGCCAATGAATGCATCACACCAGGGTCTGATCAGCACTGTAGTCAGTAGACACATCAAGTCAAAAGAGGGGAAACACATTTTAAGTTTGAGGACTTGTTGAGACATTATCATCATGAACAGCATGATGTTTCTTATATTCCGAATTATTCCACAGACATTTTGAAATCCCAAAATATCCCGAGATGGTACAATGTAAACAAAACACAAAGCTATATCATTGCGTTACTCCTTCGTGTACCCACCTGGTATGGATGTAAGGGTTTAATAACACAACCTGGACGTTTTGTTATGAACACCAGGATATTACATTAGTGCAGCTACAATTACTAATTATTAATGAAATGTTAGAGAAACGCGGCTATTATTGCAGCTCTGATAGTCGTTATCACGCTGCTGACAGCTGAGTCGGAAACTGCGTCAGCAACATGTTGCGTTTACGTACTCATAGTAAAATACTCAATTCTGTTTCTCACCAGGGTCTAGACTGATAATGAAACAAAAACGTTTTGGAAGCCCTGAAACCCGTCTTTGAGTAGCAAGGTATTCATATTAGCATAGCATAGCATAGTATTATATCGTATTGTATAGTGATACATGGGGCTCTGAGTCGTAATATTTCCGGAGACGTTGAACGCAGCAGGACTCATTGTGAAAACCAGGACAACTCCTCATCCCTGCTAGAAAAAAAAAACACCAGGCGGCTGGGGAGACGGTGGGTGGAGTACAGGAAGCTGCTGCTGTCCCTGAATATCTGAACATGGGCGAAATCTGATTACTACATAAATCACCGCTTCTTTATTTCCCCACCTTTGCGGACCAGAGGCTGCGGCGGAGATTTGTGATATTTCTTTTTCTCGACCGATTTGGGGGATTTAACCGAACAGCTCAAAGATGTCTCGGGGAGTGATCCAGCCCAGCCAGCAGAAACTGGCAGAAAAACTCACCATCCTCAACGACAGAGGGATCGGGATGTTGACCCGTGTTTACAATATCAAAAAGGTTCGCACACGCACACGTCTGTATACACATCGGTCACTTAGATCGACTTGATTTTCATTTGTACCTGCACTCAAAATCTGTCTACATGAAGCCAGATAAGAATGCTTGATTAGCAATGTTTGCTCATGTTATACAGCAAGATGCGCATTGATTCACCCTTCAACTTTTGTTAATTAGTTACTATGTCCAGCACACAAATAACTGGGTGAATAAACCTTACGGTTAGCCCAATTCTGTCACCAATGGTTTTGCATCCAACAGTGGACACCGCTAGCCACAATCGCTCGCGTTAGCTTGCGGTATAGTTGGTTTTACGATTTTATGATGCATTAAAAGACGTATACGTATATTAAACACTTACAATGATTCGCCCGGTAGCTGGCTACCACACATTAACTCAAACTTGGGTGAAACGAGTTAACCTAGATTCAAATCTGATGTGGATAAACCTTCAGGCCTGCTGCAGGGTTGTTAGCAAGCTAGTGTAACCGAGTCGGTGGGTAGTTAATGGCGGCGGCTGCTGGCTAAGCTAACTAGCTCTGAGCTAAAGAGTCGGGCGTCGTCTCCTCTCCATCTCTCTGCTCCAGTAAATCTCACAGACGATGGAGCACGCAGAAACACCAAAACTTCAGCAGCCGTGTGTTACTGAGTATTTTTTCATATATGTCAGATTTATTTAACGTGTTTTCGTAACCAAACCAGCAACTGCCTACACTTTAGTTAGATTCAACTGGACGAAACCGAGGGGAACTGTTAATTGACACATTATTGTTGAGCTCTTGTATTATGGACTATCAAGCGAATTTATGGATTTTTCAATTGGACATATTCCCCATGAACCGTTCTGAGACAATTTATCCTCTGAATTAAAGATATAAGATAGATCCTTAATTTAATCTCACAAGAGAAATTCACAAATTTCTCTTGTAAATAAGCTTTTTTCAAAGGTTTCAGCAATGAAAACACATTGATGCACATATTTTTAGCAATTGTCCTCAACCTGAATTATATTTTATCATATTTGTAGTGTGAGCGAATGGTGATTTTTAATTTTATGAATTATTGTCTTTTCCAGGTAAGTTTTAGCTAAGGCAATGGTGAAAATATTACAAAATGGAGATTGTGGCACGTTAAACACCCGAGAGATTAATGAAAATCAATTTCTCATAATAAAAGTCAATATCTCACCCTACCTGTTTTAACCTAATCCACCATCAAAATATGGCAAAAAGTATAGTACATGTCTGTATAGTAGAGACTGTATTACAAATGTAACAGATATATCAGTAACAGTTGCAGTAAACAGTGACCTGTTAATTGCATGAGTGGCTTTGTGGGAGCAAGAAGAGTAGTGGGTCTGTTTGTGTGGGATGGGTTTGTACAACACAACAAATAAAAGAGAAAGAGCTCAGTCACATCCTCCCATAGTTTTAGTCCAGAGGTCTGATTGCCTCAAAGCCCATCCTGTTGTATTTAAACTGAAAGGTTATACTGTTTTGAATTATGGATGGACAGTAAAACCTGCATTTTGTCCCTTTGTTTAATAAATATAACATGTAAATGTTATTGATACTATTCAGTGGGGATGTTATGTGCTGTCAGTCACTATCTTAGACAATGCTGCTGCTAAGTCGTAATTCGCCCTTCTTTTCCTCCCTCCTTATTTCTGTCTGTCCCATCATCTTCATCTCTATCCTAATCCTACTCTTCTCGCAGGACTTTGAAACTTTGAAATTATGTTCATTTATGGTTTTGTTTTTTTTTTCTTATTCAACCTAAAGATATTCTGAAATGCTCCACCAGTCCCAAGCTAGAAACGAAAGAACCAATCAGGGGGTGATTCTACTACTTTCACTGGCAAATTGGAGACCAGTTGAATCTTTAATAATAATTGTATTCAAAAAACAAAGACGGGGAATGTTTTGCTGAAATTTTCTCAACATCGCCCCTGATTTTTCATCAATCATGAAGTATTTCATATTTGAAGCACATGTGGTTGTTTGGTTTCTACCTTTTGGAGGGAATCATGCTCACTAATGGGAACATAATCATCAATGAATTATTTTCTTTAAGCATATTTACTCATGAAACACCTTTGACTCGTTGCAGAAATTTGTTCTGTCCTTACTCAATGGTCACTCTATTAATCTTGGCTGAGCGGCATTAAAGTTTTTCTTTGCTGTACTTTTCTTTCTCCCTTACTACTCTTACTCTTTTTTCTTACACTGGCAGTTCGTGTTTGGAAGTTAACTAGAAGTTAACTAGAGTCAAAAACTTAAGTATAATTTATTATTGTGATCGTTGATTATTGAGCACAATCGATTTGTTGTTGGGATTACTGGAGGACAAAAAGTGGTGCCTTGTTTAGAGCACAAACCCAATACTCACTTTACTATTCTTGGAGTAGAAAATCCACATTATGGAAGTTTCCGTTATAAAATTAGTGAAAGTCAAAGTCAACTTTATTGTCAAATATACTGTATATGCGTGATATACAGCATAAATGAAATTACAATCCTCTCAACACACGGTGCAAACGGTACAAAAAAGTACAAATAGTGCATAAATTAAACTAGTACTAACAGTTAACACGCCCTCAATTTTCTTAATTTAGAATAAATTTATCTGCAGTCTCCACTATTTGTGTTGATAATAATTAATTCAGCTGTTCATGCTTTGGTTTATCAACTCGGGGTTACAGGCTGTGTCATGCCAAAATTATTTGTTTCAGGCTGCAACAGTTCTTTCATCAACAGTCAGCTTTTTTGTCACCCAGAATCTGCTGGAATATGTAGGCTTACCAGTGCCGACCCAGGGGGACGGTGACAGCAGGCATACATGTATTATCATCCAAAGCTTAACATTTAAAGAAGTACACCTGTTCAATTTTCAATGTTCTCTTGTATCTTTAATTCCAATGGCATTTTATTAATGGGACATGTTCTCCCACAGCAAAACTCAAATGTAACTTTTGGCTCATTCTGTGTTTATGTTCCAGAGATATAAGCAGGCGTATCACAAAAAGGTAGTGCTCTGTAGAAAAATATATTTAAAAAACAAAACAAAACAAAAAAAAACTGTGTAATCAGCAAAATCAGTGACCTTTGACATTTGTGTGATACATACTAGCAGACCTGTCCTTGTTGTGACTTTGCAGCCTCTTCATGTTACAAAGGCTATTTAAAAAAAACTGTTCCAGTAATGCACACATCGTTGCACAAAGCGAGAAGTAGTCACCGGATGCAAGGATCCATTGCCAGGTTTGATGTGACTGTGCATGGATGATGAGCCCACTCCAGATGCAGAAATCTGAATGTACCACTTTATCACTGAGACACCTGATTGTCACCAGTTGAAATAGCTGCATTGTGTTGTTCACAAGAAAGTCATGAATCAAAAATCTATCCGAGTATTTGGAGAAATCCAGTCCACTGGAAGATCTAGGCACATTCTACCGCCGGTTACTAAGCAACTGCCATGGAGCAAAAAGAATGTGGAGCAAATATTGCAGCCGAGAAAAAACTGCAGAGGCCAAACTTTGGTGTTCACACTGTTCTGAATACGATATTTCAGTGGCTGAATGTCAGCCATATCATTTCAGGTCTTTAACAGTCAAAATGGATGTGATATTTCCAGTGTGTCTGAATGCGTAGGTAGGCATACTACCCCTCGTGTTACTTTCAGGACAAACGTGTGTTAAGCAAGTGTTAATATGATGGCATGCTGGCGCGGCATGTGTTGTTTTCTGTGTTGTGTTGTGCTGGAGAGGCTCCACTCCGATATGTAGAAAACGCCTGTGTGAGAGCAGCTGTGTGAGACATGCATGTGTGTGTCACTGTGTGAGTGTGCAAACCAGTGATCCAGCAGTTTGTCTGGGTGGGCTCTTTGTTTTGATTTCTTCTCTTCTTCTCTCCGTTCCAATGCTTCCCCCTTCTCCTATGCAGCAAGGACAAGTTTGGAAGGTTTGCAAAGTTTATCACCTTCCACTGATGAAACCCTCCCCCTTCACCCTTCCTCCTCCTCCTCCTCCTCCCCCTTCCCTTCTCCTCCTCCTCCTGGCTACCTGTGCTGATCTGTTTGTCCTCTCCTATGTGCCTCACTCCTCTTCATGTCTGAATTTGTAATGCTAAGTTTAAGGCTGGGCTCCATTCACTGTCAAGTTTACCAACGTCATTGTACCTCATTGACTTATTGTGATACAGCATTCACATGGTCACAGTCTTTTCTCTGCTTTAATTGGAGAGCGTCAGTTTGATTTTGTGCTGTTTCATGACCTGGCCAAATCCCTGATCGACAGAAACAAAAAGGAAAAATATATTCAAGGAAAATTAAAAACTCTGTACACATTGATAGATATTTTTGCCCACGTTTTTTTTAAACTAGCACAAAAGTTTGTGCATTCTTGTTTTTTTTCATCTTAACATGAGTTGGTGGTATTTTATCCGCCAGGAATGCACCATCAGCCCAAAATTGTCTATTGCTTATATCCATGCAAGCATGTATGAGGCTGCCATTGTTTGTTGTTCAGTTGTGGAAGAACTGGCTGAAAAAACAACAATCACCCTTCTAATGAGCAAATCAGGTTTATGGGATTATCTGAAAAAGTTTGATATTTTGTAAATCATCCAGATATCCTGGAAGAGTATAAAAACAAGGTTTTAATAACAAACACTAAAAAGATTAGGGAAGATGACTTTCTTTCCAGTACGCAGTGCAGACACTCGGCCAGCATGTTGCAGTGGTTCTCTGGTTCCTTTCTCCACCGGTCAGTCCCATCACACATGAAACTTCAGCGAGAACAAGTTGTTTTCTATCGTCTCACCTGTTTTCAAGGTGTTTCACTGGAACCCTATAGGAAAAGAACCACAGGCTGGGTGTTCCGTTTTCAGATGTAGGTTCCCTTGTTCTGGTGCTGTCTTTGAGAGTCTCCAGCCATATGAAGGTCAGTGTGATGTCCCTTTGAGAAGCCCAGCTGCTAAATTCTACCTGGAGTGGAGATGTGATGGTGGAGGCAAGACTAAGGTCTGTTCTGGTATCCAGGCAACAGCTCCCTTACTGACCGCAACTGATTGTCAGCTTATTCTCATGACCTGTCTGCTCATTCACTGCGCTTTTCCTTCCATCCATCTCTCCATGAGCCCCCACCTCACCCAAATTCAGCCAACCAGCTTATCGCACCAACCACCACAGGCACTAATGGATAAAACCACTCAATGTAAATGACAGAAGGTGATTTTGTCTTTGCTCAGCAGCTTGTTTTCTATTGTCTTGAGTTTATTGGTCGAAATCTATGATGCAATGATTAACCCAGCTCTTCTGTTGTTTTTACACGTTTAAGCCCATTAATTATAACTCATGTACTGTACACAAGTACACTATTCAAAGCATAGATATGAATGCTGAAAAGTAATGCAAACCAGTTCAGACAGCTTCAATAGCTCCGTTTAAAATCCATGTGAGAGGATTTGGGCCATGACATCGCGTCCGCAGGCTCTGTAGCCAAATAAGAGAGAGAGATTATAAAAATAATGTGACCTTGGTATTTGCAATAAAAGTCGGTGTCTGACCCAGGTATGTGAGTGGACAAGAAATGATCATGTGTACACAGTTATTTGTATACATCACACAAAATGATAAAAAAGAAAGCATACGATCAAGAAATGTGTTAAAGCAACACACAGATCATCAGTGTGGACCTGTCTGAACCAGATTTTCAGATGCCATTTCAGTTAAACCGCACATTCCTGACTCACCTTCCTCTGAGCAGAAAGGCAACAACATGAGCTCATGTATTTGGGCTAAAACACCAACACTTTGTTGATAGTGATACTTGATAGTGTTATTTTTCTTTGCTCTGTGGTGGCGCGTTAGTTAGACAACAAGTTGTTTACAGTTGCATGAATTCCAGCAGTCACATCTTGATTCCTTGTCTCCGCATTTAGTTTAAATCGCACAGACATCCTCACAGAATGTCGTTGGTCAGTAGTGCTGTCACCACAGTGATACCCTGTGGCTTTCTGTTGGGAAATGGGAGAATCAGGCACAAGGAAACAAGCTGCGACACAAAGTCTAGTCTTTCATTGATGAAACCATATTGGTGTTGTCTGTATATGTGTCAACGCCCTACCCCCAAATGTTCGTGTTTGAGACCCTGCAGCAGTGGGCGTGTTTACAACCCAGATTGACAAGAGCTCAGCATGTTTGTCCCAGGCTGTGACGGCGCGTGGCCATGTGAGTTTGTCTGTGTGTGTGCCAGTTTCAGCGAAATGTGGTCCTCAAGTCATTTACTGTCACAGGAGCTAATGCAAAAAGCGCTTTATTGTGTGTGTGAACAGATTTTTAATTTTGAGAGGGAACAAAACCCTCAGGAGTGTATTTCAAATGAAAATAACAGCTTTGGGTATGAGGTGTGGTCCGAGGAAGGAAACAATGGGGTTGGCCCCCATTTTTTGTCCCTGGTGTTTTAAATCATAAGCCAGTAAAGTAGTTATTACAACTGTCTAGTGGTCTAATAAAGTACTAACAGCAAAGTACTGATTGAGTCCAACAATTGTGTTGTCAGGCATCTTGGATGATGTGATTTAGATTGTTGATGTTTCAAAATATTGAATCATCTGTCATAATTCACAGACACATGTTGATTAGATTTAGGTGGACACTTGAATTGCTTCCAATCAGGAGAAATACTGTATATGTCCTTTTGCTTTTGAGTCCAAATGACAACTGTCCAAAAGTTCAGTTGATGAGTAGAGTCTTAGTTGAGGGTTTCATAGTGCCGGGAGAAAATCATGTTAAAGTGACATGGGTGAGGCCATATGAGTCCCTTCTAGAATTAGTATACAAGGTGACGGATTAGTAACACTGAACACTGTAAATTTAGTTGACAAATCATTTTTTGATGATGTATCTATAATTAACAAATCTATCTGTATTTGTAATTGGTGGCAGCAGTCAGCAGTAATCACCATCCACACTTGTGTGTCTGTAGCCGTTGTAGTCCAGGTGTAATTGTGCAACACTAATTATTGATACTCTGATGTCTGGGTTGAAGGTGATACAGTGGTTTTGGGCTGTTTTCATCGGTAGTTAAACTCTGGGTTGTCCCAAACATACTTCTGTATATGAACACTATGTGCATCTTGTTACATACCGTGCATGTGTTGCTGTTTTGTGGTTTCATTTTGCACTGGTCAATGCGTTTCAGCACCATACGAAGTGAACTACAGGTTATGGTGGCACTGCTGTTTCCTGTTGGTTCCATAGCTGTTGTGTGTTGGTCCTTGTCAGAAAACTTGCATCTAAATCTCCAGTTGACTTTGATTTTGGTAATTCTGTATGACATTTTTTAAATGTTCTTCTTGTAAACCTAATCCACAGCCATGAGGAACGGAATCCATAGAGGGGCTCGTTCTGCTCTTTTGGCAGCTGACAGAGTCGCTGCAATCACTCTGTTCATGGCACATGCATGGACGTCTTCTTCTGCCATCCACTACTTCACTGCCCATAACTCATGAGCATGGATGATTCCTGCGAGTCAGTAAATTTGTTGAGAGAAATGAGCAGAGAGCTGCACTGCAGGTGGAGTCTAGACACACTGTAGATGTCTGTTGTACGTGCAGATTATTGGGATCGTTTTCTCTTCAGCCCCTCTCTGTCTGTCCATTCGGTCCATTTTCCATATTTGTGTTGAGTCATTTCTCAATGGACCTCTGTGTCTCCTTTATTTGGCTTTTGACCTCTATTTTTTCCCCCATTTCTCCATTCAGTTTCTACCTGCCCATCCCTCTGCCAGTCATCCAGTGGTACTAACCAATGACAGCACAGAAAACCAACCTCATTACGCAGGACGCTTTGAGTGGTTCTCGACCTTTCAGTGTTGTGAAATAATATAGTTCTGGATGATCAAAAGAAGACTCACCAATTGGATTTATTTTGTTAAGATCAAGATGTTGTCCTTTGTTTGAAAAACACTGTTAACATGCTAATGCATTATGTTGTACAGATACAAAAACACATCAGGGTTTAAGTACAAAACCAAACAAACTACAAATCCTACAATGACGAAATAGCACAACCTTAAAGGAAGCCTTGAGTGCCTCTGAAAAAGAATTGATTTCCTCCTCCATGGGGTATTTGTGTTTGTGTCCTCTTCAACAGTAGCTATAGAGAACATCATGGCAGAAAAAGTGTGACTGACCAATAATGATTTAAATGGGGAATCATTCTGGAATGAAAACAGACAGACAGTGTGTTTCACATACAACTTACCAGAAGACTCTTGGGACTTTTATTCATTGGGGGTTTTTTGTATTGGTTTTTGTTTGAATACTAAAAAGAATTTATGGTGATAAAAGATAACAAAATGTATCGAAATTCCCCCTTATGTAGCATAGCATTTGTAGCATTTGTACAAGAATTTTTATTACAGTTGAAAGACTTTTTGTCTTTTTCAACTAAGCACAATGTGATTGTTAATGAATCATCACAACATACTGTTTTCTTAGCTTTGGTGGGAAATGACCTCAATATGTTTGCCTTCACAGTTGACAACCACTGATCGTTCAGACTTGTCCTTGGTCACAGGCTGGTTTATCCAAACATGAAAACCTCAGAATTACAAACTTTCCATTTTTGTGAATAGACAAAATTCAGCAAAATGGAAATGAAGCTCGCTGCTTGTGCATCTTTTGGTGAAACTCACCTTGTGGACATTTGCATCTGAATTTGACTGCACAGGTCACTGCATCAGGTTTGTGTGTGTTTGTTTTCATGTCTTGAATATGCCACTGATCAGCTCTGTCACTGTCATCCACCTGAATCGTCGCCATTGGCTGGGACAAGCCAATCTTCACTGCAAACACTGTTTCCCTGGTGATGACCATACATCTAACATGCCTGACCCCCCCTCCTCCTCCCTGACAAAATAAACTGATACATTAACATCAATGGAATCAGACAGAATGCTCAAAGCATAACCAGACCTTGCTGTTTGAGCAGCAGTGGACTTACCATCTCGTTTGTTCTGTCTCTCCTCATCTCTCCGTCCTCTTCTTTCCAGGCATGTGGCGACCCCAAAGCCAAGCCCTCCTATCTCGTTGATAAGAACTTGGAGTCTGCTGTTAAATTTATCGTCAGGAAGTTCCCTGCTGTGGAGACACGCAATAATAACGTAAGTACATGTGTTTTGTGTGTGTGTTTGTGTGGGAGAGGAAGAAAATCAAAGTATGTCTGGCTTTAGTGAACAATTACACATGTAGAATTATTGCCTGCAGGATCATTTGTCTGCACGCAGATCTTCATGTGTCCAGATTAGGTTGTAATGAATCTATAGCAGACAAGCAGTATTTTTTGTCTGTTTATAATCTGAAATAATAGGATTGGTCACTGCCATGTAGTAATAAAGTTAATGGGAAAAAAACATTGACCTACGAGATGGGAGACATCTCCTATTAAACTGTACTAATACTAATAATCAGCAGACTCTTTAGTTGCAACTTAAGTAGTTTGCTGAGATGCATTAAACATTTGGAGGTGTGTTGATAAATCAGTAGTGATATGTCTCCAAGTGGAAAATTGGACAATGTGCTTCACCAGGCGAACGGATGTTTGAGTAAATGCCATGTGGACGTGTGCAGATGTGCTGAAAGCTCAATGAAGCCATTGCTTAATATTGTATTGGTGTGTGTGTGTCTGTGTGCGCGCGCACCTGTGTGCGCGTGTGTAGCCAACAGCTTTATTCAGTATAACTGTGCATAAAATGTCTCTTACGTTGTTTTCTGCTTTGTTTGTGTGTTTGTTTGTGTTTGTTTGTTTGTTTGTTTTGCATGCTAATCCTGGCTTATTCCGGACTTATGCTTTTTGGTAAGTTTTTGTGTCTGTTTTTTTAACTTCTGAATTTGAGTTAAGTCTTGTAATAACTTGTTTTTGGTAGATGCTTTTTAAAGCTGTTTTAAAGTGTCTTTGCTTTGAGCTGCTCAGCGTTTTTTTTTTTTATTATTTTACTTTCTTTAATCCATCCGCTGAGTGAGTGTGTGGGTGCTTTGATTACCTGGTTGGTCGGTGTGCTGACTGCTGATTGGCTGATCGACTCACTGATAGACAGACAAACACACTGTTTGCACTAAGGAGGCACCAAGCTGAGGTTCACCACCTGGTGGACAAGCTCAGAGTGGTTGTTCCACACAACTTGTACAATTAATCCAACTGGTTAACTTCCAGCACAATGGACACTAAAACTTGACTTATGTAAGCCGTTACTGCTGTTAGTTTACTTTGATTTTTGGAGTGAAGACCAGCCGCTGAACTAACGTGACACAAACCAAAGCGGTGCAACGTGTTGCTTCTGTCCTTCCCGCTGTGTACTTCCTTTTTAAATAGAACAGAACAACAGAATTCATTTTCAAGCTTCTTTCAAGTATATATTTCTCTTTGCTGAAACTGCTGTAAAATTGAGATTTAAAGGTGTTCAAATGTGATTCTCCTTCAATCACTCCCTCCAACAGTTATTCAACTAAACTTAAGGAAAATGTGACAAGAGTATCTTGATCAGCGTTTCACAAACTGCAAAATGACTGCTCAAATGTCTGTTGTGCATATACCAAAAGTAATAGTTTGCTATTAAATGAGTGGCAAACTTCCCATATATATCCACATTGATAAAGCTTCAATGAGATAATTTTTTAAAAATGCTCAATACTACTAACTGATTACCAAACGGATAAATATGAATTAAAATTGTCAAATGCCCTTTACTGTACTGGTGCAGACTCCTCAGTGCAACATCAGTGTCAATATTTATCAGTCATGTAGATACAAACTGCTTCATACCAACTAAAGATTTCATAGTTTCTGGGGTGTTCATACATATGTATTCTGGCTTATTTAAGATATATTAGATCGATTCAAGGTTGAGTTTTTATATTTTTCTAATCGCAGCTCTGCAGACCTGAAGCCTTTACTTAAGTTGAGCAGTTTATAAAACACTCAACAATGAAAGAGGAAAAAAGCTTGATTGTAAAAGTTTCGATTTTAAATATATCGGAACTGAAAATGATTTGGAAATAAAATTGTGTAGATTGATTCCTCGATGCAAGTGATTATCCCAGTTTGTCCCCGTTTGGGTTTTACAGAAGTGTAAGAAACGTCTGATGTCTGCTGTAGTAGAATGAAGTGTCCCTGTTTCCTCTGAGCATCTCTGGTAAGTGTGTCTCCTCTGCCGTGTGGTTTTACAGCAACAGCTGGCTCAGCTGCAGAAAGAAAAGTCAGAGATCTTGAAGAACCTGGCTCTCTACTACTTTACCTTCGTAGATGTGATGGAATTTAAGGTAGGTGAAGACATGCAGGTGTGGTGATTTGTTTTACCGTGTGCCGTTGATTCTCATGAAGGCTCTTCTCTGTCAACAGGACCACGTGTGTGAGCTGCTGAACACCATTGATGCATGCCAGGTCTTCTTTGACATCGTAAGTGTAACATGCAAAGAACAACCAGTCATAATAATGATGATGATAAACACATTAGAATATCAGGAAGTTGAGGGTTTTTTTTTCACTCAGATGGATATATTTCAAGTGTTTATTTCTTTTCATTTTGATGATTATAATTTTCTAAGATACTGCATTTACTGAATTTGGTTTTTCCATTAGCTGTAAGTCTTAATTCTAAGTTCCTTGGGGGTTGTAGCTCAAATACTACAGCCATTTATTGATTGATCAATGAGCAATTGTTAACTACTCCTGCTGGCCTCTCTATCAGTGTGTGTATGTGTGTGGTGTGTGAATGTATAGGCAGCTTGTGAAAGGGGTGAATGTGTGTGTGAAAGTGTCAGTGAGTACTGTGATGGTATAAAGATGCTTTAAATTCTTAGGAAGTGAAAAGCGGATTTCTGTTTATTTCCCTTCAGACGGTGAACTTTGACCTCACCAAGAACTATTTGGACCTTGTTGTGACTTACACCACGCTGATGATCATACTGTCCCGCATTGAGGAGAGGAAAGCTATCATCGGACTTTATAACTACGCTCACGAAATGACACATGGAGCCAGGTGAGCTTTCAGCGTGTACAGTCGAGCCCTGACCGTACTATCCATCACAACCCTTTGTTTTTGTTTTTTTCCCCAAAGATTAAATGATAAAAGTATTATTTATTATTGTTATACGTCTTCCTTTTTCGTCTTCTTTTTCTAGCGACCGGGAATACCCCAGACTGGGCCAGATGATTGTGGATTATGAAAACCCCCTGAAGAAGATGATGGAGGAGTTTGTGCCTCACGGAAAGGTAGCAGCGTTGTTTATTCACGTACCACACAAGTGCAACACATTTGTACTTGAGTTATATTCTGCACAATGCAATGACAGTAGAAGCTTTCTGTTCTCCCCTTCTCTTGACAGTCCGGTCAACAAATCAATGTGAAGGATTGATCGATCTGATCATGTGCTGAGTCTGTGTTGATCTCACACTACCAAAGAGCATTTGTTTTTCTTCTTCTCAGCCGGGAGCAGAAATATTGATTGTAATTAAAAAGAAATTAAAGAAATGTGGCGAAAACCATAGAATTCTTCTATTTCTAAAAGGGATTCCATTGAAGTGAATGTCAGAAAGCCAAAGCCACACTCAGGATCAGTGCACATTGGCCATCAATAATCCTTGTGACTGGTTTAAGTGATGCTAATCACGTTAATTTCCTCTCATCTGTCTCCTCCAGTCCCTGTCAGATGCGTTGATCAGTCTGCAGATGGTCTATCCCCGGAGGAATCTGTCGGCCGACCAGTGGAGGAACGCTCAGCTGCTGTCTCTCATCTCTGCCCCCTCCACCATGCTCAATCCTGCACAGTCCGACACTGTACGTAAAATACATCAGCGTATGTCACATCGCATCAGATGTTCCTGGAATAACCTTCCATAAATCTTTTTCTAGATGCCATGTGAATACTTGTCACTGGACACTATGGAGAAATGGATCGTTTGTAAGTACAGTAGAAACAGCTGTGTCCACATGTTTCATGTCTGCAGCCTACTAGATATTTGTCCCCGCTCTCCTCCCAGTTGGTTTCATCCTCTGCCACGCGGTGCTGAACAGCGAAGCCGCCGCACTGTCTTTGTGGAAGCTGGCTCTGCAGAGCTCCACCTGCCTCTGTCTGTTCAGAGATGAGGTCTTCCACATCCACAAGGCTGCCGAGGACCTGTTTGTGAACATCAGAGGGTAAGAAAGTGTGGAAATGAAAGTATACTGAAGAGAATCTGACAATGAAAATATGAAGTGAATGGAAAAATCTGTTTCTTCCTGTGTGTGTTTCAGGTACAACAAACGCATCAATGACATCAGAGAGTGCAAGGAGCAGGCCCTGTCACACGCGTACGAACACATCCATTCTTTTCCCACTCCCCTCCTTATGGTCTCACTTTGATTATTTATTGAATCATCTACATTTTTCATTTAAGCTCTTGTCTCTTTCTCTGGAAGTGTGACACATAACCTGCCTCATTCATTGCTTTTATCTTTATTACATATCACATCTGCCTCTTTCATCTTCGTTCTGTCATTTATTTATCTTACGGGATTGTTGCAAACGTGTCAAAATACCATTTTTTTTGTGACACTTGGTGTGTTTTGTGTGTCTGCTCTGACATCCTGTCTGCCTGCCTTCCTGCAGGGGCTCCACACACCGAGAGAGACGCAAGTTTCTCAGGTCAGCTCTGAAAGAGCTGGCGACCGTCTTGGCTGACCAGCCTGGACTACTGGGCCCAAAGGTATAATGGCACACACGTTAGGGATATTTACACTACAAGTGTCCGCTACTGAACCACTCCCAGTGTTTGAGATTGAGATTGTTCTGGGGACGTAGAAACGCGGCACAGACGCTTCCAGTGTAAATCCAGCTTTATTAATCAGTAAATTGTAGTACGAAACACATCATGGAAGGTTTCTCTGACCAGATGTGGACTTTCATACTGTCTCTCAACAGTACATTTAGTTCACACTGTGAGCTTGTAGGCGGTCAACTGTTAATACATTAACCTTGAATTACTTCGATTCTTCTACATTTCTCACCTGTAAGTCTTTGTCACCTCTCTCCGTCAGGCATTATTTGTGTTCATGGCATTGTCATTCGCCCGAGATGAGATCATCTGGTTGCTCCGACACGCAGACAACATCCAGAAGAAAAGCACAGACGACTTCATAGACAAGTACGTGTGAAAACGTACCCGTGTATACACACATGTAACCAATAAACATTCATGTTCGCACACATCTTCACGTGTTTGTTCCACAGACACATAGCAGAGTTGATCTTCTACATGGAGGAGCTCCGAGCTCACGTCAGGAAGTACGGTCCAGTGATGCAGCGATATTACGTCCAGTACCTGTCAGGCTTTGACGCGGTTGTCCTAAATGAACTGGTGCAGGTATGAACCCTCAGCAACTACTTCAGACTTGAAAACATGAAAAAAAATCGAAACCTCACTGAGAGGATCAGTTAGTCTTGCATTTGTCCTGCAAATTTAAAACTGATGATACAGAACATGTAAAACAAACAATATATAATAATAATATAATTCCTAAAATCTATTTAGGAATATTATCAATATTGACATTGCACAGTGAGTCATAAACTCAAATGTTTCTCTCTGATAGAACCTGTCGGTGTGTCCGGAGGACGAATCAATAATCATGTCTTCTTTTGTCAACACAATGACGTCCCTCAGTGTCAAACAAGGTAACTCTTCGCTGTCAGTATTAACAGTGGCACTGACTTTCTTAATGAAGTGAATAGTTGAAATCAGTTGTCTTGTTTTTGCTGCAAACAGTTTTGAGACAACAGGCAGACTTATGTGTGTTGATGTGTGTGTTCCAGTGGAGGACGGAGAGGTGTTTGACTTCAGAGGCATGAGACTGGACTGGTTCAGACTGCAGGTGCGTATCAAAATCTGGTCCAGAAAATATCTCGGAAACAGGTACAATTTCATCCAACACATTGATAAACCTTTCCTTATCTTGTTGTCTTTGTCCTGTGAAGGCCTACACCAGTGTCTCTAAAGCCAGTCTTGGTATAGCTGATCATAAGGAGCTGGGCAAAATGATGAACACCATCATTTTCCATACAAAGATGGTGGATTCGCTGGTGGAGATGCTGGTGGAGACGTCCGACCTGTCCATTTTCTGGTGAGACACAAACACATGCGTCTCCCTGCTGTATTATGCTGAACATCATTATGTGGGTCTGCTCTAGCAGAGCACAATACTAGTTGTGAAAGGTGTCGTTACTACCGGCTTGGTCGGGAATCGATGACTTGGACTCCCTCATGTTAATGCCATAATGGCGTCTGGGGAAAAAAAAAAAACGCCAAATTTACCATCATAGGATGAATGGGACCTGAAAGAAAAAGGTGATTTCAGGACCACTTCTCACTCTAACCTTGTAAACTGATTGTTCAGGGAATCAATAATAAACTAATAAGAATAAACTATTTTTTTTTATTTTTGACAGAATTCATTAACATCATATCTGTCGTAAACTAAACTGCAGGAAAAGAATTATGTCTTTTTGTGTGTAGCTTCTACAGCCGGGCGTTTGAAAAGATGTTCCAGCAGTGCCTGGAGCTCCCCTCGCAGAGCCGACACTCCATCTGTTTCCCTTTGCTTTGCACACACTTCATGTCCTGCACGCACGAGCTCTGTCCTGAGGAGGTGAGCACACACGTTTACCAAAATACACATTCCTTTACCCACTCAGAGCAGCATATGTAACAGTAGATCTGTGTTTGCACGTCTCTGCCTGCAGCGTCACCACATAGGAGACCGCAGCCTGTCGCTCTGTAACATGTTCCTGGATGAGATGGCCAAACAAGCCAGGAACCTCATCACTGATATCTGCACTGAACAATGTACACTCAGCGACCAGGTGGGAGAACGCCAGAGCTGGATTGAAGCACCCTGAGGCCTGAGCACATGGTGGAGGGGGTGGTTTTACACTCACAGGAGGCAGGGGGCATCAAATAATAAACACTGATGGCCGCTTGTGGATCCTTCAAGCTATAGGCCTCGAGGTTAAGCTAGCACTGGCCCGTGGACTTCACTTTCTTTTGTGAGCTTGGCGTCACTGGGTGGGCCGAGGAATGAAGACGCATTTAAACTAGAGCAGTCAAGCTGCTCTGAATGATCCTTTAAAACCCAAATGGGTCTGATCTGATTGTTTATAGCCTTTGCATGTTATTGCACGCTGTCACATGAATGTTGTAATTCCTCTTCTGATGCCTTTTGTTTAAAGCTGCTTAAGTTGATCTCTCTGGATGAATCTGAAGGGCGTCAGCCTCACCCATCAATGACACCCTCTTCTTCGTGTGCCCCCACAGCTGCTTCCCAAGCACTGTGCAAAGACCATCAGCCAGGCCGTCAACAAGAAGAGTAAGAAGGCCACGGGAAAGAAGGGGGAGCCAGAGAGGGAGAAACCAGGAGTGGAGAGCATGAGGAAGAACCGATTACTGGTCACCAAGTTAGTGTACCGACCATCCCCGTGTTCAGTCACACCTGATGTTAACGTCATCACTGGTTGGATTCTACTGAATGTCTGCGTTCTACTTCCAGTCTGGACAAACTCCACACAGCGTTATCTGAGCTCTGCTTCTCCATCAACTACGTTCCCAACTTGGTGGTGTGGGAGCACACGTTCACGCCGAGAGAGTACCTCACCTCGCACCTGGAGATCCGATTCACCAAGTAACCACACACACACACAATCATGCAAAGCTCCTGCGTTTGCCGTTCTGTTTGTTTTCCTGGGCAGTCTTACAGCCATCCTCCCTTCCTGCAGGTCCATCGTGGGCATGACCATGTACAACCAGGCTACTCAGGAGATAGCCAAGCCCAGTGAGCTGCTGACCAGCGTCCGCGCCTACATGACCGTGCTGCAGTCCATAGAGAACTACGTCACCATCGACATCACACGGGTCTTCAACAACGTCCTGCTGCAGCAGACGCAGCACCTGGACAGCCACGGAGAGCCAACCATCACCAGTCTCTACACAAACTGGTTGGTTGGATTTATCTGTGAAAAGGTGCTTTTTCTAATCCAAACGCTGATTTAAATGCGATAGATTCAGTTTGTGTGTGTGTGTGTGTGTGTTTGCGTGTGTGTGTGTGTGTAGGTACCTGGAGACTTTGCTCCGTCAGGTCAGTAACGGACATATCGCCTACTTCCCCGCCATGAAGGCCTTTGTCAACCTGCCAACAGAGAACGAACTCACTTTCAATGCTGAGGAATACTCGGACATCTCTGGTACATAAAACCCATTTCCTGTTTGAGTATCTTCCTGTTAGTGTGTAAACTGATTTTATTTTTATTCCACCTCAGAGATGCGTTCTTTGTCAGAGCTCCTGGGGCCGTACGGGATGAAGTTCCTCAGTGAGAGTCTGATGTGGCACATCTCATCGCAAGTCGCCGAGCTGAAGGTACACGGCACGCCACCCATTCATTTAAATTAAGTGATGAGCTGCACATGAGCTTGATTTAACACTTGGTGTTGTTTGTGCGTAGAAATTGGTGGTGGAGAACATGGAAGTGTTGACCCAGATGAGAACAAGCTTTGACAAGCCGGACCACATGGCGGCCCTCTTCAAGAAACTCACCTGTAAGTCACAAACATAACACGCCAAATATAAAGTGTCTTTTTGGGAAAAATTAAACCTCTGTACGGAGGAAATCCACAACATCACGAGAGGTGCCGAGTGGCCCAATCATAGTTATTTTCACCGTTTCCCAGGAGCAGCCAAAGTAACACACATTAACAAAGCACTGCTATTGGTAAATAGGGCTGCAACGGTTAGTTGATTTAGTTGATTACGTTGACAAGAAAAATTTGTTTCAACACGTATTATTGTTGATACGCCGGCTGCAGTACAGGAAGTGATGGGAACAGTGTCACTCGCTGTTTACATCCCACAAGGAAACAGAGAAGAAGAACGCACTGATTAATGAGGAGCAAACAGACGAAGAGGCTCGTTCAGAACATTTCACTGAAAATAAACCAGCAACACACGTTAAATGCAAACTCTGTCAACTCTCATTCCACAGCAGCACCACGGAGATAAATGACACCTAATCATCACGTACTACAGACAAGCAAGTTCACAAATTAAGTTGATACCTCATAGATATTTTTAAATAATAAGTCATAATAATGACTAATCGAACAAATAGATTAAACAAATAGACAACATAAATAATAGTTAGTTGCAGCCCTATTGATAAATCAGTTGGCTCTTTGGTTTGGAATTGTCCAAAAATAACTCACAACTCTCTGATATCATTAATATTTTACCGTGGATGACACAATTGGTATCAGCACATTGTCTGAAATCTGAACAGTACCTGCCAATAAACATCCCATAATGAGATTTACACGACTGCTGGCGTCCCTTTTAAAATTTTTAAGCTTCAGGTTATAGAATTATTAACGTTATTGAATTCATTAACATGATAATCATGTGGGAGAAGGAGTGGTTTAAGGGTTTATCTCCATATCTCTTACATCTTCTTTTTTCGTGTGTGTAGCTGTTGACAGTGTTTTGAAGAGAATGACCATCATTGGCGTCATCTTGTCCTTTCGCTCTCTGGCTCAGGAGGCTCTCAGAGATGTAAGACACACACACACTTACACACAGAAGTATGTAGAAGACAGTCTGAAAATGTAATTGCCTTTCAAGAACAGTAGATCCAGGCTTTCTGTTCAGGAACATGTGTAAATTGTCTTGTACGATGTCTGCTGTGTCTCTCCGTTCAGGTGTTATCCTGCCATATTCCTTTCTTGGTTAGTTCTGTGGAGGACTTCAAGGACCACATTCCCAGAGAGACGGACATGAAGGTGCAGGACAGTTCACGTCACCGAGTGACCTCCAACCAAACCCCGTCAGTGTTGTCAGACATTTATATTTCTGTGTCCAGGTGGCAATGAACGTGTACGAGCTGTCTTCAGCCGCAGGTTTACCCTGTGAGATCGACCCTGCACTGGTGGTGGCGCTGTCCTCACAAAAGAGTGGTAAGACACACACACACACACACACCTAGGGCATGTCCATTGAATTTCCTCTGTCGCCTTTGGCACCGTATGGAGAATATTTCCATCCAAATGGATCCATACTCCTGCTGAACTTCACCACAAATGGAGAAGGGACGGTGGAGCATCACTTCTTTGTCTGCTGAGCAATTACAACTGTTTCCAAAC
>CAAKHB010007896.1:230271-243126 GCA_901007665.1 Aeoliscus strigatus | reverse complement strand
AGACAACATCAGTCCAGAGGAGGAGTATAAGATCGCCTGTCTGCTGATGGTGTTTGTGGCCGTGTCTTTGCCAACGCTGGCCAGCAATGTGATGTCACAGTACAGCCCAGCCATCGAAGGTACGATCGTTGATTATTCAGAGTTTTAGGAAAAAATGCACGGGCATTGATCACTGTCACAAACATGACAACATTGATGCATCAGATTTAACAGGGATGCTATCTGATGCCATCTGTAGTCCTACTTCAAATAAAGAAGAATACACAACTATATAAAAACCCACATGCATCACACATTGGTATGATAGAACTGTTCATGTGCAGTAACTTACCTTAGAAAAAACCCGCCGGCATAAAGAATGGCGTGTCGGGTAGAATCAGTGAGGCTGCTGGAGAAAATGTCGCACATTATAGGAACATAATTTACTGCATCAGTGGTGTGAAACCGCTGCATGCAGATGAGATCGACCTCGTGCCCTCACATTGATTCATTCGCGATCCATGTCTTCATCATCATTAAGGATTTTTAAGACTTTGAAAGGTCACTTTACCTAACGTGACCTATTAAAGCGTATTTGTTCCATTATTTGATAAATAAACCTGATATTTACTGACACTCAGACACACTGTAGTTAAATAAGGCCTTTGAAAAGGTAATAAAGACCCTTGTCGCTGAAGGATGAATGAAGACATTCCTGCCTAACAACCTTGAAATGAAAGGTGCCACTGTTTAATTAGGGACACAGGAAAAGGATAATGACTTTTGACGGTTGTCAGCATTAGTATGCAGGCGCCACATTGTTTTTTTTTTTACAGCAAATCTGAATGTGCATCATCGTCATCATCTACTTTACTTTTGACACTTTATAGTTTAGGACAGTGTGAAACATGAATCCACATCTGAACAGTCTCCACGGGAGATTTTCTTGTTGTCTCATGTCAACTATGAAGCCAGTTTGTGCTGAATGGCGCCTCCTCCTCCATCTGCTGCTCTCAGTGTGTCTTTGCTGCCCTCTGCAGGTCATTGTAATAACATCCACTGCCTGGCCAAAGCCATCAACCAGATCGCCGCTGCTCTCTTCACCATCCACAAGGGAAGCATCGAGGATCGCCTGAAAGAGTTCCTGGCTGTAAGAGAGGCTGAGATTTCACATTATGACATCTTTTTATACACTCCTGATCTGGAGGTCAGTCCCTCATCTGACCTTCAGAGCAGGTCCAGAAAGGCAAAAATACTGGGCGACAATAATGTACACGCAACCCATTTTACAAATATTATTCTAGGAACCAGGGTAATTTTCAAAATAAAATTCAATGTCCTTGTTATGCACTCATCCATCAACCACTTGTCTCTTAAACATTTCTTAGACCAACTCATTGTTGTACTTCACAGGTGGGTGCGTGAATGTTGATGGTACTGGTGATGTACTTCTATTACATATGTTGTGTGTGTGTGTGTGTGTGTGTGTAGTTGGCCTCATCCAGCCTCTTGAAGATTGGACAGGAAACGGACAAGATGACGACACGTAACAGAGAATCAGTCTATTTGCTGCTGGACATGGTGAAAAAACAGACTTCTTTATCCATTTGTTTACGAAACAGAGTCTTTATACATTTGCTGTATTTTTAATGACAAAAACACGGTGGTGTTCAGGGAATTTCTGTTGCATTCTTGCATTCTTTCGTCCTTAAAGCCAATAAACATGTTTTCTTATGTTTCAGATCGTGCAGGAATCCCCCTTCCTCACCATGGACCTGCTGGAGTCCTGCTTTCCCTACGTCCTGCTGAGAAACGCTTACCACGCCGTCTACAAACAGAGCATCAGTGCAAACGCATAAAACAAAAAGCACATGACAGCTGTCGGGTACCCGACACACTCACACTGACAAACACACACTAAACGAACTAAACCTGAAACGCCTCAGCGGTAACTATTGTTACTGTGGGGGGAAAAAAACATTAACACGTAGCATTTAACTTAAAAACATGAATCAAAACCTAAAATATGTGTCTCATCTGCACTGACACACATACACTCACACACACACACACACACACACACACACACACACACACTAGCTGGACCAAGTTGGGGATCAGTGTCTTTATTTCAGTCATTGTACTTTTTCATGCTGTTGCCAGGGGCCATAACCATAGCAACACATAATATACCATATGTCTGGTTGGTATAAAAGGACAAAAATATAAATATAAAGTATATATATAGTTGATTAAACTATTCTTTTTGAGATTTTTAGTGGCCAGCTGATAACTTCTTGTATGTGGTGATGGATTTGGATGCTTTTTTTTGGGAATGCAAATGATTCTGATGTGATGTGGGGTTTTTTTTTTTTCTTTTTCTTTTTCTTTTATTGAAGAGGATTCTCGTGCTGAAAGCCACGTCGCTTGTTTATGTAAGTTTACACGTAAATATTTATACAACCCCGGACAGAACTATCATTTTCATAGCTGAACACACATACACACTCTTGTATAACATGGTGATGTTTTTTTTTCTAGCTAGTCGTAACATTACTTTTTTGTGGGTAAAGATATAATATCTGTATTCTACTTTGATGTGAACTTGTCTGTTTTTAATGTTTCTGTTATTCGCTTATTTTTATGATGACAATTTGCCAAACGTGTTGACACTAAAAGTTGTGTATGAGGGCTTTGCAAGTGGAGTGTTTGTGTGAAGTGACATTTTAGTTTTTGGACAAAGGAACCATTCAGAATAAATCAGACTCGGTGCATTTAGTTGACACACAGACCTTTACAGTGGAGATGAACTTTAAAAGTACTGCAGTAACACTACAGACCCAAAAAATCCCCCCTCCCTTTCCCTGTCCTCCTCCCAGCCTCAACTGTTGAGCTACTGCAACACACAATAATTTCTATCATTCCTCCACCTATATTGAGGTGAACTTTCCTTGTCGGGATCTGAACTTTGTACAATGCTGAACACATACAGGTCTGACTTGGCTCGCTGTCATGGGTTCACTTCAACGCTCCGTCTGAGATCAATGTTCTTTGACAGGAGCAACTTGATCAAACCTCCTCAGAGGAAATCATCTTCTGCACCAAGAACGTTAACTTTTTTTGTTCTATTCACATGTGGATGGCAGATTGCACTCTGACATTTACATGTTAATTAATTTCCAGATGACGACATCGGCTCCATCATAGTTATTTTTCTTGGCGTGTGAGACCTTTAAATCTTTGTCAGACCTGTCAAAGTTGACACAAAACCTGGAGCTGCAGTGAAAATAAATGCATATATGTACACACAATCATGTTGTCAGTGCATCTCCTGCGGTTGGCAGGGCATCATCCAGTGACATTTGAAGAACACGTGTTTGCGTCATTTGTAAAAAGGAATTGTGTTATACAACATTTACATAGTGCAGTTTGGTTCATTACTTTTTCACCACCAAGGCATGGGAAGGGCTAAATTTGAGACACAGGCCATGCTTCCTCTCTGCCACCCTCTGCTGATGTGGTGTTGACCCAGGTTCTGTCCTAGCGCTCATACAGCATACTATCCTCATCAAGTAGAACAGTTCACTTACATTAAGAAAAATCAGATAATTGCAGTAAAAATCTATTTAAGGAAGGATGTAGTATGCATTATAAGCAGGTCGGGACAGATCCTTGGACACATTCTACGATTTGATTTGGACTGGTTGCTGTTTTCTTTCTGGCATTTCTTTTTTGTGTCTCTGATTCCATCGTGTAACTTAAATAACAAGAATAAAATAAAAAAACTAAAATACATTTCAGGGCCATCGGACCTGAGCGAGTGTGTGATGGCGCTGATATGTTGAACTACCGGTTGAGACCCTTGACTACAAATTCCATGCATTCATTTTCCTTAAACCCTACTCAGTATTTATTATACCACATCTACCCCGTTGTTAAATAATCATTGTTGGAGTATTGTGCATTGAAATGCTGCAGAGTTTAGGTTTTTGAACACAAATGTACATTAAAGATTTCAAACTGGCAATTATGCTGGTCTCCAACATTCAACTTATTTTAAAAGGCAAAGTGTGTTTTGGTCCAGTATAGGATAGAACTAAGATAAAAATAAATGTTTTACATTGTATTTCTGTTTCACAGTTGATTCTGTATGTGTCATAATGAAACTGGCAGAGCCCCAAACAAACTTGAACAGTGATGAAATGAAGGGACATTTAAAAGTTGTTTAATGAAACAATCATATATAAAAATCATCACTGATATTTTATTGCTGTCAGATATGTAAATGTAAATCGAGTTTATTTCAAACAAGCAGCCAAAACATTTGCTGTTCAGCTAAAAACCTGAACTTGCTTAAATTTCAATTTAAATATTGAAATTAATTTCAGATTGAAACTAATGGACAAATGAAATGGTGTGCTCGGCAGACATACTGGAAAAATACAAATACTAATCACCGAGATGGGTTAATCCTAAAAAAAAAACCATGAACAACATTTAAAGAGGAATTTACAGATGACACAAAAGTGGAACAATGTAACCTACGAGACTAGCTGGGTTATATGATGCAGTGGAAAGTTCTGAAACATGATATAAAACCAGCCACAGTTGAAAAGGTAAGTAAGGTAAGTTTTGTTTTGTTTGTTTTTTTTAAATTCAATCCCAACAATATGTTACATTAATGACAAGTTAATCTAGTTTGCTGTCTTTAAAAAGCTGTTATTCTGAGTATGGTGGACAACAGCGTGGATAGCATTCAAGCTAGCAGATGAACAGCTTTCCCTCCAAAAGTCTTCTGTCATCCACCGTTCATGATGTTGGAGATTTTCTGTGTTTGTTGGTGGATGAATCAGACAAATTGAGGTCAAACCAGGAAATTAAAGGTAAATTACAATTTTGCAGTAGATTGCTAACTGGTGTGCACTGCTAGTTTGTGTCTGTGTGAGTGTATTGAGGTGAACACGCTGGTGTGAATGGACTGTTTGTGGCCCAGTTCATGAAGAGAACAAAAAGCTGTTTTTGTTTGTTTTCCAGAATAACAAAAATAAACTGCTGCCGTCTTCCTCAGTCTTCCTCACCGTTGATTTCCTCCTCATCTTCTTCAGGTACAGAACTTTCCAGTTTGCCTATAACATAAATGTACCTTAATATGACAACTGCAAAAGTTATTTCAACTGACAAACAAACTTAAGTGGATAGAATTTGCCAATTATACACATTCATATTAAGTACTAAAATAATATTTATGCAATAAAACCTAGCAGGTTTGTAATGTAATGTGTTTGTAAAAACTTGATTTTAAAAAATCTAACTAGGAATCAACAAAGAATCAAAAGAACAATCAATAATAGCACTGATATCAATAAAAAAAAGGTGAAAGAAGAAAAGAAGTCTTTGAAATATTGACATTCGATACCCAAAAACGAATACTTCAATGATATATATATATATATATTTTTTTTTTTTCTTTTTTCTTTTTTTCTTTTTAATCTTATCTTAAGATAAGAGCAGCTCTTTCAGGGCATGTTTGATATCCAAACAGAGCAGCCACGCAGATGTGAAGATGGCAGACAAGTAATGGCTTTTATCACAGGGTAAATGTGCCTTTAAAAACCACACACATTTTAAAATCTTGTAATCCCATAATCTCTTAATGGTCATCCCAACACTCTATTCCATCACACTTCACAATTTTTACTTCAGCAGCTTGAAATCATCTGTCTGCCAAAAGTTATGTGATGCAAATAACATCATTTTTGTCTGACAATTATTCTCTCTATCAATCGATTAGTTGTTAGATCTATAAAATGGAAGGAAAATGATAAAAAAATATTGATCAGCATTTTCCAAACCCCAAAACGGCATCTGGTACAACCTCAAATGTCTTGTCCACAAACACACAATAGTCAACTTACTATCATTAGAGGAGCAAAGAGACTAAATATCAGCATTAGATACTTCACTGAGAGATAATTCTGGACTTGTTTGAAAAAAATGATTAGATGAGACTGTCAGTAGTTGTGATGAATTTGAATGAAAGAACCCAGACATTCATATCATACATATAACTTTAATACTGCACAGGCAAACTGGCTACAGTTATAGATATTCAATGTAGTTCACTAAAGTGTGTTTGTGTGAGAGAGAGAAAGTGTCAGAAAAGTGACAGAAAGTGTCAATAAATGACAGTGTCTGTGAGCAGGAGCGAAGGAGTGTGATGGTCACAGAGTTTGCAGGAGAGACTGATGAGAAAGAGGAGGAAATGATGTGTGTAGTCACACAGATGGAAGAGGCTATCGAGAAACAGAGTCAGGACTGGAAACCTCCTTTTTGTGGTCACATGACAAATCTGAGAAGAGACAGAAGGGGGTAAAATGGAGAGATTGTGCAAAAGCAATAAAGGAGGAAAGAGAGAACAGAGCTGTTAGTGGTCACAAGGAAAATGAAAGTCAACACAGTTAATTATTAACAGACTCTGAATATGATGATTTACTGCCAGTTATGTGTGTAAGTGCAGTTCACACCGATTGTGACGTGATATTGTTGTGTGATGGGTTTACATTCAAAGATAATTGGTCGATACAATGTAAAAAAAAATCCCTCCTGATTTTTTGCTCCTGACGCAACAAAAACACAGAGATAATCTGCGTCGCCTTCAGTGTGAATAGAATATTTTTTTATACTTATTTTTACTCTTTTAATGTTTACTTGTTGAAATTTAAGATTTTTATACTTTACAACTTTGTTTGCACGGGAAAGCACGAAGCTCTCCAATCTCATTCTACAGTTGCACTGTAAGATGACAATAAGGGCATCTATTCTATTCTATTCTAACTATGCAGTTCACAGCTGGTCTGTGTTCAATTTTAACCATCGAGATATTGGGGGAAAAAGAAATTCAAACTAGTTACTGTACATCACTTTATGATCCTGACTGTAGAGACTGTAATGTCGCCATAGGTCTTTTCTGGTAAGAGCAGCAGATATCTGATAAAACACCAAACTTGTGGCTTTGACAGATTTACCCTCTGAACTGCGACTCTCTGCTACTCGTCTGTCCTGATAGGCTAACTGTAGACCCGTTTCGTTCCCGTTGGCCTCCTCTGGTCCATTGTGATTGGCCCACAGGGAAGCGGAGGCACAGAACTGTGCTGTGATTGGGCTCAGGTCGCTGTCCATCTCACAGAAGCCTGTCCCCAGGAGGTGTGGCTCCACCCCCAGCTGAAGTTCTGAGGAGAGAAGAGCACCTCTAGTGGACAGATGCCTCAAATGGCACAGGAAAAAACTAATAATGTATGTAAAGAAGCACTGATACTCAAAAAAATCTGAGAGACAAAAATAGACGATCTGTTCATGATCAAATCGTGGGTATTGGACGAAAAGTTACCAGATTAACTCTCTGAAAGCGTTTGCTACTGAACTCTAGAGGGTTCAAAATGTCACATCCACAGGATGAGAGTAGAGACCGGAACAGGAAATCAGTGTAAAAAAAGAGTCTAGTTATTAGATTTAGAGTCACAGTGTTAGTTAGAGTTAGACTGTCTTCAAACCTGACAATGTCCACAATGTCCTCGTGGCACACTCTGAAGAATATACAATCTAGAAACTGTCTAATATGAATAACAGTCTGCTTACTTGAGAGACTTTGTGTGTTATGACATGATTTTTTTTTTTATTGTGTTTTTTCACACCGAGTTGCTACAAACGTGTGGTAACTGCTGCTCAGTTCACTGTGTAACACCACAGATGGACTTTCTAAACTTGAACTTGAGCTTGAAAAAGGCTAGTAGCATAAACCAGATGTAATGGGTAAAAGCAATTTACAGCAAAAGCAATTTAGTAAACGAGGTTTAGAATACAGAAATTGCGAGGCAAAACTAATACAATTTAAAAAATTATTTAAAAAAAATAGAATCAAAATAATTATTGACTTGCAATGAAATAAAATCAAGAAAATGAAAACCTCTGTGACTGTGATTAACTTTCACCAAAAAGAAAGTCTAGCAACAGAAAAACACCTACTTGACTGAATTAAACCTGATGATCAGAGTGTTTGCTGCATAAATACTCACTAGCTTAGCTACCACCACCTCTCTCGCTCTCTCTCTCTCTCTCACGCACTCTCTCTCTCTCTCTCTCTCTCTCTGTCTCTCTCTCTCTCTCTCTCTCTGACAGGATCAATCAATAAGCTTTTATAGTCATCACTTCTTGGAAGCGGGTCCGTCCGCATACACCATCATTCACGCTGTTCCTATTTTCCTCCTGTGCTTTGCACTAATCCAGCTCACGCTGTGACACTTACAGTCTGGTTTGAACTCAACTAGAAGCTGCATGGACAAATCAAGGCGTAACATCGCCAGTGTGTTTGCAGCGGAGGTTCTGCAGCTGATCTGCTTCCTCTGGACACATTTATGTTGCAGGGAGACACTGTAACAGTCTGATGAATTATTCAGCGCTGAAATGATCACAAATGATGACAACAACCAGAAAAGCCAACAGAGCTTTTTAGAAAGCCAAGCGCTGATGTGCCAACATGTGACTTTTTAATTACAATCATTTACAAATGTTTAATAGTAATATTGCCAGCTGGGAATTCATTATTGGCTATTTTGCTAATCATTTCATCATTTAGATTTTTTCTTTTCAAAATCTATGTTGTGGTTTCTTTGCTCCTCTAATGATGAATATGTTTGGCTTGCGGATAAAACACTTTGAGAGTTTTCCCCATTTTATGAATTGACATTTTATTGACCCCCAAAAATTTCTCAGTTTAATCACTGATGAATAAAATCGTTATTTACAGCCCAGCTCAAACACTGAAGTCTGTCTCCTCTTCCTCTGTGAGAATGAACAAAGAATGTTTTTTCTCTCTTGTCTTTGGTGACTCCAAACTCCCTTGGACCCCGACCCGTAATTTAAGAAACCAAACTGACGCCATCCCCCATTATCACCCAGCCAGATGGTCCCACAGACCTGAGACTGGAAATCAATGGAAAAGAAACTGTGTGTGTGTGTGTGTGTGTGTGTGTGTGTGTGTGTTGGGGGGGAGGCTGGTGACAGCAGAATAACACAGAAATCAGCAACATGTACAAGAAGAAAAACAGAACAGGCAAATGTTGTGTGTACACAGCTGATGACCAATGAACAGGTCATGACCTTTAGGGCCCCTCTACATGTTTTTTCTTTCTTTGATCGGATGTTCCTGGTGTTTCTGATGGCCTTTGAACATTCACATTCATCTGCTGGAGGTTTCTTGTCACAACTACTTTTAACTTTTAACTTCTTTTAACTTCTTTTAAGAAGCCTTACGTTTCGGTCATTTTCAGTTGAAGTTCATGTCGACAGTAGTTATATTGTAATATTTGGGTGAGAAGATCTTCAAAGTAACGACGCAGTGACAGTCAGAAAACACTGAAACATTGAGGAAAAACAGCAGGCTGATTGTCATTCCCGTCTTCCTGTTAATCACTTTAAAGTTCATCTGATTTTCTAGCGGACAAAAGATGAGTTTGCTCATAATGATCCGTGACGAGAACTTCAGTTAAAATGTCTCCTCACATTTAGTTACTCCCAATAACTCCTCTTACCAGAACTTATGTTTTTGCCGGCGTTCAACTGTCCATCAGAGTGTTTGTTTATATGTCTGTTGTCTGTTAGCAAAACAAGTCAAAAAGTTATCAAGTGATTTTAATGAAATGTTGAGTCAATGCTGCTGATGGACGAGGAACGAGTGATTAAATGTTGGTAGTGTTGAATGAATAGTAGTGTCATCTTTCATGTGTTAGTCAGGATCTCATTTAGATTTACAAATGGGTCCTTTTTCCAGGTTCCTTGAACACGATATTTGGACTGGAGTGCACCCTCTGACACCACAGAGACAAATATGTAAACTACCTTTCATAGTCGGCGCGGCGTAGGTGCTCTGCTTCCTTTGAGAGGCGTCTGAAGCCTGAAACAGAGAAAAACGCACATTAACAGGTTGATTATTATTAATATTTTAGGATCCTATTGGATCACAGAATGTTGACTTTATTTGTAACATGTCAGTTTCTTTACTGTTCGTATATTTCTCCTACTAAAACATAGATGTAGATTAAAGAAACACACCTGTGACTCGTCGCTGGCATTGTGCTGATCTCCAACTTCTGCTAAAAGACAGGAGACGGCAGCAGTGAACACAAAAGTTCCTGGTGTCTTTTTAGCTGACTCATCCTCCTAGGTGGACGTCTGATGATAATAAGTGTGTGCTGGAATCAATAGTTTTGGATGAGCGTGTTCTCCGACAACAACCTTCCTACAATTGTCAGGTTGACATCTCCTCAGGATCCATCAGAACTCTGCTGCTGTTGGAGCTCACTAAATGGAATCACTGCGATTATTCAGTCGGCCGGTTCCTGTGTGGAGGATTTATGAGAGCGGAGAGCTGAGAGCAGACGAGGCGCACACACACACACACACACACACACACACACACACACACACACACACACTCAGCATCCATCAGTCTGAACACTGAGATCACTTTCCAAAAGCTGCAGCACAAATCTAATAAAGGTCCATTATAACTGCTGCTTTCCAGCTGACAGCCTCAGTATCACTCACTCACAGCTCACTCTCTCTCTCTCTCTCTGTGTGTCTCTCTCTCTCTCTCTCTCTCTCTCTCTCTCTATCTATCTTTCTGTATTCTCTCTCTCTCTCTTTGGCTACACGCGTAGGGGAAAAGAAAAATGGCAGCTCCTTCATTTTCTAACTGGTGAAGCACAGATGGCCATTTAAGTGAGCAGGAGGAACAGAGTTGAGAAGAGAGAAGTGCGGGAGGCCAGGGGAGTGCTTTTAACAAACATCAGAGCCAGACTCTATCTACAGTTCAGTTTTTATAAAAACACTGGCCACTTTAAAGATCGTTGGTGTTGGGATGGAGTTGTGTCACTCAATGTTTAATGGATTAATTGAGTTGAATGTAAAAATAGAAATACGTAAATCAAGTGCTTTGTCAAAGAATGTTAAAAATCTCTTTGTCCTCTCTCTCTCTGTGTTCTCTTTCTCTCTCGCTGTCTGTCTGTTTTCTCTCTGTCTTTCTATCTGTGTGTGTTGCTCTCTCTTTGTCTTCTCTTGTTCTCTCTCTGTCTTCTCTGTCCATCTGTCTTCTCTTCCTTTCTCTCGTTTGTCCGTCCTCTGTCTCTTTCTGCCGTGTGTGTGTGTGTGTGTGTGTGTCTCACCTACACCAGGTTGTCTGTAGATCTGCAGCGTGGCCGGCGTGGGTCGTCTGCGGCGGATCTGAGGTAAACACGCAAACAAGCAGTAATGTGGTTGAATCTGTGGTCCAACATGATCCAATGTGTGTGTGGTGACATATTATACAACATACTTGTGTTATCACCAAAACAAGATCCTCTCAGACTGCACCCAAGTGACAAAGTTGTTCTGTGGGAATGTACATGTTCACCACCACCACCACCCCCACCCCGAGGGACACTCGGTTTCCGAGATGGTATCTCATAGAACCAAAAATACATCTTAAACCTCGAGAAATGTTGCTCTGTTTCTAATCTGTCTGTTCATTAGGGGCGTCCATAGAAACAAACAACCTCCAGTTTCCCATCGACGAAAAACAGCTCGTAAAGACGTCAGCGTGTGACAGACCAACCTCTGTTGGTGCTCAGTGGACGTAAAGCAACATTACACCACGGATTAGGTGTCATTAACCTGGTATACTCGCCCACCTTCCCCATAGAAACGGTTGTTTGTTTACAGTGTTCCAAAAACGGCCGGTCTTTAATTAAAAAAAAAAGGAAAGTTCAACATCAGATCTGATGTCAGTAAACGTTATTATCTATTATTATCTTTGGTTTGTGGAGAAAACATGATATCATGTTTGAGGAGTTCACATTTTCTGATATTTTGGAGAACAAACATCAGTTGATTAATGGAGAAGATGATTCACAGATTAACCGATGATGAAAATGATCCTTATTTGAAGTCCTAGACATCAGTGGGTGCGTTCTTCAAGCACACAGAAAACATGTTTACAGCTCAGGAAACACTCACTGTCACTGACAGACAGATTCATCTATGAAAGCACCCACACACAGAAAAATCCAGTCAAAGATCACAGATAGAGGCCTTATTCAGCCATGACCCCCACCACACACACACACACACACACACAGAGACACAGAGAGAGAGACACTCACATGTTCAGCAGCCTGGGGGTCCAGCTGTCCCTGCAGCGGGGGCACCGCAAACTGGATCTTCTTCGGACTGCCAGGCTCCATTATTACTGACTGACAGAAAGAAAGACAGAGAGAAAGAGGGAGAGGAGAGAGAGGGAGTGAGAGAGAGAGAGAGTTGAAGAGGGAGGGACCAGGGAGGGAGTGGTCTCTTCTTGGCCTGCACGGTCCATTATCACTAATTGACAGACTTTGATAGAGAGAAAGACTAGAAGCACAGACGACAAAGCATTTTATGAAAATGATGAACATTATTTATATTAAATGCTGCAACTTTTTTATATTTATTATTATTATTATCATTATTAGATAAATGATGTGTTTATTAATTTGTTGTCAAATGTTAGTGTAACTTTCTTGTTAATTCTAGTTAAATAGATAAAGATAGATTCAAGATAGTTTAGAAATCGTTTAATAAACTGATTCTAACTGCTAATTTGCCTTCATTCCCGTAGGCAAAGGCACTGTGCAGATATTATATACAGTCTATACTTTTAATTTCTACACCTACACCGCTGGTCTTTGAAAATGTACAATTTCCTACTCATCTGATTTACTGTGTGTGTGTGTGTGTGTGTGTGTGTGTGTGTGTGTGTGTGTGTGTGTGTGTGTTGTTGGCAAACAAAGTGGGAACACTTTGTCTCAG
>CAAKHB010007896.1:213264-230251 GCA_901007665.1 Aeoliscus strigatus | reverse complement strand
TGTGTGTGTGTGTGTGTGTGTGTGTGTGTGTGTGTGTGTGTGTGTGTGTGTGTGTGTGTGTGTGTGTGTGTGTGTGTTGTTGGCAAACAAAGTGGGAACACTTTGTCTCAGAGGAGGCATCTGGAGAGCTGTAGCTCCACTGCAGTTGGAACAAAGGGCCTCTTGTCGTTCCACCGTCCACCGCTGTCCAGAGACGGTCCAACCGCAGCACCTGCTTCTCTGGTCACTTCCGCGTGTTTTACGTATGTTGCGAGAGTTTTGGTTCAGATAGTTGAAGCGGCACAAAGCTGTTTTCGGTCAAACTCAAAGCACAGAACCCTCACCGGTTCTCTGGAGATCGTCTCATTTTGTTTCCCACGGTCACGCCAACAAGCTGCATCTGACTGAAACAGAGACCGGTGGCTGTGGTAGCGATTTGCTATGAATCATCTTTTTAACCCTGACCAGTACCACATTAAAAAAATAGCACTTAAAGAACACTTGAAATGTGTGAATGAAACGTCTTGTATTCATCAGATGGGTTTTTAAATAGTAAAGGTGCCACCTGCTGGCCACTACAGGGAATGCCATGTTCGTTTTTCTTTCCCTTATTTTTTACAGTCCATGTCTAATTAAATCAACTAGAACACGTGCGGGTGTCCAACTGTCCCCAGCTCCTCTGTTGCCGTTTCCCATCTCAATAGTTTGTTCTGACCCGCTGGTAAAAGTCCAATAAAACCGGTCCTGTTCACTTCTTTTATTGCATCTGTGATGAGCAAACTTTGGATACATTACAGTCAGACCTACAGCGTTTACTTCCAGGGGAACAAATGACACAGCTTAAAGAAGGTCTGATCTTAAAGAGGGTCCGATGACGGTCTGCTCAGCCCTCCAACACTCGTCGTCCCAGGTTTTACCAAAACAAATACACAGATAAATATCAGCTCTACATGTCAGCAAACTGCCAACAGTACCAGCACGTCTGCGGCGTACACGTGTACAGATGTGTGTGCGGTGTGTGTGCGGCCTGCAGGGGTGGGACCGGTGGCGGCAGGCGCAGCACAGGAAGTGACCGCGGTGGCAACGTTTGACCCCGGGCTGACATGAAAACATGTTGCTGGTGGAACAGTTGGTCCTGACGCTGCTGTGATGTAATTTGTGACCCCCATTGCCGTGGTGACCCCGGACGTGGCGGTATGGTATTGACTGTTTCCTCGTCCTCTGCCCTCTCTCGCCAGCAGGTGGCGTCAGTGGACGGCATCATCTGCACCTGCAGGTGGAGGGTGGAGACGACTCTGGGTGGACGGGGCAGGTGGGACAGAGGGATGAGGCGAGGGGAGAACGCCTGTTGACTCTTTCCATTTCCTGGCCCGTCATGTCCCGCAGACCCCCCTGGTCCAGGTGAGTGCTCCTCTCCCTCACACTCCTGGGGGGGCTCTGCTACAACCGGCCCACAGCTGCCGGAGCTGGAGATGGACTCCGCCTCTGACTCAGAGTCCATCTCTGGCCCAGAGTCCTCAGCTGAAGAGCTGGACTCGCCGCCCCCCCTCCAGCGAAGCTGCTGATGGCTGTAGCAGCCTGCACAGCGAGACAGACCGAGGAACTCAGGGCCTGACCTGGACTGGACGGAGACAGCAGAGACGTGTACGTCAGAACGTCTGTGGTGTTCAGACCTCCAGAGTCCACAGTAAGTTCACCACGTCTCATACAGACGCTGTCAACACTGTCAACACATCAATCCGTCCGTCCGTCCATCCGTCCTATTTCAGAGTGAACCTGAACCAGATGACCAGCAACTGTAACAGTTTCAGTAAAGGTGTCAAAACATGCTTTAAGGGTCAGGACATCCTCAGGTTCTGTAGAAGTACATCCTCACCAGACTGGGGCCGTTTCTTTACTACGGGCTGGTGACAACAACAGGACATGAGTGGAGGAGTTTGTATATAACTGTGACATTCACTGTTTATGTCGTGTTCTAATCTGAGTGTGTAAATGACTCTGTATTTATGTATACAACACGAAAACGCCATCGGCTGAACTGTCTGAATGTGTAAAATAAAAGGTAATTGAAAAAATGGACAAGTCACCATCCTAGGTGTATGGACACAATGAGGAGTTGTTGCCTCAGGAGGAAAGTCTGCGTCAGTTTGTGGTGGAGTATGAACCTTGTGTTGGTTTTCTGCTGGTTGGTTTTCGGTGGAGTCAGAGAGAAGTCCTGCAGACAGGTCTGGATGGACAGAAACAGGCTTTAAGAGACTCATGAGGAGCGCGTTGTGTATGTTTTGCGTGGACTCACCGTTTGAGAGTCCTCCACTCATTTCTACACCGTCACTGCTGCTTCAGTTCTCTGGTGACAAGAAAGAAAAGATTTTAAGTGGAAGGTCATTTCAAAAGAAAGACTTGTAGGTTTAGTTTGGACGTTTCCTATTTGTGACCTTGTAAATGACAATTCTGACTTTTTATCTCATTATTTGAATGTTAGAATAAAGATAGGCTGGATCCATAATACACAAAAAAGGAAAATGGATGAAATATGTGTCTGTACAAATAGACAAATAATCCTTGAAATCAGGGATTTGTAAGGAAGTCGTACATACCCACATCTCATGTCCTCCTCAGGTGGAGGATGCAGCCCAACTGTTGATCAGGTCAGTGTGTGTGTGTGTATACACACACACAGTCAACCCTCCAGATAAGAAACTGACACTCCTTCTGCAAACTGTCTTCCACCACAGTCTGTCCACAGTCAAATCAACTTTATTTACTCTGCAGTCATTTTATAACTTCTATTTATTCAACACGTAAACCTAGGGACCAAACGCAGTTCCTCTGAAGTGTACTTTTATTTTCAAACTGTTTTTATTTAGACAATGAAAATTCCAAATTACATCACTTAAGGCATCAAAGTCTCCTCAGCTCAAACTGAACACACACACACACACACACAAAATCAGCAGTTGAATTTGCCTGCTACTCCAAGCTGCAAACAGAAAAAATAAATATACATTCAAAGTTATTTTTTTATTATCCATTAATGCTTCAGTACCCTGCTCCAGATTCAATCATTATTAAATCATATAAATAGATTAATGGGAATATTTAACGCTGTAGCAAAGGAGATTTTAGCATTTATATCAGTGGTTCAAACAAATACTGTTAATAACTATGTTCCGATGAAAAGTACAAAATAAAATCTTTCTATGTTATAAATAAGACATTATCACAAACATTTAACTTCCAACAATCGTTACTGTTCCTCACCGCCATTTTTTATCACATAAACGTCATGTCAAAAAATAACTTATTACTAAATTAAACAAAGTTGACAAACAATTTTTTCTCAGATGTGATTCAGGTTTGTGTGGGGTTTTTTTTTTTTAGGCGCCAAGCATGACGACAGTGTGGACACAGTGATCAGATCACATCAGCTGATTTGTCTTGTTCTATAAGTCCACAATTTGACTTTAATACATCAACTAGGTATCAGTGTGTGTGTGTGGACATCAACAGCAGCAGCACTGTGTTTCACTCCTCACTGCCATTATTCATTCATTCAACAATTAATTCACTGAGTCAAAATTGACAGCAAAATTCATCAATTGTTGAGTATTTGTCAACGAAAACTGTCAAAATTTGAGTTGGAATGAAACTTAAATGTGTGGGTTTTTTCTCCTGGGAGTCGTCATTTGACTTGATTTTAGGCTTTAGGAAACGCCATCCTCTATTTTTCTGTCATTTAGACTAAACACCAGATCAATTCAGAGAGAGAATTGATTAGAATTAAAGATAATTCTTTTCAAGCTGATTTTCAGAAACACTGATGAAAACATTTAAATGGATTAAAAATCATAATAAATAAATCAGTAATACATTAATCTTATTTAAATTTTCATTAATATCGTTGAACTTTTCTTTGACCTGGAGTTTTCCAGAAATAAGATTACATTAATCACATTAAAAGGCAAAAAACAGCAACATTCACACCGTCAGAAACCGTTCTGTGATTTCTTAAATAAAACAAGCGATAAAACAAACGATGGCACATTTCATGTGGAGTTAGTGCAAAGCAGAGCAGGATGGAATTTTGGCGTCTGAACACAAACTGGTGGAACAGATCAGGATGGCGTCGACGTCGAGGGCGGAGCCTGGAAGGGGCGTGAGTTTTTTTTCTTCTCAGAAAAAGGCAGGAGATTGATGACAAACACGTCCGTCAGACGTTTCCAGGGTTGTGGAAGTTGCAGCTTGACCTCTGACAAGTCTTTTTACGGAGGGAACGTCCTTGACTTCAGAGATTACTTCCTGGATTCGAGCCGTGCGAGCGTCACCTCTGGTCGTTTGTATGTGATGGACCTTCCTGCCGTGTTCTCAGGGTGAACTGAAACACTTCCAAAGTGCAACATTGAGGCGATTTCCTGCTCTGAAGGACTTCAGATGGACAGGTCGGTGTCGGTGTCGGTGGGCGTGGTCTTTGGGCTCACGCTGCCTCCTCGCTCCTCAGGAATGGAGGACGAGTCACTGCTGAGACTCGCCAGGAGACCTGGAGGACACACGACAGGACGTGGATGAATTATTCTTGGAGTACCGTAATTACCATAAAACGTCCACTGGATACTGAAAACTGAGAATTGTCACTAGGTTCCCCGGCCTAGAGTGAAGAAGGAGACAACGTCCGTAGGGTCCTGAAAGTTGCTGGCATTACGGTAATGACTCGCCAGCTTCCGGCCAAAAGAGCGAATAAAATTACCGTCATAACTAAATAAAAAAAGTCATGTAATTACGGTACTCCAAAGTTCGCTAGTGCGAATGCTGCGCCGGTGTTCAAGAGTTGGAAGGAGTTTGACACGTACGTTCGGTATCATACACGGAGCTGTCCGAGCACGTCCGGTTCCTGCGAGTGGATCTCACAGCTCCACTCGAGCATTCCTTCAGCACACCGGACCTGAGAAACAGACGACACTGTTAGTTCAACTAACCTGAGACGACGGTTGGTTCAGTCAGCGTCTCCTTCCATCCCTCTCAGAACATGTGTTTGTCTCGTGAACATCACACTACTTGTTCTGTCACGTGGAGACGGAGCGAGTGCGGAGCAGTCGACACGGACACAAAGGTCAATGGAAATGTTGCTGTTTGGTTGTTTTCGTTCACGCCTGGAGGAACATGGTATTAGAGGCATCACTGCTATGGAGTCACCGCCCAAATATTACTATTACACATGATGTAGAATCATTTTACTGCTCTCTGAGGGAAATGAAAAACATCGGTTGTATTCGAAAAAGTAGGAGTAGAGTCCTCAAACTAGACACTGTGGAGTGGATGTAACGGTTCGAAATTAACTCCTGAAATGAATTCCTGCAAAATTCATGTGCTGGCCTGTTTGAATGTGGTTTGGAGCCACCTGCTGGGTTAATAGTGCAACTCCCGATCCGTACAGGAAACTGATTTGTTACAACCGGTCACCGTTATTGTTTTACGACTGATCTCCGAAGACACAATAACAGGGCTTTTTTAAAAATCACGTTAATGTTTGTTTGTCTGTTCCAGAACAGCAGACAAACGTCTACGTATCTTTGTAGTCGGCTGAGGGTGTTTTCAACACATTAAACTGCTTTGTGTGTGTGTGTTGGTGTTTTTTTAATGGATAGCAAAATTAGAATTTTTTCATAAACACGGAATACGTAGTTATATAATCAGTTAAACAAATGCTTGAAATTGCCATGACATTCTAGAAAAAAATCTATTTAATTAGTTCAACTAAAATGACCAATCTTTGTATTTAAAATGCTGTCAGTAAAGATTTATTATTATTATAAAAAATATATAAAAATACTGAAATGGTAAAAAGATTGAAATTGAAATAAAAAGACTGAATTCTTAAAACTACAAATAGCATTCTTTGTATTTAAAATGTCGTCAGTAAAGATTTGAACAAAAAAGTAAAATGACGTAAATTATTCTGACATTGCGCATTTTGCACATGCGCAGAACAAATTACAACAAATCGGGTTTGCGTCATCTGTTGTTCGACTTTAACAAATAAAAGCCGATCTTTGGGATATTTAAGTTGTTAAGAGCACCGCCGAGAGGCCACGTGAGGAAGTTTCTCTGCTCATGCGGACGTCTGTGAACAGACGGATGTTGTGGTGGCACTGACCTGTCAAAGCTGTACATTCCAGGGTGGCTCACTGACCTCTTCATCTGGACGGACCGAGCAGAAAACATACGTTATTTACACACATTTTACTCTAAATGTGTTTTGTTTATGCGACTTCTTGCTGTGTCGACTGTAGAAAGAGATAAATAGAAGAGACACACATTATGCACACTGCAGAGTTCACGTTTGTTCAAAGTCACCTTGAGAGCGTCTGTTTTCTCCTAAATATCTAAACATCTTCCTTTGCTGTTGATTCACTATCACCTCGTCTGTTTCCTCCAGTCCCTCTGTAATGAATCCCAGTGTAATTAGATTTTCTTTTTGCATTAACTGAGGCTGCTTCACAGCCGCGGGCACCGTTCTGTTTGCGGCTGATTAAAAGTAAACAGAGCAGAACGCGAAAACACAAACAACCGTTTTTGCTCTGTTCACTGTGTCACAAACACATTTGACTTCATTTCATATACTCGCTCAGGAGGTCGGAGGTCGGGGGTCAAGCTCTGGTTGGCCAGACTGATGCACTCCTCCAGAGTCCTGATGAACGTGGCACAGGTGGCGCTGAAGAGGAAGGCCTGAAGGAAAACAATCAGCTGCTTCACACAAACGCGCTTTCAGAGACACTCAGGAGCTTGACGTAAACATTTTTAGCAAACGTGTCAAAACGTGAAAATCCTCGTACAAGTCTGAAGGAAAAAAAACAAAACAACAAAAACCTAAAGAACATAAACGGAAACGTCAAACTTCTACAAGACGAAAAAAAACTGTTCTAAGGAACAGTGAAAATTCTGCAAAACTTCAGGCTGAAATATGAAAAAAACAAACATTTATGCAAATTAAAGGGTCATTTTTGACTAAAGTAATTAAAACTGTTCACAGTACATTGTGGGTTCTTGTAGCCATGAGTGTGGTTTCCATGGAGACGCAGAGGGAAAAAAGTTTGGGGTGCAAAGCATGAGGACCAACTGTGGGAGAAACTGTCAAATGTGGTTTACCTCTGATGTGGGTGTGGTCTCTGCTGGGATCTCTGATCTCTCTGACTGGATGGTTTGGAGCTGCTGGACCAGAAGGTCACAGTACAATCGAACTTCAGACATCTTTGTCCTCAGACAGTCTGGACCTGGAGACAAATGGTCGGTCGTCATCTCACTATGACACAGAGACAAACCGATATGATCCAAACCGTCTGACCTCTGTGTTTGGGACTGTCCAGAGTTCCAGCCTTAGATGAACCCAAAGCCACCAGCCACCGCTGTCTCTCTGCAGCGTTCATAGCTCGGACGTAGAAATGCTGTTCACCTGGAATGATCAACTCCAGACGTGTCGGATCCGTCGGATGAACTGAAACGGACAATTAAAGTCTGTAAACGCAGCTGAGGTGTTTGTCCAGTGGACATTTTAAACGGCGCTCTGACCTTTTATGTCACACACGGACATCTTGATCGACCCTTTGCTTCCTTTACCAACATCGTCCTCGCTGTCATAGTAGGAGATGACTCCGTTCTCTAAAACGAACCAGCGGGGCTGCCACCCTGAGGACACAAAACACAAACGGAAATGTGTTTTCACGATTCTAGAAATATGAAATTGGGTTCCACCACAACCTACGTTCCCTGAACGCCTCAGCAGCCATGTTTCCTGGTCAGCTCAGTAACACACTACAGCTCTGAGATAAGATGGATAATATCTGTGACCCCACTCACTGTCACTACAGGATTTAAATACATCTCATATACATTCTTAGAATCAGTCAGCACATATTCATTACCTCAAGAACACAAAATAAATACGAGCAATCGTCCAGCATCGGCGTCAGTATTAGAACCAAATGCACCTTCAACAAAGGTGTATAAAAGTTAGCTAACAGCTGACATGACCCACCTGTTTCTCCTCTACCGCAGTTGCACATATTGAGATTCATATTATATTTGGTATGATTGCGTTTCTCTTTTCGATCACCAAAATTAAATCAAATTAAACAAAGTTGTAGACGGAATGATTCACCAGCAGTATGCTTTGAGTTCTTTAAGCTAACTGTCAGTCATGCTAAAAAGCCTCTAAGTGTGCCTGAGCAAAAAGGCAGTGCAGAGAAAAGCTTAAGTCTCACTCACCCGTTAAGTAATTCGTCCATTTGTACAGAATGCCCTCCATGTTTCACTGGAATTCCTCCTGAGTTAGCTCGTCTGCAGCTCGCTAAGCTAACTGGAAGCGAGCAGCTAACGTTCGCTGCTAGCTTGTCGCATTTAACCGCCACCGCGACCCGCTGCTCCGCTGAAACACGTCGATGGGTTCGATTCTGTGGTAGTCAGATGTCAGTGTCAGCAAGTAAATACGGGCTTGTTGCTGCCCTGCGAACCTGTGTACAGTCAACTGATGGGAAACATGTCAACAAAACATACGTCCTCTACGGAAGCTGACAAGGACCATTTCAGGAAGCACGTAACGCGAATACCTGATTTTTTTTAAAAAAAAATGTAAAACCTGTTTTACGTTTCATAAATACACACAATATCCTGAGATCTCATGTTGGAAACTCATGACACACTAAAAAAAAAAACCGCCCACAAAATTTCAATGACACACTCGATTTTGAACAGGTGTATTCATAGAAATGATTGTATTGCATAAAGTATTTGTTAAAAGTGAACTTAATTTTTAAAGTACAACAAAACAATCCCATTTTATTGCAATTTAAACATTTTCACTGAGCTTATTCCCATTTAGTCTTAACTATCAAAACGTCCACATGTAATACGATTACTATGAATTAAATACATTTTCTAAATTTGACGCGATGATTGAGTAACTGATTTGTTGACTGACTGAAAGGAAAATAAAAGAGTAAAATTATAAAAAATAATCACAACAATCTTAGTTGTATAATTCTTAATTTCTCTTTATTGCATCAGAACATACATTTCTCATATATATATATCTATATATGTATTTATAAATGTGAATTTGTACACTACAATCTTTTATTGTAACATGTTAGAAAATACTCGAAACGCTCCAAAAACAGTAAGCACTAAAAACAGTTACCAAACAATGATTAGTACATTTCCGTGTTTTGTTTTGTCCACCAAGAACAGAAAAACAAATTGCGGAGGGTACATTGTTAGGAGGAGAGGAGGCCATGGATGAAGACAGGCGGTCATTAGTAGCAGCCTTTGTCATCAAGCAGACAGTAATTGGAAATGATGGCAGGAGGAGGGGGGCATGGACATAGACGGAGTCACTTGAGCCATCAGAAACAAACCTGCTTTTAACACAGTGTTCTACAGAAACAAATTTCTGGTTCCGGACTCCAGTCAACAGCAACGCAGACAGAAACAAACTGTGTGATCACAAGTGTGTGTTTATCTGATACGCATCCAGTTCACCAGAAGACACACCGACTCAAATTAGCCAGATGTGATGCTGGACCAGATGTGGCCCATGCACTGACAGATGTTACATAGCTTTTTGGGAATTTGGCAGTAACTTGTGTCCCTCCACAGTGAGTTGAAGAATGTTTTATTTTGAAATCTCGGTGCTCTTTTCATCTCAACATTACAAGGACAGACTGCAGAGGACGCAGTCGCATTTCTATCATAACAGATGCAGCGAGATGGGCAGAGAGCTGGAAAGCCATGATGGGAGCAGAGATAGAGGATGTCGAACACACACAGACACACACGAGGGGCCCAGCACTGGAGCAAATGAAGGTTGAAGGGAGAGATATTTATGTTGAGACGGAGGAAGAAAGAGCGGTGATGTGAAGTGAGGACAGGGAGGAAACAGTCGATTCAATCGATCGGTCTACAAGTTGTTCAGTAACTGTGTGTGTGTGTGGGGGATACATCCCTGGAGGATTGTCCTTTTTAACACACCTCCCCACCCAGTGTGTTGCTTCCATGCAATCATTGTTCCCTTTCAGGTACTTCATCTTCAACACACACACACACACACACACACACACACACACACATACACACCAACCCTGTTACCACTAAAATCAGAACATTAGGAGAGAAATCAAAGCAAGTACGTGTGTTTTCCTGGGACACCAGCATGGTGTGCAAGTGGATAAAATGAGCAGTTGTTGGAGGAGACATACATACACACACACACACACACAACACACAGATATGTATTTTTTTTTTTTTTGTATTTTGTAGTTGTCTGGTATTTACGTTTCTGTAATAGGTGACAGCGACAAATCCAATTCCAGAATTGAATAACGTTACTGTACAAGCTGAGAACTTGATCCACAACATCAAAATGATTTATGTCGACACGACATGAAGAAAATGGGCTGAACCCTCGAAAGATGCCTTCACACACTTTGATGCAGGCAGATCCTTCGTCCATCAGTCACCATTCATCGTGTGTCACTAACCGTTAACATCTCATTTCCCTCCAATCCCTAATCCAAACAAATATACAGTATACTTCTAACTTCCTGCCGTGAAAAAACACACCGTCCCTCTGAGAAATCATGATTGATATTTTTCTCTTCATAAGAAATCACTGAAAAAAGACAAGCACACTGATTATGAAAATGTGATTTGAATTAAACGTCTTCACAAACAGAAAATACGACCACATGCAGCCGCTCTACGGATCCTTTGCAGTGGAAAGTCTGATAACATGTAGGACATCTCACGGCTCCTTTCCTCCCCCTCCCACTGCGAGCAGTATTGTGGGGGTGTTGGTTCCTATAAGGCAGTAAATCACAGTACAGTCCATGGAGAAACAACAGCAATACCCATGTACACTGGCCTGCCTAGAACCTTACATCCTCCTCGGGTGGGACACTGCCAGGGTCTTTTATTTAGTTCTGTATTTTTTTTTATTTATCATTGGAAGTAATGTGAAATTTCTCTGGGTGTTCAACTGGATTAAAATCAGGAAGCAATCAGATTCCTGGATGAAGTTTGGGTTAAAATGTCTGTTTCCTGTGGCGCCTCTGGCAGCTCGGGTAAGGGGAAGCTAGTTAGCAGCCAGGAAACACTGTGGCACCTCTCAGATATACGGTTCTGGGCTAGGACCAGCTGGCTCTGGCACTGACTGAGCTGATGTGTGATCGGTCAGGTGAACCTGCTCAGGGACGGCTCTGATGGCTCATACGGCCTATTTTCAAGTTCGACTATGGACTATCACTAGTGGACAGTTACCTATTTCTATAAAGTGACGACAGCAGGAGCCTCCCTGGAGCAGAGTGCCACAACCCGCCCACCTGGTGTCGGTGATGTTGTAGTGTTGTTGTCTATAGTTCAGTAGCATCATCACAATGGTCCAACAGACAGATCCGATAGAAGATATAGTACAGATGGTCCGATACAGTTATAGTACAACATCTATACATCGACTATACATTGTGCGCTTTTTTGTTGGTTTTTTTTTCTCTGTTATATTTTCAAGGGATCTCAGGGGTAAGACTTGGTCACCATTACATCACTGCTGAAAGACAGGGGGTGGGGGGGGTGGAGTCAAAGTGGAATGAACCACAGATAAACAGCGACTGACCCTCTTGGTTTAACGTGCTGCAGTCCTGTTGTTTCCGTGCCGCTTTGTCTGTTTCTGTTACTGTTGCCGTGAACAGCCACTCAGTCCGGTCTCCCCACGACATACCAGAGACAGCTTTAAGGAGTCTGAAGTCGGGCCGTGAATAATAATTGTACTCATCGTTTGACTCATTAACATCCAATGATGCTCACAATAAACCGAATTTTAGCATTTCGTCTTTAAAAAAAGGAATGTATCAATATTAAATTTATCACTAGTTGAGTGAGTTTGAGGTCAACAACGTACAATATGTTGCTTCAACTCTCACTAACGCTTAAGAGTCGTACACAAATAGTACTGATAAGTACTTCCGGAGTTTCCCTAATTAGCATCTAAAGCACTAATATATATTTTCAACATGAAAAAATGAATGTTGCTTTATATTTTTCATTGTAGCCCGAGTTGGATGTACTATAATATACAGTAGACTCTACCATATTAGACTATTATGTGGCTATACATAGCCAAAGATAGTCTCTGTTTGCATGATACAACAAATGTGACATCACCTTGTGCTGTATCTGGATTCTTTAAAACAATCATGATTCAACTTCTTCCAATACTACAATAACTTTCCCCTACACACAGTCAATATTTTCATCTTCATGCTCATACACAGGATGCTGTCACGACCTTTCCGGTCTGAGACGCAGCGGTGCCTATCTGTGGTTCTGGTTCCAGACTACGGCGACGGGGGAGAGCGGGTATGGACTACGGGTCGGAGCTCAGGGGTTTGGAGATGACGACGATCTAAGTTTACAGTGATGGGAGAGTTATTGAGATACAGGACTGGAGGCTGATGGGTGAGGAGGACACAGGTTAGTATGAGTCTTATGGGTCGGGGTGTTAGGATATGACTGTGGCCTCTGTGACTATTGCAGGGTCTTCTATGTCGGCTTTACTTTGAACCATCCTCAGCTCCAGCTGGGGCGGACTGGGCCTCCGACCGGGACCTGCTAACTCTGACCAGACAGGAACAGAAATAACGGCAAACATTATTTTCAGGTCTCATGAGAAGAACTTCAAGAAAATGTGCATTCAAGGAGCAGTTGCAGTTGTGGATGGCAGTGAACAGGTCGATGTGGCTGAAGTAGCTGCTGCTGCTGCAGCTAAACTAGAGTGGTGTGTCCAGTGTACTAGGTAACGTTCACAATCCACCAGTCTACACCGCCGCAGAGTGAGTGGACCTCTTCAGCCAGCTCAGCTCAGATTTCTATCTGCTCTCCGAGGGGAAAACCACCTTAATGTAGCGTCGTCACTGAACACACTGTTCTTACCATGAGCGTATGATATGGTCCGCTTGATGACATGGTACATCACTGAAAACGTCTTCTCACACGCCGTCTGCGTAAACAGAGTTATCACATTCTGGGCATGTACACACACACACACACACACACACACACACACACACACACACACACCTTTCCTCCGGCGTGCACTCATGCCCGGGCCTCACTTCCTACCTTTAGGTCGTTAGGGTAGTGGTGTGTCCACGCTAGCAGCATAGCAGCAAACAAATCACCAGTTCCTACAAAGACAGCGTCCACTTTGGGGATTTCTATTCGAACTCTCTGTGTTGTCCTGCTGCCGTCGGGACGAACTGGACAGGAGAGCCAAGACATGACGTCGTGTGTTTAGTTTGTTTCTCCCGCTTGCAGAAATGGGTTCACCACCAAACAGAGACGACAGACACGTACACAGACACGTACCGTGGCGCTGGCTGCCTAACGACACAAGGAAGCGATCTCCCAGTCTGGGGGGCAGATCTGAGGAGGTGATGACCACCGTGTCTGGGCCCATGGCGTGAAGAAGGTCCATTACCTGCAGACAGCCAATGAGCCAGTGAAACAATCGAAACAAAAGTCGGACGACCACATATGTTTGCACAAGAGTCGTTTTTTTACCTCCACAGCATCTTTCTCTGAGCTGATGTTCTTCCCTGTCAATAATCTAAAACACAGGAATATCACACGTGTGAGACTGTACCTTTGACTGTCCCTAATAATATGAGCGTCACATATGTGACGAGTGAAGATAACGATGTAAAACATAAAGTTAAAAAACACATTTAAAACGACTGGAAGGACTGAAAAGGACTCGTGCACTCACTCAGCCTCAAACTGGTTCGGAGTAATGATGTCAGCAACAGGAACCACCTTGTTCTTGTAGACCGGATACAGATTCTGAGGGACGTACTGAGGAACGAGACACACATGTTAAAGTCACATACGATCACAAATGAAACACAACAGACACACAGCCTCCGAGAACGGATGTGCCCAGTGTCACACGTACACGCTGACACGAGTCACTGTGTGTACGTGGTTCTATCGGATCACAATAATCCATCTGTCACTGGGAACACAGTCAGAGAACGCCGGAACACACACATAAAGATAGAAACACACACTAGAAACCCTCCTACACACGTCACGACACAACGACAGAAAGAAAAATCGATCTAATAAGACATTCTCATTACGACCACAGACACACACACACACACATCTAATTGTCTGTGAGCTCACCATTGAGCCGTGGTCGCCGAGGACGGGGTCACACACTGAAAACACAAACACACGTTCAGACACACACCTGTGAGGCATCAATCATCATAATCACATTACATAACTGCTGCAGCTCGAGGAGGCACGGCTCACCAGCGGGCAGGAAGATTCCACTCGTTTTACACCATGAAAAAAAAAAGAAAAGAAAACGCAGCGTGTTTGTGACGCTGATGACAAAAGGTCAGAACAACCAGCCACAATCCGAAAGAAGGTAAATATTTTAGATTGTTTTGGTGTCTGTGTGTCTGTTGGGAAGATTTCACAGGAGCTATCGGGATGTTGCTCATGAAACTGTGGAGGGCTGCAGCTAAACCAGAAGATACACATCAGATGGAAGAAATTCAGCCAGATTGACCCATTCTATGTTTTATTTTCAACTAGTCCAGTGATTTTAATAAACATTTCTTTGTTTTTAACAAAAAAAAAATAACCTGGATGATTTGACATGAATCAACGTTGACACTTACAGTTATTATGCAACAACTGGGTTTCAGTGGAACCATAAACGATGTGTTCATCTCCACATCTCCTCCACATCTCCTCATCTGTTAACACTGATGAATGATGCGGAATGCACTTATTTGTTCTTTATTGCTGTTTGAAAGTTAATTTTCCTTCATTTTTCCACACACACACACGAGTCTTGACCACAAAAAAAAATCAAAAGGGTTCAGGCAACAACAACATGAGATGGACTCTTCTGCAGACACACACACTGAGATCCACTGAGCTGAATGTCACATCGTATTAACATCAAAAACAACAAAACGAGTTTGTCAACTCATGTCGTCATTTCATTCACATCATGTTAATCATATAAAACATCGACTTTGAATGTGAAACGTTCCAAACCCAGTAAACGCTACTGATGAATCCATCTTGTTAGAGGATTTACAGTTCCACTGCATCATGACGGTCCAAGCTTAGTGCGTGTGATTCTCCTCATACTAAAGCTCCACTAATTCATATTCCACATTCCAACAATGGATCAAAGGTCTGAGTTGCTTGAACTAACAAGAAATTAATTAGCCAACCATTCCGCCCCGCGGAGCTCTTTATCCTCTTACGGTTTTGTTTTACAGCCTGTGAATGTACGTTGTCATGTATTCGAAGCAGAAAGCAGCTGTTTTTCTCCAGAAGACATCGACAGAGACGCTGCTTCCTGTGCAGCTGCTGATTGATAAGCAGAGGGAGAACACCGGACATAATTCATTCTGAGGAGTTTCTGACTCTTCCTGAAATAGACATTAGATCTAAACAGCTTGCCAACATCTTGGTATCATGCTGAACCTCCCTGAATGACTAAATTATAACCTGAAGGTCATTTAAACCCCTTTAAAACCTTATTTCTACAGCGTTAATAACAGAGGGAATACTGACCATACACTAGGTTCGGGTTGGCTCTCTTCAGCTCCTGAACAATGTCCACCACCATCTCCAGGAAGGACGTGTCTCTGGTGTACCCTGGACACAACACACACACACACACACACATGCACACACGCCACATGCAGCAGTAGATCATTGTTTATAGTTGTGCATTTATGCCTGTGAAAGTAGTTTATGGTTCTGACATTAAATTGTAAATTAGTACACTTCGATCTACTAGAACAGGACTGAGACTGCAGCTACCGATAGAAAGACTGCAGTCAAACTACAACCACACAGTTGCAGGTCGCTGCTCATTCTAAAAACACACTGCTGACGAGTACAAGTGAGTATGTAGACAAATCTGTTATAAAACATGTGGACAAAGAGTATAACTGCTGCAAATAAATATTACTATTAGTTGTCTGATCTGTTGTTGACAGTGCGATGAGTGTTCCTCAAACTGCAACGTGACGACCTCTCACATGTCTTGTTTTGTCTACAAACCACAGATATTCAGTTGATGATCACTGGAGGAGCAGAGAAACCACAACATATCCACATTTATTTTAGTAAAAGACACTGAGTCATTCACTAAGTGATAGTGATACCTACCGATGTGTATTGTAATTAGATGAACTTGTGTATATATATACAGTATATATAAAAAAAATCAAAAATCAAAAAACCACCTGTTAGAACATAGTCGTACTGGTGCACGTTGTTCAGTTTGATTCCCTCGTACAGAACGTGGAGTTCATCTGCTGTCAACACCTGGCCCTTCCAGTGGGAATATCCTGCAGACGGAAGCGGGTGACCTCATCACGCTTTGTCAAGCGGCTGACCGTACAAAACATGGACTGTATAAAAGAGCGGATGGCGCTTTAAGAACAGAAAAGTAGGGCGTGCTGGTGTTTGATCATGTGTTCTTAAAAATGAATTCAAGATTTCACCAGCAGGTAATGTTTAAACAAAATTACTATACACACACCAAAATGAATTGAAGAAAAAACATGGAGGGCCCTAAGGAACACAAATAAAGATCATAAGCTCACTCTTGAAAAAAGTCAGAGTTCACATGCAGCTGGCAGATTTCTGATGCTGTGGGACACAGACACACACACACACACACACTAGACCAGGGTGCAGTGGCTTTGTGTTTGTGCACGTGAGTGTGGACGCGCATCCTGGCTGAATCACTGCGTGTGCCGACGTGGTCGGCAATGTGCATGTGACGTGAATGCCGATGTAAGCGTGCAGTCGTACACGTCGCACGGCGTAGGCCCCGTTCGCCGTAGGCTGATGATGTCACAGATCCAGGTGAGTCACAGCTAGGTCATTCTTTTTTTTTCTTTTTTTTGGGGGGGGGGGG
>CAAKHB010007896.1:159553-171246 GCA_901007665.1 Aeoliscus strigatus | reverse complement strand
CCCCCCCCACCCCCCGACAGCCCTTTGGCCTGATGTGCATCCAGCTGGCTTGTTACCACGGCGTAAAGGTTCTAACAACGTCACACTCGGAGCAGCAACATGCCTTCCTGGAGCAGCTTCGGCCCAGTGTAGGTCTGTACGGGCTGGTATTTGAAAATCTTGATCTGAAACCTGCCAAATTACTTCAAAACAACATCAGTTCAAGTGAAAGACTATAGACTCGTTTCCTCACATGCTAACTGGTAACTGTACTGACATTTGATATTCTAAACTACTAATATTTCACCTTTTCAATCGTGCCTAAGTTTTCAGTCCAATCTTCAAAAAAATGTCTCCAAATCATTTACTGCACAATCTTTTAATTATAGCTTTAATTTCACCTCTTAAATCATCTTTTTCCTTTCATACTTTACTCAGGTGTTCAGGATCCTCTTTTGGGTGAGATCTTTACCCTCTTTCTCTGTCTAATACCGTACATCTGCCTCTCGGATATCATCTCATCTTATTAGTCTCTGATTGGCCCACGCTTTACTAAAAGTGAGACTGATAAAAAACTATGATTTGAAACATGCTGCCACATAGTGGATAAACACTGAAACTGCAAATGCAGGATGTTCTGTTGACATGTCATTTTGAAGGGCTACACATGACAATAACTCCTGACATCATGTGTCTGTGTGTTTGTAAATGAAGTCCGAGTCATTCCGGTCTACAAAGACTCATCCGACCTGCTGCCTGCTGTTCTGGAGGAGACGGGGGGACTTGGGGTGGATATCGTCATAGATTCTGGAGGTAAAGAAACCCTTGGCAGTGTCGAGTCCTGTGACTCATTCTGCACACCAGAGGAATACAAGCTCACTGAAGGCCCCCCTGCAATGTCTTCATGTGCAGTGTGCCTGGAAGAAAAGGCGCAGTCAGAGGAGACAAAGCTCCTCCCACACAAGCACGACATCATCAGTGTGTTGGGAGTGGGGGGGCACTGGGTCACATCTCACCAAAACCTGCAGGTGAGTTTATAATGGGACAGTTTGTCTCCCACAGCACCACTGAAAATACACAGTAACAAATAAATTAGTCATAACTAGAAAAGCACTCTGAGAGTGCAGACCTGCTCCAAGCAACTCATACCACCTATACTCTGATTTTCACCCCATATAATTTTGAAAGTAGTGTATGAAGAATTCTCACTACTAATCTCCAATTCTCCAAACCACTGGAGAGCAGCATTTCATAACAAACTCTCCAACCCACTAACCCGTTGCTGTTTAGTGACAATATACAAATTATTTGTGCAGGAAAAAGTTTTCATTACTTTGGGCATAATTTTCATTCTCTGATGCACCTGCCTAAGAAATGGATGTACGAAGGCTTTTGCTGTTCCACAGTAAAGAAAAATAATGTTTGTGGTCATTTTTCTTGGGATGATTGACGAAGACCTGAATAACCTCGTCATGTTCATGTGTTCACAGCTGGATCCTCCAGACTGCAGATTAATGTATTTAAAGTCGGCCTCTGTCTCTTTCCTCAACCCTGAAGTCTGGACGGCTTCATCAGCTCAGCAAGGACGATATCTGCGTATCCTATGAGTGTAAACAGTCTAAACACATCACGGGGTGCATGCGCTGTCTCCTTTACCAGCCTCTTGTCAGATATTCTGAAGGACATTGTGGAGAAGATGTCAACAGGAGTCCTCAGGTACTTGATACACACTGACCTGACTTTACTGTTCTCCATGTGTACGTCATCTGTTGGTTCTGAAATGTGCCCGTAGGCCCCAGCCGGCTGAAGTGGTCCCTCTCTACGAAGCCACCGTCGCCATGGAGAACGTGCAGCATCACAAGAAGAAGGCTGTTGTTCAGCTGTGACCAGAGTTCACGTCACTCAGTTGTCTGTCGTTTTGTGTTTTCTCATTTGCATAACAAGTCGACACAGCAACGCTGAGGTCCGATCACTGGAAGCACATCCTCAGATGGTCGGCATTGTTCTAGCAGCGACGCAGATGTGATACACTTAAGGACCACTGATGTCATTGAAAGAAGCAGTACTTGGTGGACCAACAGCTCCATATTCTCCGACACACCTGAACACTTTCTTCACAGATATATCACAAGCTCCTCAAACTAGACTAGAACAAACCAGGGAAAAGTTCTGTTGATTCCGGCTTAATTTTTTGTCTGATGAGACACAGGAAGAGCATCTCTGCGTCTTCCTGCAGATCAGTTATTGTTTCCTGTTGAAACCAGATGCAGTAAACAGCAGCTGATCTGTAACTGCAGAAACCGAACAGAGAGACATTCCTGTAGATATCTTTAAATGAACAAATCATGAACAAGTTCAACATTCAATTTCACGTTTGATCCATTAGCTCAGTTTGAATGCATTATTTAAAAACAACATGTCATTCACATATGAAGACTAGTTCTAACCAAAAACAAAACTTTGTGAAATGTGTGAAATTCCTGAATAAAATCCATCCACTGACTGGACGTCACTGAACTACTATCATTGTCCCACTGATTATTGAAAAATCACCAGGTTTTAGTTTGTTAATACTGAAAAAAGGATAACTGTTGTTTACATACAAGTTTCACGTAAAATTACAGGAATCAAACCCGAAAACCTATTAAACGCTTCTTATGTTTGAATTTCACAATTAACATTCAGAGTGTCTCTGAAACTGCTTTCTGACAAGGTTCATGTCGTAAATTTTTATTTTTTCTCATAAGTTAACTCGCGCAGCAAAGGTGTTTTCAAATCATCACATGAATCCACGTAAAAATGCACATATAAATCAGTTGATTCGAAGTTGTGCAGAGAATCAAAGCTGTGATCCTTTGGGTGCACCAGCACCATGCCTGTCTGCTTCAATCAGCAGGACACTGCCGCTTCGCTTCAGCCAATGAGCTGGCTCCCTGCACAGACCCTCAACAGGTCACACCACCAATCAAATGTCAGCCGGCAGCATCGCCATCAGGTTGGCATGACGACGTGCGTGAGCGAACCCTGCAACGTCTCCAGACACTTTCCCAGGATGCATTTCTCCTCCTGTCGCAATGACCTGACCGCATCGAGCTGTTCCTGGATGGAGCGTTCACACCGCTGGAGCAGGAGGGAAATCTACACACACACACATTGGTGACTTTAAATAGGAAATGTGTTTGTGTGTGTGTGGGTGTGTTCACAAACCTTCTCCAGCGCTCTGAGTGTGTCCTGCAGAAGCCGCTGGCACAGAGTCGTCGCCGTATGGACGCTCCATTGCTCTCTCTCCTCACACACTGCCTGGCCGAGCAACACCGCCCTCCAGTGGTGACTAGAAGAACAACTGATGAATCCACTCGCACACAAACTATGAAAATGGAATGGAGTCTATAAACATGTGTAAGTGTGTGTCTTACTACAGCGTCTGCGGCAGAGACAACAGTCTGAGAGCCGTCATCAGACGCCAGCTCGGGCCGTCACTGGACACAGTGAGATTGCTTCAGGGAAGAAGCAGAGACAGCGACAGAGATTTTAGACAGGACTTGTAAACTACATCTGAATTTTAACTTCATTGATACTTTCTTATTAATAAAGAAATGAATATTAAGATATTAAAGTAAAAAATGAAAATGCCTCACTGATTAAAGTTGTTCTCACGGAGGAATTTGATCTTCTGCTCCAAACTCCTGTCACCTCTTAAAGTCTCACACAGGATCTCTTCAGAACAGAAAAACAACAGAAGTTTCCACAGGAAACACTCGAAAGACTCGACAAACATGACAAATAACCTGTGACATTAATATACATATGACTGTCATACATATGACTGTATATGACTGTCACTCACCTGTATCCACATACACCGCACTGTGTGGGTTGCCAGGGGCAACAAAGCCATACTCTAACAACAGCCGCTGGTTGTCATGGGAACCGTAGTTAATGAAAGTCTGCCGATGGCAGACAGTCCCGGAAACACTCCTGATTTCGTAACATTTAGTCACATCGTTGAAACTGGCATTTACCTGAAATCAAAAGAAGAACGTTACCTGCTCGTTGGGAGCTTGTTGCTGAAGAGCTGATTAACTACTAAAGCCTGATTTCTCCGGCTGTAGTAAGAGCTAACTTTTTTTACCGATTGCTAACATATTCCTCTCTGAGCTGCTTTAATCAGTAGTTTGGAGCAGGGTGACGTCTAAAACATACAGTACAGGCGTTCCCCAAGGACCAGGTTTGGAACCACTGGCATGAGTGACGCAACTCCATTTTTTTTACCACTTCCAAAAAACATTTGACCAGGGGTGGAATTCACCTGCACATCAGGCCGATGGTTTAGTAAATCCAGGAATGGAGCTAAAGCGTAAACGTCCTGTCCAGATAGAAAATTGTTGGACGGTTGCATCATGAAGACAGAGCGTGTGTTGACACTACACCAGGCCCATCTGGAGGAGAGGCAGTTACACAGCGTGATTGATTTACTGAAAAAATAACAGACATTCATGTGACAAAATACACTCAAACAAAAATAAAGACAAAATCAGTATGTTACATGATCTGATAGCTTTTTCTTTTTTAAAATCATAATGAAACTCTAAACTATTTTTTATTGTCAGTAGATTGAGTTAATCCAGAATAAATAAATTAAAACTGGTCTTCACCGATCAGGGTGTACATCAATCGTGAGCCAAATTAGCTTGCAGAAATCCCTGTCCGTTTGATTAGCATAGATTGATTTAATTTGTGTAAAAGTTGGTTAAACAGGAAGAGCACTGAACACTGAACAGCCAACTTCAACACAACAAAGAATACTATAGACATATGAGTGTATAATGTGTGCGTACCGCAGAGCCTCATATGAAAACACTTCCTCCGCTGGCTGACTCAGGACCGGTTGAAGAGATCTGGATCAGGTGGGTCAAGGTCATTTTAAAACAATGTACTATAAAAGATACAAGGAGACTATGTTGTACTTCATTTGACTCAAGTCTTTACTTTGACTCACCTAAAAAAGTCCTGATTGGAGGAGTGCAGGTCCCACACAGCCTCCCTCTGCTCTAAAGCCCGCCTGCGTAGGCCGCCTGGCAGGAGAACCATGACGTCATCGGTAAAATAAGCAGGGCAGGTGTAAGTGGGAGGCAGCACGTCTATGTAGGCAAACCAATCAGAATCCTCCCCCCTGTGCCGCTCACACACCAGGAAGACACAGAGTGCCAACAGAGGCGAGAGGCGGGGCCTCCAGCTGTGCAGACGGAAACACGTATTTAACCTCAAACTGATCTATCCATCACCAGTAGAAATCAGCATTTCAAAGGTACTGAAAGCTCGACTGTCGATTTACAGGAAGTCTGCAAATGAATAAGTTCAATAGTGTCACACTCAGGATGGAAATGCCATCTTTAGTGGTATTCTGTTGTGTCAAAAAACAAAAATTCAGCAAAACAAGCAAAAATATCGACGAAGAAACTGCAGTTCAGCTCCAGTGTACATGTCAGTGGATATAGTGTCCTGGAAGAGTTTATTTTTATGAAGTTTGTAGTGATCAGTAGTATTGGTTATAACGTAATGTACCTCCTGATATAGTGTCCGAGGTAGCTGCTCAGAACCGTCGACGTTGTGAGGAGACAAGACTCAGGCAGAGAAATCAGCAGCTGGCCGGGCTGAGGAAGAAATACTACATGAAATTATCTGTTCAAAATAGCATGTTACTGCCAAATCCACAAAAAGTCTGTCTGTCTGACGGTTTTACCTTTATAGTCCTGACCGCCTGCAGACCTCTGCCCGTATCTGTATCACACACACACACACACACACACACTTCAGCCATTTTTATTTGTATTATGCCACTTCACAACAGCAGTTATCTCATGACGCTTAAAAAAAAAGACTATTCTAATAGGAACCCAACATTCACATGAGCCGCTCTAAGCTACAGAGGTGAGGAAAGGGCTCATACCGGTGAACAGGGCTGGCTGCAGCAGTGGTGTCGTGAACCCTCGCTGATGGAGAAACCTCATCAGCCTCACGTACTGCGGCTGGTGCCTCAGGGACACTGGAGACACGGCGTCAAAGACGGTCTGAGGACGGGAGAGATCTGCATCTGTGTCCACAATGATTCATAACACTTCTTTGTACCTGATTGGGAGATACGTTCACGTTTCTGCCGCCGCCGCCTCGCAGCTCGTCCACCTCGATGGCTCCTCATGACCCTCGCTCGACCTAATAAGTGAAAAGTTTGAACAAACTGTCCCATTGTTCATTTTAATGAGTGCATTCTATTATGGTTGGTCTATTATAGCGGTCTTTAGTTTACTACTATTCTATCCTTGTATTATGTGTTATTCTACTATACACGTTTATTCCTTTCATGGAATGTTTTTATATTTTTACTTTTAAGAAACAGACAATGACACCAATACTTTCTTTACCAAAACCTACCAACTCCCGAGGTGTTCAGTTACCTGGCTGATGATTAACAAATGCATGTTTCTTGTCTGGGCATTTTATAAGTCATTCTGACGTCATTTTTCTGACGATCTGTGACGTTATCAAACTGCAGATGAATAATTCATGGTCATCAAACACAAGTCTAAACTAAAGACAGAGAAACGTCCCGGTTTAACAGATTGAATGTGAACACGCTGCACTATAACTTCATTTTTATGCTCAAACACTCAAATAAACTCTATTTATAAATACTCAGTATATTAAAAGAAAACCAGCATCATTTATCGACGTGACATCTCAGTATTTCAACTTATCAGTAAGTACTATACCTAAATAATAAGACGTTCATCACATTTCCAGCGGCTTCGCGGACACACACCACGTGGTTCTCTTGTTTTTCCGGGTCTGCGCACTGAAGCTGCGCAGAACGTTCCGCCACGAGAACGCCTTCCTCACCGTTTTCTCCCATTTCCCTTCCAGCTGCTCCACCAGCTCCACCGGCCTGCTGCAGAGACCTGTGCCAAGTAAGAAGCTCAAACTTACACGACTTTTTCGGAATTTGCAAACAACAAACCGCGGTGAAAAGTGTGACCATCTGCATCGGAAATGTTTTTACGGTATCCAAGAAGTAAAATGACGTTCAGATGGAGCCAATCTGCGTTATGTAACGTCAACCATGAAATCAGGTGAAAGGTCCTGTTCAAATAAAGTACAGAATGTTATATTCTAATTTCACATCCTACCTGCAACGGTGATTGGGCAGAATTCCCGTCGTTTAATATAATTTTTAAATTTAAAAATTTTAAATATTCTGTATTTCACAGCCACAGATAAATGTCACAGTTGCTGTCTCAGAATCGATGGAGATGAACTTGCCACTCTCACTGTTGTACAAAGTGATTCATATTGAATATTAAAACATTTCTCTAGGTCTGGTGTACTGTTAGTCAAGCAGACGAGGTGTGCAAGCTGTTTCACAAAGAGTAACCATGACTAAGCAAATCTCTGTCCATCTGGATGACTCAGGATTTATCTGCACCCTTATCTGAATGTTTGTGAGGACCAGTTTGGTCAGTTCTTTTTCATGTCGTTTGAGAATTTAGTCTCAAGTTAATGTTTTATGACAAACTTATTTATCTTAGTGAACATCACTGAGATATGTGCACCCATCTGTATGGGTTTAATATGTAATTCCTTTCTGTCTGCCAGTTGAGTGTCATGTCTACCAAAGTTGCCATAGTAACGGGCAGTAACAAGGGCATCGGTCTGGCCATTGTCCGGGCACTCTGCAAGGAGTTCCAGGGAGATGTTTACCTTACTGCCAGAGACAGGTCGGTAACTCACCTGGTTCAAACCTTGATGATGATACGTAAACGTATAACGATCAAACACTTCAAACACCGTTTCACTTTTTGTAAAAATTTGCAAAGTTACTGATTTGGATTTCAATGCAGTGGTCGTGGTCAGGAGGCTGTGAAGTTGCTGTCGTCCGAGGGCCTGAAGCCCATGTTTCATCAGCTGGACATCAATGACCTCAGCAGCATCACCGCTGCTGCTGCGTTCTTCAAAGACAAGTACGGGGGAGTGGACGTTCTCATCAATAACGCTGGGATCGCATTCAAAGGTAGACTGACACAATTACGTCGCGTTATTAAGACACGTTATTCATTTCTTCTACTCAGACAGAACACTAGAGCTACACGCCTGCAGTGGGGACGGTGCAAATGGATGAGCAGATTTTGTCTAATCTGGCTAAAACAAGCAGCATTGTTGAACAGTGACATCATGTCCACTTCTTTCCTGCCCATCCATTCAGTGGCAGACCCGACTCCGTTCGCTGTCCAGGCCGAAGTTACCCTGAAGACTAACTTCTTCGCCACCAGAGACATGTTGACTCATTTCCTGCCCATGGTTAAAGCCGGAGGTACAGACGCGCCACTGAACAGAAACTACTGGAACCAGTAACTTTTACGATACTGTACGACTCGACTCTACTGTGACGGAGTGAAACCCATACCCATCTTTTCTTTTCTTTTTTTTTTAAGGCCGTGTGGTGAACGTTTCCAGCTTTGTCGGCGTCCGTACGTTGAACCAGTGCAGCCCGGAGCTCCAGCAGCGTTTCCGCAGCGAGGACATCACGGAGGACGAGCTAGTGGAACTCATGCAGCGGTTTGTTGACCAGACCAAGAAAGGCGAACATAAACAGGGCGGCTGGCCAGAGACCGCGTACGGAGTGTCCAAGACTGGACTGACGGTATGACAGAGATTACCCACTGGCATACCAGCTACCATACTGTCTAATAACATACTCCCTACTAATGCACTGCAGGCTAATATAGTCGTTAACACACTCATTGCTAATAGGGCGGCCATTTCCACATCACCAAAAAGGAGGACACTTGGCGGCATTTAGTGAAAACTGAATAATCGCAACATATACTGTAGGAATCAAGTTAGTTCTCAATATAGTTTGTCCATGATAACAATGGGATCACGATGGAGTGATTCTGAGATAGACAAGACAATTGTATATATGATATTGAATAATGTGTGTGCAGAAGAGGAAAATATGTTACAGGGAAGATGAAAAGTAGATTTGGTCACAGTATTCTTATTTTTTTTTTTTTTTTCAAAACTCACTTGAACCTGGTTTACAGTGCACTGTGCACGTAAAAACTTCTTAACATATATATTATTTAACACAGAAAACTAATAATAAACTAATCAATGTCAACAACAGGCAATAAGAAAAAAATGGAACAGTGATGCAATACAATGCATATTAATACAGTAAAGCCAAATTCAAAATGTTGTATGTATGTATGTATATATATTTGCCTCATGGAATATTGTAGGGAAGATATACCTGCAGAACCATCTGCCATTTTCATGTTTGTCAGCGTTAACATGTCTCTCTATCGCCCCCCTTCCCTTGCTGCTTGCATCAGCATGGCACAGACAAAGAGTGCAGAATGCGTGTTGGTCATCTTTGATACTTTTGGAAATAACACTTTATTCTTTTGTCCACTCTGGTTTGAATGATGTCTTACGTTCGGCATCGCTGGGTACTTGACGATATGACATGACATCACTAGCACCGCAGGTGAAGGCTTGTTAATGTTTTCAACCAGTGATAAGATTTATTTACCCAGCCATCAATTACAATCAATTACAAAGCCAATTTGTGCTTTTGCCATGAATGGACTGAATGGGATTGGGTGATATGCAGCGCTGCGTTTAGGTGCAATTCCAAAAAGAAGGACAAACAAGCATCTGGCATGGGACTGCACCAGTCGACAGACATGGGCCAGACAGACGGCCACTCTAATTGCTAATGAACTGCATGCTAACATACTCTCTGTTGATGTATCGTACACTAACATACTACCTACTAGCATAGTTCCTGTTGGCAGTTATTTACTACTGCTGACGCTACCATCTGCTGACGTACTCTAGTCCTGAATCTGAGAACCAGTCTGAAGTGTTGAAATGCATTGTGGGACTACTTCCACTGTGTTTGTGTCTCTAGACTCTGTCCATGATCCTCGCTCGGCGGCTGTCAAAGGAAAGACCGAATGACCAGGTAACTGCACCTGTGTGTTGGAACGGATAATAAATGAAGAATCGTGTTGAATAGGAGATTGTTTTGATGACACTGTGGAATCAAAATGAACATGATCATTACCCTATTGTCTCACCTGGCTAACAAACATTTCTTGACAACATGCAGATCTTGTTGAACGCCTGCTGTCCAGGCTGGGTGCGCACTGACATGGCCGGTCCCAACGCCCCGAAGACTCCAGACCAGGGTGCTGAGACTCCGGTCTATCTGGCCCTGTTACCAGCTGGTGCCACAGAACCCCATGGAAAGTTTGTCTCTGAAAAACAAGTTCAAACATGGTGAAAGGGACCTGAGCGTGCAGTTTGGTGTACTCTGTGTGTGGGGATGGTTTTCGCTTGTTTGCCTGACGGTTCTGGAATGAAGGGGATTGAGGATGACAATGACAGATGCCCACAAATGCAGTGTGTGTGAGTGTGTGTGCACTGGGGTATGAAATGAAAATAATCAGGCATTGCATTTTCTAACTGGCGGCAAAACGCTGGTGTATGTGATTAAACCCAGCTGTCTCTTTGTGTGACATTGCCTTTGGTATAATGAGCATTTTTGTAATTTTTTTTTTTTTTTGCCTTTGAGACTAATGTTCAGCTTTGTCAAAGAGAATAAAATGCTCTTCTGTCAAACAATAATCCTGCAGCTTTATATTGCTTTTATGTAACAAAATGACTTGAATTATTGAATAATAAAAATGTCATGGAACACAGAAAATTAACATGACTGAAATGTATACATAACAATCAGAATGTAAATGTAATAATGCAGATGTGTGTTTGTACTGCAGTCTAATCCACCAAATCCAGTGTGTGTGTGGGGGGGGGGCACAGGACACAATCATACCTGCCAATGTTGCAACAGGAAGCTGTTGTCTTGCAGAAACCAATTATCCTAAAAGAAGCCAATGATGGGACATTCATGCATGTCATGTATTTAAAGTGTATTGTGATGAATTATAGCAAGAAGGATTCCAATTGAAGACAGATGAATGGAGATATAGTGACATCTGGTGGACAATGTGGGTAGTTTAGAAAATGTTACAAAACTTCAAGTGACTGTAAAACGTCACTTGTTCTCTTATGAAATGCTCATATACAACCATTAAAAAAAGAATGAAAAATTGATGGAATGATTCTATGTTTTTCTAGAAAAAATATGTTCCCTTTATTTTGTAGAATATTGGCATTTATTACAAGTTTTTTTATAAATGTACTTCATGAATCAGAGTATTCAATCTGGGTAATACCTTTGCTATTCGTCTGTGAAGGTTCTCAGTCATCCAGGTCATGGTATCTTGCTGGGTTAAAATCGTAGGCAACTGGACTTCTGGTTTTCTTGAAGACGTTTCGCCACTCATCCGAGAAGCTTCTTCAGTTCTGAACAGACTAGTGGGGAGTCCTGCTACTAATACTAAGTTGGGTCGTTACCTCACACAAAGGCGTGTTGGTATCAGGTCACCCTCCCTGGCTGTCGGTCGTCTGAGGGTCGTTAAGTCGTTGGCTTACCTGAAAGGGGTGTGAGTTTCGGGTCCCCCTCCATTGTTGTCAGAGTCACCTGTGAGTCGTTGGGTCGCTGAGTGGTTGGAGCTGCAGTTATCAGTTATCTGAATGGTTTTTTTGATCCTCTTGGGGAGGGATCCTAAGACTGCATTGTAAGTGTT
>CAAKHB010007896.1:99052-119889 GCA_901007665.1 Aeoliscus strigatus | reverse complement strand
AAAAATGTTTTATAACCCCCCCCCCCAAAAAAAAAAAAAAAAAAAAAAATCTGTATATTCAGCCTTGCAGCAAAGCAACACAATAGCTACCGCTTCCTGCTCAAGGCCGCGCTGTCAGAGACGGAGAGTGTGACTGATTCACAGGTAAATCCAAAATCAAGACTTCCAAGCCTGTGGGGTAATTCAAACCCGGCATCGGAGGAGAAGCTCACTGCCTCACACAGATGTCATCCCACATGGAGAATGTCGGAAGTAATCCATGAAAGAACTGCCTTCCTCCAGTCCATTAGCGTGTTGTTTCCCTTCTCGACCGTTCCCCACACACGATATAAATCTATATTGCTGTTTAGATGCCACCAATCTCTAATTATATCATTTGATAATTGTCTGGGCAGAGAGAGAGAGAGAGTTTGTAAAGAAGATGAGGAGGTAAGACATTTAGGAGCGATGCTCAGACGTGAGAAGACCTTCCTCCAGCCATCAACATCTGGGTTCTGGGCCTGAAAACAACCCAGACATCCCAGTGCAACGTTCAGTGTTGTCTAATGAATGAATGCGTTATCTTACAAAAAGTGTCACTATTTGACAGGCTCGGAGCGTTGTGATTGGACGTGGAGAACATGAATTGATCAAAAGCATTTGGGGGTCACTGGGGTCATGGACTGTTTGAAAGGGACTTTAAAAAATGACGACATGAAAAGAGTTTTTAAAAACTCAAAAATCAGCTTTCATGCAGAGAACAGTCCAAGAATAAAAACGTGTTTGAAGACACACTGTCAGATATTTAGCCCTCAGCTGCCTTGGAGCCATACATTAGAACAGACAGAAGACTCATTTGCACATTCATTGATAAACTCTTCTACTGAATGAAAATTCATCTTTCTGCTCAATTTAATCTTGAAAACAGTTCAGAAACATTAGTTCATCTGTATTATTCTGTCAGACTGATCCATAATCAGTCCATTTCCGTGCTGATAGTGATTCATCCTCCACCATCACCAACGCTTGCTCTCCAATCTACTGGTGTTGTTATTGTGGCACAAACCAAGTATGTGTTTGTGCCTAAACCTGATCAATCATTAACTGATTACATTTTGTTTTACGATATCTCTACATATGAACTGAAAACCTGTCTCAAGTGTTTTAATACTTGGTTCGGGTGCTATTCTGAGGGCGTAAACAAAACGAAGGAGGCATGGAGTTTTTAAATAAAACATGACGAGTGGGATTTAGATAGAAGAAAAGACAGAGACAAAATGGGGCAGGAGAAACATGGAGTTTCAACTTTGGATGACCTCATCTTAAACCTTGTGCAGTGCTGATGTTAGTGGTTTTCATGCATCCTACATGGACATGACTCCGGTGGAAAAAGTTACTGAGGTTACACAGAATATCACATTCATAGAAACTCACATTTTATACATTCCTGTTTCAGAGGCAATCTCCACTATATTTATGATGCCAAGGTCAAGCATTGCTTAAACTCCCCCCTGTCTTCCTGCGTTCGCTCTCGATGTGAATAAATCATACAGCTCCGGAGAGACAAAGCATGTCCATGTTCCATCTGTGGGGCCGTGAGGTAATGTCCGCTATTCATTTCCATTTCAAACATAGTTCTGCCCTGCAAACCCCCTTACCGCATTATTTACAGCAACTCTATAGAGAATATTTCACAGCAGCAGCAGTACAGACGTGTTACAGCAGCCATGTTTCCATACAGGTGAGCTGCTGTAATTAATAAAGGAGGGGATGTGAGTGGAAATACCCTTGAAGCAGCATTTCATCCAGTATAGATGACAATTTTTAGTTTTTACGGTCTTCAGGGTTCTGTTGTGTGATATAACACCCAACACAAGAAATACAGTATCTGCTGACATAATACACGCAGACATAATTCTCTACTGCATAAACCTGTGGTAGGAAGAAGGGCAGGGACTCTCTCTTCATGCATGAAACCAGAATGGTCATCCACTGAGACTTTTACATGTGGCTCCAATCCGAAGGAGGGGGACACAAAACATCTCTTTGTTTTCATTTGTTTACGCCGCATATGAATAGAAACAGAGGACACACAAATACATTTCTATACCTACATTCATCAAATATTTGTGTTTAATGAATTAATCATTGCATGTTTGTGACTCACGGAAGAATTGGAATCTCCTGTTTGGACCATATGGGCGAGTCGGACTGCTGGCAGGCACCACCAGGCAGATATTAACTGAAGGTTTAGTACAACGTGTTGCATTTGTGCAATTATGAATTAAAACATTGCCTCTAGTTGGAGCATGGTAAAGTCTAATGTCTGCTGGCAGCTCGTTGGAATTTGTTCCAGCTTGCAGAATTTGGATGCACGGAGGTAGAAGCGGGTTCAGTGTGTGTGTCGGCTGATTGCTCCACAGCGACAGTGTCACACTTGTGTTTAAGCTGCAGATATTTTTAACCTTAGTCACAGCTAAGCAGACTATTTCAGGGGAGGTTTCCAGTTGTGTTTAGATTTGCACCCTGCAGACGGATGAAATCTTCATTCATCTTCATCTCAAACTGAGACCCTGCAGCACACGGCTGCCCTCAGATAAGGAAGATGTCATGTCTGAAATACACGGCTGTGTCAGAAGGATTTCATTTCCATTTCATTTCAAACGGGATAGGTGCATATGTTAAATACCAACATGAGAGACATCTTTGACACTTTGAAGATGATGACATCTGCATGGACAAGGACACAAACTGTCCATCACATGGTCCCCCCCCCCCCCGCTTTTCTCTCTTTGAAACAGACAATCGATGTAGAAGGCAATTTGTGAACAGAAAATGACGCCAAGTTGCAGCACTAACAAGACCCGCTCACTCTCAGTTGGTCAAAGTAAACAAAGAGAGACGACAGTAACTGGAAACGCCTCAGCGCAGTGGATGGAAATCAGCTGTTGACTGGTGATTTACTGCAATGAAGCAAAACAAAGCCACTTGTGTAGATTATAGCGCCGCCGGCTGTGAGTTAATTCAATGGTGCGTGGATGTTTTTTTAATTATGTTTTTGTTATTTATTGCTGCATTTGGGAACAGCGGCATAAAGGCCAGTACATACTCCACAAGAACAGATACATTTGTTCCTTTGCTCTGGTTTAACACTTCGCAAGAAACTCAAATGCCAACTCCTGGGGAGTCTCCACAGTTCTCGCACACCACATGAGTAAAGATGGCTGGATGGCGCTGGCGTAATCATATGAGTCTAAACTGGAGCACTTATGGCACACTGTCACGATGGGACAGCGGTTAGCAGTGTACCCGGTCCCGCCCCAACGGGCGAACGGCAGTGTACACCCTGGATGAGCCGCCATCATCACAGGGCCACATGAAGGACAGACAACCATTCACACTCACATCCACACCTACGGACAATTTACAGAGACCAATTAACCTCAACATGCTGTTGGAGGTGGGAGGAAACCGGAGCACCCGGAGAAAACCCCCACACACACGGAGAAAACATGGAAACTCCACACACAAAGATGTCAGGAGCCTCTTGCTATGATGCTAACCACTGCACCACCGTGTCGCCCCTCACAGGTTTGTCTCTACTAATAATTTCCCGGGCCAAGCTGCTATGTCTGACGGAGCTCTTGGACCAAGCCGAGGACGGATCAGAGTGGATTCCGGTTGGTCCGGGTTCAGGAGATCCCACCTGTGTTCTGACTTTTGTATGCTCCTGTCAGTGCAAAGAACAGCTGCGACTGACGGGCAGAGATGAACGAGGGGAATTATGTCCTGGGAACGAGGAGCGATCAAAGGAGATGGACGGAATTCTCCAGCGATTGCCTCGTGGCGCCGTGAGTTTGCTGCTGATGGGAGGATAAAACCTCTATGCAGGTCCACCCTGCCGGAGCACGCCTGCTCTCTGGGCCCGTCACGCTCCCTCCCTCTCTTCCATGGATGGTTTTATTTGCACATTTACATATTGAATATATTTCTGTGACTGGGGTGTTGCTGGTGGCCGGGTTAAAGTCACCTACACCTTCATTTCCTCTGTCAAATGCCGCTCCGAGTGATCTGTCGTCTCTGTCTTTCAGAATCTTTTCCTTCTAAGAGATCACATCTGACTTTATATTCAGATGCTGCTGTTTGTTTTCAGGCGTCTGCAGCGACGTTTTACATCCTCTAACCCATAATGCCATCTTTCACGTGCCACTAAATACATACACGCCCCCAGAGGTTCAACCTCAAAGGTCATTTTAGCATTAAAACATGCAGAATAAACTTGTTAACATTCCCCTTTTGTTCTTTATCTGTGTAGTGTTCTCTTATAAATCGGATTCTTAACCTCGCTTTGAAAACGGGAGCAGAATTTGGTTTAATTACCTTCATGCATAAATGCAAGAAGACTGACTTATCTTTGTGTAAGTCTTCATAAAAGTAACAGTTCTCCGGATGGTGCTGCTGGTCTGCGCCAACGGTAACCTTTAAAGTCCTGTAAAAATCCCATGTGCTGAGAGTGGCACAAAAATGAAGGGCAACGCTGTGAATCATTCATACTTTTCGTGCATCGCGTTGATTTTACAGTACAATGTAAGTAGAATGAAATTCAAGGTCTACTAGTACACAGAGCTCATACATTTACGCATCCAGCTCCTAGCAGGAAGTCAATAAAACATTTCCCACAAGCCTCTTTGACTTTTCGTAAAAGAAACTGTGATTAAACTAATTACATCTCCTGCTTATGTGCAGGGTTCCAGTACTCTGGCCTGCCTAAATGGAACCGGGCCACAAGGTATTGATCCCACTATTATAATGAAATGAAACAGCAGCGGTGTTAATTGTGTCCTTAATACGTCTTTTTTCTCTCCTCAAACTTCTTTTTTTTTTTTTTCCAAACTGTGACCAATGTCGCTGTTGCGCTATTTGTTTTCAGCACTTAAGCCGCTGAGACGCTTATTATGAGCAAATTAAATCTGTGTGTAAAATGCAACACTGCTTCCCGTTTTATTAGGTACAGCTAGATGATAAAAAATATGTTGTAATACTATGCTGCAGTTAATCCCAATGTGAGGATTTTAATAATCTGTGTTTACTGAATTTGTTTGAGAGATCTTGAGTTATGCAGAGGATGAGCAAATTGACACAATTATAGGAACACTTCAAATTATAGCCTTTCAAAAATGACCTTCACAACAATAAATCAAGGCCTCGTCCAGATTCAATAAAAACTGCCTGACATAATCATCAGAATGATGGAATGATTGCAGTGTTCACATTTAACATTTGTCCCTCCCAGTCACAGGTGGCCTGGCAGCCGGCTCTGAAATAAAATATCACAAAACGTCAAACCAGTCAAACCAGTCAAGGGTTGGAAACCAAACTTTGTTTTATATGAGCTATGTAAGATCTTTAGAAAAGCGCTATTCAAATGAAATGTATTGTAGTGTATTATTATTGTTGTTATCATTACTATCAAGTACCCTATGTAGAAGATGTGCATCCTTACTTGACCTGTGAAGAAAATCAATCAGTCAATACACCACGTTGTCATTGACAGCGCTCAACCCACAGGACTTTACATGATTTATGGAATGAACCGCCTCCTTCTGACACAGTCCGAGGTCATAGCCATGTTTTTACTGGTTGACATAAAAGCAATCTACAAGTGTTTTTGAAAGAAATGATCACAAAAAAAAAGTTGAGCTTCATGGTTGAGCATCAACGCCTCACTGACTGGACACGTTACCATTATACCACCGTCTGTACAACTATAATTACAACAGACTTCTGGTCCTAATGATTCCAAATAGGCTAAGTGATGCTGACTGATTATTTTACTTTGGCTCTTTAATAACAGATAAGTGGATGCTCAGCTGATTGGGGTTTTTGTCATCACATTCATGCAGGTGCACGCCGCGACCTTTACAGCAATTTGCATCGCCACTAAACTTCCTCCTTTGAAAGCACATTTTTCTCTTGGTTCTGTTCGGTCGTTCTCAAAGCTCATCAAGTACTGACGCAAATACAGACTGAGAGAAGCAACAGGCTGCCAATTTACTGGCATTTCCTTCCTCTTCCCTCAGTACTTTAACCGGACATCCATGCCAGTAGGAGCAGATTCTTCACAGTCCTCCACAAGGTAGCCTCATATCCCAGAATACATTTCACATGAACAGTACGTCTCCGTCATGACATAATTACAGCGTTTCTTTGAAAGACTTCGAGGACTGGTCTGTCCCCAAATCAGTATAACATCCGGGCACCTTTGGCATACTGCAGATTTTGCATTTGTTTGCATGGTACATACTGAATTTGGGCCAAATCAGTAAGTACTGCTAGTACTAGTATGCAGTTTCAAAAGCCCAATATTATGGGACAATGAAAGGAAAAAAAACCAAAACACTCGGGAAAAAAACCCACCGGTTTGCTTGTCAGTGCCATTTCAGTGAGCTGGAATAATGACTAATGACAACTGTTTTACCATCAGGACTCAAAGCAGGAGAAACCTTGCATGCGTGGGAGTTGCTCAGTTATCTGTGCAGCGGTTTACACAATACCGGTGAAGACACGGACACGGACAGGACGTTGGCTGTGCAAAGAAAATGTGGCAGCCTGAACAATGCTGCTGAGGCATTATTATAACTCAGTGAATATATAAATGGGAAACGCTGCGAGATCGCCCTGTGGAGAAGATCATCTGTCACTGACAGCTTTACAGAGTCTCAGCACTTTCCGGAAATAAGCTCAGTTCATTTGCGTGCAAATGCAACAGCGATGCCGAGAAGGAATCCTGCTTGTTTCTGTGACTTTTGCTTTGACAATACACACCCCAGACCCAACACACACACAAAGTGTCTGCTTGGAGGAAGACTAAATTACACCAACTGAGAGAGTGAGGGGGTCTCGTTAACAGCAAGCCTCCATGTCGTTTACTAGAACTCCTCCACTGTCATACCCAACGCTGAGCCTGCAAGGAGAGCCAAGAACATGAGAGGAGCTTGGCAGAGCCGCGGCGCTGCTGGCATCCACGCTGCACACGGGGATGCATGTGCGCAGGACACGGCATCTCATCTGACTCACATGAGAGGCCTTCACTTTCCAACATGCTCCATGCATGTGGGCACACATCATACGACGACGGATCTGGAGGGTGGATACCACACAAACAGTGTTCACACTGCCTGCCTCTCTGCGCTCCCTGTTTCCAAGGAGACTGCAGCACATTGGTATTCTGATGGGACACTTCATAAGCAATCGGGATTGAGAAAAGGAAGGAGAGAGAGAGAATGCAAAGGAGAGAAAAGGAGCATAAAGCCAGAGATGGCGCAGGAACAAAAATGATACGTAACATGAACAAAGATGAGAATCTGTGGACGGTTTGTTGGTTTCCAGCGCTGCTATGTTGTGTTTGTACCATATTACATAACAACACCATATGTGATCACACCCTCATTCACATCCGCCCTGGGACGGGCTGTCAGAGCGATCCATGCAGTGAATGTAAGCCATCAACATGGTGCAGCGTTGATCCCACATGAAGCCCTGAGATGTTTACGCCTGTGACTCATGCAGAAGCAGGAGAAGAAAAAGCGCTCTTACCCATAAACTCGATGCCCAAGTGATCTGTTGTTTCAGGCCGCGGGGAGAGAGGGGAGGAGGGGGACGGGGAGTGGGAGAGAGAAATCAGAGTTATTATCCAGAATAGTGTGCGTTAGCATTGTGTCAGAACGCGTGGTCAGATCATCGCTGACGTGCTATTCTCTCGTGTAAGCAGGATCTTATGTCACATGGAGTCAGAGGGCACGTGTGTGTGATGATATCGATGGTGGCGGACGTCCATTAGAAAAACAACAACGCACACACACACACACATACACAATGCACCGCTGCATTTGTGGGGACACGTCAGCGTTCGTGGCCCAGCCTTCACATAAACTCCATCTTCCCCGTACGCAAATGTTTCCAGGCTTTTATTTTTAGTCCGTCCTTTCAACAAAACAACAGGACGGGTCATCATAACAGCAACGGAGGAACTCAGCCGTGTCAGTGACAACATTCAGTGCAAGGAGGCAGGTCACTGGTTAAACTATCAGTGTTTATCGTGATGTCACGGGTTTGATTCCTGGCCTGCGGCCTTTCTGTGTGGGTTCTCACCAGGTACTCCGGCTCCCTCCCACCTCCCAAAGCATGCATAAAGAATTGCTGTAGGTGTGACTGTAACACACCCAGTCTGTTCCACTGAGTGTGAATGGTTGTCTGTCCTTCATGTGACCCTGCAGTGAGCCGGCCAATCGCCCGTTGACAGCTCGGATCAGCTCCAGCTTATCGGTGACCGGAGCAAGAGGAAGATGAATGAATGATGAACGCTGGTCATGAGACAGCTGTTTGAGCGTTTGGGAGATGCTGCAGAGTCATTTGTCCTGATGCTAACAAGCTAACATGACACCACTTTGTCCCTCAACAGGTGATGGTTACTACATTCATGCAGGTTTATTCTGGGAATGTTACACCCATGGGTGTCACTTTGGTTCAAAATGTGGTGGGTGCAGAGATGCACACACACACACACACACACACACACGCACAGACACACACTAGAAAAATTGTAAACATTTGAAGAAAATTCTCTATCCTCTGACTGCCTGTGAGATGTTGGTGATTTAGCCTGAATAAATCATTTTGTGTTTTAACTTACTGTATAATTATTCAGCTATGAATGTTTAATGTCAAACAGAAAGATTTGAAGTTTTCACAGGATTTTAATCTGAAACATTTAACAGCCGTTTGGAGCCGTTTGCCTCGTCTATATGTAAACAATTCATGGTGGAATGTTAGTAACAGAAGCAGGACCGGGTCAGAGGTCGAAACCGGATGCTGGGATGATGTGCAGCTGAGAGGAGAGATGCTGATGAAGGGGGGCTGAGCTAGAGACGTTGCTCCATGTCCTGACTTCACAAAAATGTCCTTATTCTTCATAAGCGTCCTGGTTTACGGCTGTAATGAGACATGCTGACCCTAGACAGCATGGATGTGAAGTGTGTACTCTGCTGTGAAGAAGGGGAACAGTTCTTTTTGTCGCAACGTTGACATGAAATGCATACAACTTCCAGCTAAGTGATAACAATAAGATGTTTCATTTCAGTAATACCTCATTACATCCATATGAGATCCCCCAAGTTACTTCACCACACTGAAAGTACATATCAAATATTACTTCTAATACTACTATTACTACTATGACAGATAGACAACAGCAACAACAACAACAACAACAATAATAATATATAATAATGATAATATAATAATGATAATATAATAATGTATAATAATTATAAAAATGAACAATAATGATGAAGTCTGAGATTTATCACCACATTGATTTTGCACATCACCCCCCATGTGTTGGTAATATCCCTCCGACTGATGGGAAATAATCTGGAGGAAGTGCGGATGCTTTTACCTCCCTGACAGTGACTTTATCTCCTGAGTGGCGTTGCCCTACATCTTACAGCGGGTAAGCTGGACTTTCTAATGTGAAAAGCTTTGTCCAATCTGCCCCAGGTCTTATCAGCCAATGTTATGTTAGCGCGGATGTAAGCGGATCATTTTTCACTTTACCAATGACCTGGAGACCTTTCTAGACTGCCTGCCTGATTTCACCCTTCAGAAATGCCTGCGAAATAGGACAGGAAGAGATGAACAAGATAAACGCTCATGAAAGCTTTTGGAATTCATCAACTGGTGAACACACACAGAGCACGCCCCGAAGAAGCACGACACAAACTGAAGATACGGTGTAAAATGTTGGGGCGTGGAAATCAAAACGGTCAAAAGTCAAAGCAAATCTGCAGAAACATAAAGCTCCAAAAATACGATTGTTATCTTCTGTACTGTGTACTTGTGGGCGGAGCTAGTGGATGAACCGGAGGAAAATGAACAAAACATAGCTGGAAAAAGACGGCACATTTTGGATCTTAGAGCGACTCCATTAGAATAATCTGGATTAATTGTATGTCTCTATTGTCTGTCTCACTGGGAGATTTTTATATCAGATCTCTTTAAATCATGAAAACAACAAATAAAAGATTTTACCAGCTGTTTTAAATATTTCAATCATACTGTAAATGTGTCTAGGTGTATTGTTGCAAACGTCATAATGAACACACCGTCAGGTGGGCAGCTGGTCACCTCACTCTTATTGGCTCTTTGAGGTTTTCTCACCCAAATCTCCATCCGTTCTTTTCATAAATATCAGGTGCCGAAATCCACAGAGCGTCCGATCATGAAAACCTCCACACACTGCTGGACAGCGCGGGTGAAAACTAGTTCTGACAACCTGAAATAGGGGACACCTCTCCTATTTGCCCTGATTATCCTCTCGTGTGCACCCTGCCTAAATAATCTGTCCTTGAAAGAGAGAGACTGGATTTCAAATGACATGTTCAACAGTGTTTGTTGTGCATCTGCCAGCTTAGTGGAGTCAGTTTTCTTTCTGCACTACACGACCCTCCTTTGTCCTCAACTGTTGACGCTTTTAGTTCTTAATAAGTAATGAGTTTGTAATTTTTCTTTTTTTTTTTTAAAGCCTGGATGACCTCACTGACCTCTGCCGAGCGAAGGGAAGATAATCTGTCCTTTAATTCTGCAGCCCTTTGGGTAGAGCTATAAGTGCTGCTGCATTCAGCCCTGGAAACTCGATTTCCCAAGGAGCTCAATGGGCAGAGCCTCGCACTAAAGCTGCCATGGTTTAGGATTTCATTTTCTGTGTAGCTTGGTAGGTAGAGCATATATCAGCGGCAGCTATGTCAGGATATGAGCTTCAGCTCCCACCGGGGCCCCCAGACTCAAGATGTATGCACTCCCTGCTACTGTAAACCACTTTGGGTGGAAGAGTCCTCCTTGTGTCATATGTTTAATATGCTCTGAGGAAACTGATGGGCTCCGGTTACTGCTGCAGACGTCACACCTGAGTCCCACGTAGGCTGGACTGGGGAGGACAAGGTGGCTTCGCTCTTCACGTTACAGAGTCAGACTTTGGTATTTGTCTGCTCAGTGAAAACCTCTGTGACTTCATCATCAACAGCTGAGCTTTATTTCACTGACATCCAGTCATGTTTAGTTGGGTGAAATGCATTCACAATTACTGATACAGTCGGCAGGAGGAAACCTCTGAGGTCATGTCCTCTCAGCTGGAAGTGTGACGTTCACCAGACATACACCCATCTCTACAAGGCTTTTTCTTAATCGTATGGCTGTTTTGTCTTCATGGAACCATTGGCTTGTAAATAAAAGGTAAATAGTACAAATAATACTTGCAAAAATTAAGGTACACATTGAGTAAAATAAGGATCTGAAGAAACATGAATTGAAACTGAAATGTAGGAATATTCCTGGCTGTTAAAAGATAAGTTTGTTATCTAAAAGCTGCGAAAACTCGGTGCAAGTCTGTAATGCTACAACTAGTCAGTGGATAGATAACCTTACTTACACCTGTAGCACCAGCAGCTCAGTCTTTTTGCTGACCATCAGAGACCTCAGTCCTGTGGAGTTCATTCCATTCCATATCTCTGCAGCGCCTTCGTGCACATTCAACCTGACATACACAGACTGGAAAGGACTCTGGAAATTATTATTAATCTTTCTTACTTGCAGTCTTCCGGAGACATAAACCGCACATGATAAAGGAGACTCAGACAGGGGAAAAATAAAAATAAAAATGATGCAAGCAATGTGGCATTTCATATTTTATATCTCTGTGTGTTTGTGCATCTGCAGCCTGCAGCGGAGCAGGTGTGGGAGGCAGGGAGTCTGCAGCGTGGCGCCCTACTTCCTCTCCTCATGGACCCACACATGGTAATGAGGATAGGCCGGATGTGTGTGTGTGTGTGTGTGTGTGTGTGCTTCCTGCCTACTTCAGGAGGAAGTGGAAGACAGATTAGCTGTCCTCCACTGGGACAAACACCCTGCTGATTTACAGACTGCACTCATTTAAGAACACTATGTATCATACAGAGATTGGTGGCATAACATATTGTCTCATCAGGCTTCTGCTTTATTCTGCCATTTAGTTTAATTTGGGACTTAAGTTTCTGTGCTCAATCTTGTAAAACCCTGGTAGATGCTTGGTTAATGAGGAGAAAACAGAGGTCAGTTTATCCTGACCTCTGTCTGTAAACACTGAGGCCACAGCTTGCATCGTTGTGCTCTGCTCAGAAAGGATTCACCAGATTGTTTTCAGAGAAAAAGATTGGGGAGAGAAAAAAGAGAGAGAGAGGGATGATGCTTCAACAAAAAAAAAAAAGTGGAAGATGAAAATGGATCCGTTCAGGGTTACTGCTCATCGTCTGATGAATGCAAATTGTAAGTGCTAATGGTGTTTGAAAGCCCTGCAGCTGTGTCTGCCCACTGCACACTGTGTATGTGTGTGTGTGTGTGTGTGTGTGTGTGTGTGCTCGTGGAACTATCAGTCAGATTCAATGAAAGATGAGGCGACATGTTGCATCGCACCACTTTCAGCAGCAACTCTTCCCCGCACCAAAGGGTGCTGCCATAGTCCTGCAGAATACTGCGGATGAGTAGTATTCATACTACATGGTGGTCACATGATGCACACAAGATGAGATCAGCAGATCATTTTGGGGCTGAAGCATGGATGTTTCTGTCACAGTCCAAGGGTGGAACTGTCTGAGTAATGAAGTACCCAGGTGGTGATGTCAGCGTTTCCTCATTGGCTGCTGCCATTTAAAAATATATTTGTACAAATGCTCGCTGTTCTGTTGACCCTGTGGAAGTTATGAACAACAGGTTAGAGGGCAGGGCTAAAGAATTAAAGGGGCCCTGCCTCTGACTGGAAAATAGCTTTCTTTAGGAAAGTACACACACACACACACACACACACACACACCCATGCATCACTCATATCTCAGACACACTGATAGATTTCCCGTCTGCAGAACAGAGAAAACTACACGCTTTTTCCAATTACCACTTGGCTCTCTTTAGAGAAATAAATTGATATGCTGACAGATGGGGCTCTGAAGGAGTGGTGGGGAACTAAATTACAGCAGTGCGTATGTCCACTGCTCTGCCCTGATGAAAGTCAATATGGATGGGTCCCACAATGCAGCAGCGAGTCTGTGTTTCCCACATTGGCTCAGTCCTGTTCTCTGTTACACTATGTTGTGGCGTTTACAACATTTTGGAGGAGGAGGTGGAGATGCCTTGTGCAGTGAAGTTCATTATCATGATCACAAATGGGATATCGTGTTGTGATATTTGCGTTTACAAACAGACTTATCGGATGTGACATTTGCAGCAGCTTAGAGGATAAAACCGTTTAGCCTGTTCATTCAATTGTTTTCCAAATGTTTTCAGGTCGCCATCCTAGAGGAACATCCTTTCGCACGCTACCACCTCACAGATTAGTGGTTTAAATAAAACATATCTGTGATGAATCTGAATGTCATCCTCACTCTTCTGCTTCATAATTTCATTATTTGTCCTCTCTCCTGTGCATCCCTGCTTCTTTTTTTCTGCTGCCAGCGGATGCTGCAGCTTCGAGCTCTCAGCACTTTATTACCTGACAAAGTCTTTCATCTGAGCTGTCAGCTCCTCAACAACCGGCCCAGCACGGGGGATCTGCTTATGACACACTCTTTATTTGATTGTTTTCAGCTGATAAAACCCAACTAAACGTCGACTGTCAGGCCACAAATGGCAGACAGTCAATAGCGCTCAATCAGTAAAGAGATATTTGATGTTCAGGCTGATGGAAACAAATTAGACCACTGAGTAAACATTAACAAGCTCCTGTCCAGATAGTATAGGTTTGTTTCTTATATATTTTACTCACAAACCAGCAGGGGGCGACACAGCAGAGAGAACGTTAACACGGGTTACCCTGTTTAAAATGTAACAGTAGTTTTACTGTTTCAATAACATTGTCAAAGTAACGTAACTAATTTCTAACTTTGGAATAAATGTTCCTCACTGACTATTGTCAAACCTTTCTATGTGTCAATTGGCATCATTCATTCATATACCAAATAATGACACGAAAAAGACCCAGAAATAATGTTATATTTCCATAATTAACTTTAATATACTTACACATTTGTCCCCAGTAATGTAACTGACTACTGTCATTTTGTAAGTCAATTACATAATGTTGTTACATTCAACGAGTGACTCCCCAGGGCCGTCCTATTTTCTGCTAACCGTTTCCCCAAACGGATCACTGGTATGAACACGTCCAAAGCTGTGCGGCTAGTTTGGTAGTTAGTTTGTCTCCCAATTCACCTCCTGAAGTGTCCCGGTTCGTCGTGGAGCTGATGATGGACGAAAGGCGGGATACACCCCGGACAAGTCAGCCTGTCATCGCAGGGCAGCTAGCTCGTTAGCTACCACGCTAATTCCACAGCTTCGGAGGAAGATCACTCAGTTGTTAACTGAATAGCGTCATGTACTGGTTTTAACTGGCAGCTAACAAAACAAACTGCAGTGCATCTGTGAGAAAATGGAAACTTGGGACAAGATGTAACCAATCAATAACCAATCCCAGTGTAAAGAAACAGCCGGGTGCCACACAGACACGGAGCCAGACGATTTAAGACCCGTCCAAAAACTTGCGCCATACACACTTTCAGCAAGTGCTTTTATGGTAATTATAAGTTTGACAGAATATAAAAGAAATATTCGGAAGATGAAATGCTGTTTGGGGGGATTCTTTACTTCCATTTAACTCTTCTCCTAATTGCTTTCTTTATATGCGGATATACTTTCCTATGTACCGCCTCATTTGCAAATCCTCTTTCCCTTTTCCACCGTCTCACTCAGCCTCAGGATTGTGCTCCGTCTTCAGTGTGCAAACGACACTTAGTCAGCGTGTTAAGTTGGAGATTAAAACGAGAGAATGGCAGCTTCACAGATCTCCACTGCATCGGTCTTCACACACCTTCCAACCATCACAGTCATCAACATTGTCACGTTCCCCATGCAAACACCTCACACAACCTCCTGAGCTCAGACTTGACGGGCTCTCGAACGACAAGAGTAAAGCAACACTGACGTTTCACAAACAAAAGAAAAATTCAGCCATCTGGTTTGGAAAACTGGAGACTTGTAACAAATATCAGACCCATTTAGACAGTGATGCTCACAAAAATCTGATTTACTTTGACTTCATCTCTCAGTTAAACTACTCTCACACCTTTGCGTCCATGTGCCAGGTGGGTGTTCAGCTTATTAGTCATCTGCCAAGGCACAATTCGCTCGTTTTATTGAAGAAAATTCAGTCACAGCCTCCCTTTTACTTCATCCTCCTGCACATTACTTGCTGCTCGCTGCCCAGCATTAAAGCAACGTGTCAGAAAATCAGGCGGAGGGTTCTGACTGAATGACTCTGGACTGACCTTGCTTCTGTTTGCAGTAATCAGGTTGGAATCATTTTTGACAGTCACATTTATTGACTTTTGGTGCCTTGACGGGGACAAATTTGCGGAGCCTTGAAGTTGAATTTTGAAACAGTGGGTGCTGGAGGAAAGCAGAACTGATGCAAACTGTTCATTCTGGCATTTGTGAGACCAGGTTGTGTATTGTTACTGATTATTACAAGCTGGACTAATGGTCCCTTCTGCTATCATGAGCTCATCAGCAGCACAGATGGATTCAAAAAAAGCGTCTGAGTCACTGTGGGAATGTCTACGAGGAGCTGTCAATCATCCTCAGGGGCACATCTCTGAGAACACTTTCTCTCTTGCCCTCAGGCTACAGACACACACACACACACACACACACACACACACACACTTTTTATTCACCTTTCTAAACACCTGGTGCCTTTCAGAGTGTTCCTGGAGTCATTTTGGCTCCAGTGGGTACAACTTTTGGTGAATCCACTTTTCTTCAGTATGCCTCATCTGCTACGTACGTTTGAGCTTTTACCAGCAGAGTCACCAAAGTCATAGGTTGAAAACCACAGAAACAACTTTCTAAACCGTTTACTGTGTAACCAGCTGTAAAGTCCATGTCCACATGTGCAAACCCTTTTTTCCCCCTCTTCCTTGGCACCGTATCAAGAATATTTGCATCCAAATGGATCCATTGTAAATGACTTGACAGGCTGCAGTTCACATTATAAGTGGCGCTTCAAATTCACCAAAAATTGGAGAAGAAGAGACGGTGGAATAGAAAATAGAACCCTCCAAGATGTGATTGACCAAAAAAAAAAGGAGTGGAAAATTATGCCGACCTTGTTGGAGTTACTGAGGTAACAAGATCCGCTCACTTTCAGTGGAAGAAAACAGGGAAAAAAAAAAAAAAAACGAAACACAGCAGCAAGATTTGACAGACACAGACATAGAAATGCTCACAGCTTTAAACCTAGACTCACTATCTCCTGCTTCACGTATGCAAGCACGTACGTTGTTGTTCTTCTGAGACGTCGGGGGAAAGAGATCCAAGGCTGGAGGTCGGGGTTGGGACGATAGAATAGAGTAGAATAGAATAGAATAGAATAGATTTTACACAGAGCTGACACACGCTCACCCTGTGGGTTCTGTTTTTAGTCTGCAGGAGGAAACCGGAGCACCCGGAGGAAACCCACGAGAACACACAAAAGCCACACAGAAGATTTTCTTCCTCTCCAGTTTTTCTCCCAACACATTTCAGAAACTTTCCTTGCTGCGAGCCATTGTAGAAGAGTAAAAGATTTGTATCATTTTATTCAAGTCAGACTGAGACGCCGACGTCTGCCCTTTACAGCTCAAACACGGAGGAAAGCAATTCTTCTGTCAAACTCGCTCCAGGCTGAAGTTTCTGTCTGTGGGCTCAGTGGGCTGAATGTGTGTGAGGTAAAGGAAGGAGGCACAGGTGTTAAGATTAAAGATAAAGTTCTCTGTTGTGTCAAATCGCTCAAAATCTGACCTCATCTTGCACTTGCAGGTTTTCCAGGTCTTCATAATCCAACTTCAAAGATGCAAAGATAAGACGTGTGCCATCCTTTATCAAAGGTGTTCCCGTTTTGTTCTCATTGCATCAGCTACCGAGCTAAAAACAAATAATCTGTCAGAGAGATTAATTCTTCTGTGATATGATATTTCATTTTTCATGCCCATTAGTCAGCATGAAAACGGCACTGTCACAGTCAGTCTGTAAATGATCATTAATCCTGAACGCACCATTTTAAAATTCTACTTGACAGATAATTGAATTCTTCTCCGATAGTGAAAACACTGCTGATTTACACCAGCTAACCTTAAATATGTCTTAAATCATGATGGGAAACACAACTAACAATGGGCATTAGTACTCATCAGAGTATCACCTTCAGGTATCTACAGGACTAATAAGATGGTAATAGCTTCTAAAAGAAGAACGGAGTCAGACGGTCTTTAGATGCAAGTGAAGAAAAATCACTGACGCCTCCGGGGACTGTGGAAAGCAAGAGGAAAGTGAGAGACAGAGGGTGTCTGGCTGGCAGGATTTTCAAGGATGAATTACAGAGAGAGGAGGAGGAGGAGGTATGAAAGAATCAACTGTTCCCAAAAGCAATGGAGGAGGATGACAGAGAGAGGCAGGGCATGTCAAAAGAGTTTGGCTAGTTCTGGTACGGAGAGTGTTAGTATGACACCTGCGGGGCACCGAGGCCTGACGCTGGGACAGATGAGGGGGGGGGACATTTGTCTCCATCCAAAGGATCAACCTCCGATCCAGCAGCGGGCAATGCAACGTATGAACTTCAGTTCCAGACCGCCTGCCCTCACGTTCTGCCTTTTATTCTTTTTTTTTTTTTTCATCCCTCAGATAATGTGATATGTAGCTCACACGCCACGATCAAAGACATGAAGTCTGAGGAGCAGCAGGACGTGAAGGTCTTCGCTCTGTCTTCTTCACTAGGTTCTGTCCACCAGCTTCCGATTTTCACCAGTGAGATATATATATATAACTATCTCTCTATCTGTAATGTAAGTGGATCTAAGGAGCGTTGCTCTTTGTACCAGACTGAGTGGCTAGAATATCCAAAGTAACCACTGCTTCCCAAAGGATGTCATCTTTTGAGCACAGCGGCTACATAAAGTACCGAGGACAGAGTTTATAGTGACCCAGCATATGAGTGTATTGACAAATGTGTGTCAGTGTTGTCTGATTGTTTGATCGTTGACAATAGAATCCATTTTTCAACGTCTGCCACCGAGAGTTAACGTGGGGGAAGCAGAGGTTATTTTCAAAAACCTGTCGGTGTTCTGTTTATGTCCTGGTGCAGTGTAACACCTCGGTTCTGTTGTGCTCAGACGTGCTGAGATGACAGAGTGTGGCGTGGAGCAAAGTCTCATTGTACCCGGACCGTTGTCTTTGTTCAGGCTGAGCCGAAGGGGGGCGGGAAGTTTTCTCATGTAGTGAAAGGATGAAAAGTAAGTGGACGATTTATGACCAAAGACTAAACTGTCTGTGAAGGAGGAGGGGTCATATCAGTCCACCACTGTGGGAGCTTTTTATGTTAATTTATGTAAATAGTACGTATGATTTATTTAATTGAAAACCCTGCTCTAAAAACAAAAAAGATTGCAACTGCTGCTCTTAAATATATTACACCACAAAGACTTAAAAATGAATAGGATCCTGCATAATTTAACGTACTTCTGCTAAGTCAGTGGGGGCATGCACATTTGAGAATGAGGTTTAATATGAATTTTTCACTGTTGAATGTCAAAAATGCTGCTTGTTAGTACAGATTATTCATTTCTAGGATTTTATTGACGCGTCCATTTGTTGAAACAGTCTATGAATGAATAGTTGAATGATAAGAGAAGAGCAGGGATGCAGCAGGCAGAGACACTCGGGGTCTTCTCTTCTGTTCAGAGACGGTTTGTACTGAGACTCCCAGCACTCTCACTGTCCTCACGTTGATGGACACTGACAGTCTTTAGAAACAGAGTATTAAAAAGCCATTTGTACCGAGCAATTTCAACTCATTTTGCTCTGCCCCGTCACCCATCTCTCTCTCATCATCAGCCACTTGGTCTTTCACCACCTGAACTCGTGTCAACTTGTCACGATCGTTTCACTCTCTGCAGCTGCACTGTGGGTCCACTTAATGCGACCATCTCGCCGAAGCTGTCAACCAGCTTCATTTTTCTGGACTGGAGGACTGCACCTCGTCTTATCTCGACTTCCACGACAAACGTCATCTATCTCGACGCTAACGTTTGTATTGTGACTGAGACGCTCAAACCTGCTGGCAGCGTCGTGTGGACGCCCCTTCTGATGTTGGCCAACCGAATGAAAAACATCTTTTCTACCTTGGGAATCAAAAAGTATAATACAATAAATATTAAATATAACTGACTGTTTCTGAGCAGCATGAGGAAACACTGCTACTACTATTATGACTTTTATTACTATTATTATTTACCCATTTTACTTTTTAATCTTCATTGAACAGTCTAATATTGTCCTGAATCAATCACAGGCCTTTGAAATATATCAAAATTGCCGGAACTTGTGATATCGGCAAATAACGCTTTGTTGTCCGATATAGTTTCACATCGCCATGACTGTTATTTAGGAATAATGACATGTTGTGTCTGCGTTTGATCGATTCCCCGCAAAACCAAGAGCCACGTGTTTGTGGTACTGTTAAGAGAGAAAATGTCACTGAACGGTGCAAAGTGGGTTCGCTCCCTCTCGCTCTTTCTATTTGAACCTAATTAAATAACCAAAGGGTGGCAGAGCCATAACCGCTGATCCTGCACTTCAAAACTTAATGAACTTTGCTGAAGAAATATGAGAAGGGCCATGTGCTTCCAGCGTCAGACGGAAAGAACTGAAGAGAAAGAGTCACAACGAAACAATGCAAAGACATGACGAACCCAATGAGAGGTGAGGCAGGAAATGGCCCCGCTCCCTCTGAAGCCTTTGTCCAGTTATTAATGACCTGTGACTGGAGGATGGGGGCATCAGGGAGCACCCCACTGCGCCGGGATAATCTGCATCCCAAAGCCATAACCTGTAAAAACCAGCTGACAAGGCCCATACGTCACTTTAAATTGGGCCTTCCAGATCCTTTAAAGTCTATGTGTGGGCTTAGCCAAATGTCTGGATCAGACGATCAATGAAAAAGCGGACAATAAATTAGAGTCATATTGTGGAGGATAAATGACAACGCTTGCTATCTGATTGTGTAAATAAGCCGAGTCACACAGGGGGGCTCGATGGATGAATTGCTGCAATCGATATGAATTTTTGTTCGTATCCCACCTCTCTCTATCGCTCTCTCCGCGTGCAATTCATACTCCGACAAGTGGAAGGTAAATTGGCCTCGGCAGCAATAAGTATCTATCAGGCTCCACCGCAACAGTCTATTCTCTGATGAGTTCACCCCCAGCGTGAATATGATTTTAGGCCGATAGCTTGTGCTTTCTCTGTTTAAATGGTGCAATGCACGATACGATGGATGCTGTTCTGAAATAAAACCAGATGTTCAGGCTACAGGTGCGGCCATCTTAGGGCTGGCACAAACCTTCAGAGATCTAGAGACCAAACGCTTGATGATGATGAAAAGAGACAGATCGCACAGGATGTCTCCGGATCTTACCGTGGTTTTTCTTGTTCTGTTTTTCTAATTCTCAGTGGTCCACAAAAGAACTCAGGTAACATGAACTCAGTTTCAAAAACAACACAGTGGTGATATCAAACAATGGAACAACAAGAGGAAAAAGAGGAGAATGACTCAGAGATTGAGGCGTGGTGGGGGTGGGGCTCCATTATTCCATTTATTTTGATCAAATGTGAACACCAGTGCTGATCCCTATTGATTATTTTTCCATTCTTCTATTTTCTGGCGCCCCCCCCCCCCCCCCCCC
>CAAKHB010007896.1:82438-99032 GCA_901007665.1 Aeoliscus strigatus | reverse complement strand
GAATGACTCAGAGACTGAGGCGTGGTGGGGGTGGGGCTCCATTATTCCATTTATTTTGATCAAATGTGAACACCAGTGCTGATCCCTATTGATTATTTTTCCATTCTTCTATTTTCTGCCCCCCCAGAAGTTGGTGCAAAATGCACAGCACGTAACTGTTGCTTTGTGTGATGAGCATGCACTAGAACAGAGACAATGGTGTTTACACAGGCTCACGCTGCTCGTCAGTCAGCGTCACGGCACCACTTTACTGACAGTACTTTGTCAAAGACACTTCGAACAATATTTGTAGTGTGTTAAAAGCCCAGCTCAGTCCTCATCTGATCCTGATCTGTTCCTTTACGGTGATTCCACAGTCAGTGACAACAAAGGTCCATTTGATTGGTTCGACTCTTTGAGCGTGATTGAGTCCAAATGATGTCACACTTCACATTTCACATTTCAATGCTAAATACTTCCAAATGTACAGCGCCTGTTGTTCCACTTACCAATTAACATGACTTCATTAAGTAAGCAGAAGTCACGCACTAAAACTCATATTTTGTACAATTATTCCAGCTCATGGACCAATCTGGTGCCGACGATTTCGTGCAGGAACCAAGAGATCATTTCATAAGAGGAAGGATGGTGGACTATCAATGTGTAAAATCGGATTGTTTTTATGTGGCTTCAAACATGAACCGTCACAGATACTTTTCAAATGGGAAGTTTAATTGAGGATGCTGCCGTTTCACCCCGGACGATGCCAGTTAAAGCTATCTGTGTCTTTGCTGCTCTCACAAAGCGAGATTTCATCCAGAGAGAAGTCTTGATCTCGGATTTAAAGGGTTTCAAAACATCCCTGATGTAACGACTAAAAGCAGCTCACATCTTTCTCATCTTAAGAGGTGAAGTGGCGCAGACCCCCCTCTGGCTTTGGTATCGTAAGTCCATCCTGGGAGGTTGGATTTGACCTGCCAGAGTACGTCAGTGGGAGGGAGACGCGCTGATACCCGAGTCGCCAAGTGTTGCTGAGCATGAAACCAGCTCTTTTCATCACCTCTCCTCATCTGGTGTGAACCGACACCGTGCGGGGATGAAGAATCTCACCAGTGGGTTTGGAGACGTGGCTCTGAAGCAAACATGTATGTTTGACAGCAGAGATCAAATATCACAAACCCATCTGTACACATGAACTGTACTTTTATACAGAAACCTTTTCTCCTAAAACCATATGTTGTATAAATAATATGAAAGATGAAATTGGGTTCATAAAAATAGTGTCATCACCCAGGAAGGCGGTTCTGAACAAACGGGACCGGGCAGCAAAACTAAGAGAGGCTTTGCAGCACCAGAAAGTAGCTGAGAACTTTCTCCAGAGATTGACAAAGGAAGCGAAGCAGAGGCAGACTGAGGCGTCTGGTCTACAGCTGCTGCAGCTGCTGTGATGTTGTTCCCAAGTAGTGAGCTAATCGGTCCGATCATGCATGATAATACATGCCAGGGGCGACTGCTGTTAAAGCTTCACGCAGTTTAGATTAAATTTAAATTTAAACTTAAATTTTTGATAAGATGAGCTTTTATTGATTTGTTGATTGATGAATGTTGCATTGCTGCATTTCCTTGTTAATAATGGTGGTAAAACAGGAAATGTGGGTTATAAATTGATATTTCCTTTATCGTTCCACAACCTTCTGTTCTTAATCTAAACTCAGATAAATCACTTGTGACTGTTGATCAATGTTTGTTTCATCATCAGTTTTCCGCTCCTTGAATGTATTAAATAAGTACATGTGCCTGTGCCCCCCCCAACCTGTAACCTGTGCTCTGGAGCTAAATGATGATGGCCCTGTTTACATGAGCAGATTTGTATGTATTGATTCTGCGTAAAGGTCAGGGTCAGGCTGCAGAACACAGCAGCCCCTAATTTATACAACATACTCTGTCTCTTATCCTAGTGTTCACCTAATTAATATTCCACTGTGAGCATCACTGCCCCTCCCCCCCATCCGCAGTGAGTAAACAACATCAATCAGCTGCTCTGTGGAGCATTGCTGTAACTATTTAGGGTGACTTGTAGCACCCTTCTCTCTGCAGGTGACCCGTGACAACAGGATGAAGTCCCACGCAATCACATTTTATGCCGCCGTCCAATCGTATGGATAGAAATATGAAATACAAGGTTTTATACCAAGGACAGAAAGTAAACTTGGCCTGGGGAACGTACTTTTTTTTTTTTTGTGGTGTTGTGTTTTTTATAAAATGAAATAAAATTGTGATTTTTCAGAATAAAGGCTTTGAATTTGATATGAAATCATCGCCTGAGCCAGATATTGTTGGTGGGCCACCCTTTACGGACCATTATCATTCTATACCGGGGAAAATTACATGATTATTACTGAGATGCTATCGTCTGTGGTGCACACAAACCCTCTGAGCATGAAATCCGGTTTCATACAGATAGAGTGAATTCAATCTATCTGTCTCTAAATCTTGCTGTGTGTTTCTACGGGGTGTGATATAACGCATGCACTGCTGAGGAGAACATGCTGATTGTTCAGTTGTATTTCCCCGCAGCGAAATACGAGACTATGCAGAGCATCATGTCCATGATGGGATGAGGGCGGAGCTTCAGCGTCTAAATACTAAATAAACTAAAAAAAGAGCAGACCCATCCCATCAAACAAGTTTTAAATCTTCATGCATGTTTATGAGTAAAACGACCGCTGTGAACATTTGCACCTCTTTCAAGTTCATTTTACATTTGTGAGGCTAAAATCTTCTTAGAACCTATTTCATGAAGCAACTTTCAGTTTGATCACTGATCTGCTCCCGATGCCTTCGCCATCAGTAAACATGTGTTTGTGTGTTCTGAGGCATTTTCACTCTTTTAACTAATAAACCCTTTTCCATTTGACCTTCTTAGAGATAGAACTTCATTCCAGCATCAGAAGAAAACCTTGTGATTTTACTGTAACTTTGCTATGTAGTAAATCCCTAAATGTAACTACAATGACAGTTAGCGAACAATGTTTCATTCTTATTCCTACAATGTCCCATAGCTAGTAATCAAACCAACTAATCTGGGGTCAGCGATAGTTTTATAAGACACTTTGAAGATAAAAACAGAAACAAGTCAGCTGCTGTTAGATGAAGTGTAAAGACGGGTGCTCATTTAAACGTTAATGGAGTATAAACCTTTTTTTAAACGTTTTCCCTGCTTCACTCTCTCTGTCTCCGGCTCCTGATGTCCACGATTCTTTTCCTCCGTGCGTCTCCTTCACCTACCGAACCGCTCACATCAAACTGTTTTCGGGTCATTAAACAAATGAGCCACAACACAGTTTGTGTCCAGAGTTGTATAAATGACAGGTTATATAACTCAATGTTTTCCTCTGTGTGTCTCTCTCTATGTTTTTGTATCCACTGGAATCCGAGACAGTGTGACAGACCGACTCAGACGCCCACTTCCATCCATCCCGTCTGCCCCACACTCCTTCCAGGGCCTCCCTTCCGTCGAGACCTTAGCATGCCAGAGGTCTTTGGCGATGGCAGTGTGCCCTGCTGATGAACCTTTTTAGCTGGTACAATTTCAACTTTCAGTCCATCTGGGACCCGTGTCGCTCGGTGTTAGGCAATTAGTTGGACAGAGAACTGTTGGCTGGGGAGACAGAGATGAGGTCTGACGCTCGGACAAAAACGCGTGCTGACGACAGGATTGCACGGAGGAGGTTAGAAGGAGACAGATGAGGGCGAGACGGGGCAGTGTGGAGGAAAATTCAGAGTAGGAAACAAGGATGTCAACACTGGGGCAAACTCCAGCACAAGACGTGAGGGCAACTGGGGAAATTAGGAGTTGATGAGCTGTGATTAAAGGAGAGATGCAATGACTGGATTCACTGAGGGGCGGGGGAAGAAGAGGGGGGCTACACGCTGCCACTCTTCTTCTCCAAGTTTGCACTTACCCACTTTTTGATGCAGGAAGTAGTTGAATAAAATGTGGAAGAGGAAGAAAGAAAAAAGTGGTGTTATTTAAAATAGCCAGGAAACATTGTGTGTAATAAAGAACAATGAGAAAAAAAGGAAAAAAAAAATTGAGAAATTTCAAGAAAAAGATTTGGGCAGAGAGTTGGAGAAATTAAAAGATGCATGTGATGAGAAACACACGAGAAACAGTTTTCATCTGAATGGGCCCAATGAGCGTCAGCAGAGATCCAGAGGTCAGTCACATTAAACCGACAGACAGCATCACTGGTCTGCTCCTGACGCCAGAGGAATCCTTTGTAACACACAGACATGCTAATAACATCTCCTTCACACCAATGTGAGACATACTTGTCTTTTTATGTCAATATGTACTAAGAAGAACGACAACCAACAGCATCCAACCAACAACAGATGTTTGCGTCCCTGTTTGAAACCTTTCACGCTGCGTCTGGACTGACCATTAAGAGTTTACTGAAGAATAGATCCACGGATGCCATGATTATCAATGGTCCAGGTGTGATTATCCTCAAGGAAATGATACTGATTCAGAATGTAAACATATTCATTCATTTATTCATTCATCTTGCTCCGGTTACGGGTCTCGTGGAGCTGATCCCAGCTGTGAACGTTCACGTGGCGGGGCGCACCCCGGATGAGTCGATGAGTCGCCAGCTCATTGCAGGACAACATGAAGGGCATGAAGTCTATCTATCTATACATACACACACACACTTGGACAAAAACCTTTGGCTAAAAATGAGTAACTATTAATAACAGACCATCCATTTGTGAAAGGATCAATAGACTGGACAATAATATTTGAAATATCACCATCAACCCAATATTAATTAGTAGTCACATTCAAGGAGTTCAAAGACTTATACTGCATATTGAATAGTTTACGTTGTATTATGACATTTTCTTCAGATACTGGTAATGTGAAGCAATCAGAGGGAGAAAGACGCTGCAGACCTCTGAAATGGTTTGTTTGGTGGCGGTTTGAAGTGACTGACTTCGTCACAGCTCAGAAGTTAGTCCAAACTTGTTTTTTTTTTTCTTCACCTTTGGAGTTATTCAACCCCAAAAAGCTAGGACTTCAGATCTTAAAAACAAATTCTTAGAAGACACAAACAACTTCAACAACAACAAAAAAAAATCATTTTCAAACGCAGACAAACTTTCATGAAAGGGCAGGAATGTGCCACTTGCAGTTATTTTTGTTCTCTTCCAACCTATTTCTCATAAATGGACGTAAGTATACCTTTCCATCATGGGAGGATTTATGACTGGGCTCTCTCCTAAATAATGAGTTTTAACCTCAACATCTGTCACCCATCCCCCACTCATCCCCTTAGACAACTGTCGTTCCATCCAAAATGACACTTTGAGGCTTTGTTCTGTGTTTACGCATACGATCCCAGACTGGAAGAATCCGGAGCTGACGTTCCAAAGAGGACTGTCACATACTGTAGTTATTGCTCCTCAACCAGCCAAAGTAATCGCAGTGATAGCGAAGACATAAATGTACACAGCCAACGACTGTTTGACATTGGACAAATTGTCTAAATGATGACGACGCCAACGGCTCCTTAGCAACCGCTACGTGCAGGTCGCTAGGTGGCTGTACGAACAACGCGCTGGGCGTCACTTCACTGAGCACCAGTGTTATTCCAACAAGGACAATTAACCAAATACTTCATAGGAAATAAAAACCTCGTTAAGGAGACTTAATTAATGATCTGGAAAGTAAAGGATATTAAAAAGAGCAAGTGTTGTTACATTTGCCACATTGAATTTATGGGGTGTTATTAATTGCAATTAAGGAGGAAACTTCACATTCATGAGGAACTTTGAAATATGGCGCAGGAATGAATACTTTTATACTTTTAAGGTTGTGACTTTGTGACTGCAAGAGATAAGAAATTCAGCTGAAATGTGAACTACATCAGAGATTTTATGTGTTTTTTTTTTAGAAGAGTAGCGAAATGAATATGGGGGTGAAAGCTGCAAACACAGACAACTGGTGTGGCTTCCTCGGCAATATAACATCGAGGGGTGCGTGTCGTTGCGAGATAAAGAAACGGGAGAAGTGTCATTAGTGGGAAAAAGAGCTGTGTTTGAGAAGGTGGAGACAAGGGAGGAAAATGGACGGGAAGCATGAAGACAAAATATGTTCATAAGGAAACAGAAAGAGTCAATTTACTGCAGTTTATGTCTGTAGAAGACACTTTGAAAATGGTTGAAACTTGAAACGTCTTTATATGAATTTTTTATTCAGATTTGAGGAGTTGGTAATAACGTTTAGGGGAGAAAACAGAATCCTACAACAGCTCAGAACAAGAGAATATCTAATATTTATACTTCACACATACACTCCAATAATAGTTTTTACACTAATATTATTTCTTGTGCCATGCCTTAGTGGATTTAGTTTGTACAGCCAACAAAGGCTGATAGTAGTGGCGTTCATCTCACGGGAGTAAACGCTCTGACTGATGGTCTCAGAAACCTCTTATCATGACTTACTTGGGTCAGACAGGATGGAGTCTGTCTTGGGTAGAAACTGGTCACAGCGGATTCCCTGGTAACCTTCGCGGCACCTAAAGGAGTCGAGCAAAAAGATAAATCATCAGTCAAAGGTCATCAATGCAGGGAAGGAGCTGGTACAGAATTGGAGCATTCGCAGGTCTTATATGTTGCCCCCCACCCCACACACACACACACACACACACACACACACATTGACACGCACAGAGAGAGAGCTCAATTAATAGAAGCTACACTTCAAGGTGTCTGCACACACCTCCACTTTCAGACATTGCAGTGTGTGAATTCTCTTAGTGCCAATCAGGTGCTCCGGCTGCTCTTCAGTAAATCTCTCAGGAAAAGGTAAAAAAAAAAAAAAAAAAAAAAAAGCATGGTGAGGTGGTTTTAACGCTTCACAAACTCTATCTGTCCTTAACATTCAGACAGGTAACTTTGGCTAACAGGGTGCAGCGCTGGCACGGCAGGGAGGTGAAGGTTACAGAAAGCAGTGTAAAGACCAGTTGGCTTGCTGCAGGTTGTTTGGATAACAAGCCTCGCCTCCAGCCATTTTACAACCTGCTGGTTTTTTTGTCTTATAAATGCAAATACTCAGATTTGTTTCTGTTCCGAGACATACTTGGCATTGCGGCTACAGAGCAGAATAGTAAACCAGAGCACAGAGGCAGCAGCACTGATGACGCTGAGGTCCTTAGTATGTCAGCAGCATGACGGCTGTAATGACTGTCATCCAGGTAATTTAGTGGGAAGAACGAGACAAGACCAAAAGCCAAAAGCAGATGTGAGGACATGTGGCTGTGCACTTAAATCACACAGCTGACATGGAATGGGCACTTGTGCTCTCATGTTTTTTGCAGTGCTGCTTACACATTCACAGGACACCATATATACTTTTTCAAAACTGTCATGAGTACACACTAACACTTTGAGGGAGTTGAAAACCTGAAAAACTCCATTTAGTATATATTTGGATTACTGTGTTTACACACACATATATTTCTTCCAACAACAGCGAGGAAGCTCCATTAGCATGCACGGTGGAGTGCATCTTTCCCCACCTACTGCAGCCCGTTTAATAATTAAAAATCACTCACCGGAGATGAAAGACAAAAAAAGAGGGGGTCGTTGTGCACAGAGCAAAACCTTTGATATGTCATTCTGCATCTTTGTGGGAGTTTGAGCTCTTTACACACACTCTGATGTTTTGTCTGGCTGCACGTAGTTGTTCTCCCAGGTGGGGGCATCCAAAACACCCACCGGGAGATGTATATTTGCTGTGTTGGCTTGTCAGCAGATATTCACATTGATTCCAGGAGTGTCAATGAAACAAAGCCACAGGAGTAAAAAGGGGACGAAAGCCGCACATAACATAAAATAGATAAAGAGGCCATTGTCGTCACATAGGTCATCAGGCATGTGTAAGGGCCAGTGGGTGCCCTCTGTCTGTTACTGACAGCTGCCCTTGAGTGGCACTAAGTATAATCATCCGTAAATTCAGGAAATGACTTACTGATACTGATACTGATACTGATACTGATACTGATACGGATACTGGTACTGATACTGGTTTCCTGAGACACAAGTTTGGAGAACCATTGATGAGGCTCAGATGAGACTTCACAAAGTGGCAAAAACCAGATGGAATGACCCACCCAGAGGGTCTTAAAGCCCCCACCAGCATCAGTGACCCACCACCAACCGGTGTCAGTGACCCACCAACCAGTTTCATTGTTCATGTTCCACAAAATGTTGGTGGTTGTCTCCATTGGTGTAAAGTCAACTCACAAGCTGGTGCACTGCTAGCTGCCGTGCTAACGTCAGCTAGTAAAAAAACGGACCGAAAAGTTAGTTTACAAGGGAACGACTCACTATGTGGGTCATATGTGTAATGATAGCAGTTAGTTCAGGAGAGCAATGCTAAAAAAGCTGAAGCTAATCAGTCTGTCACATTGACAGGTCATGTCAAATACATAACAAAGGTAATAATATAGTTTATTCATTAAACATCTGTGGATGTCACTGTGACCTGTGCTGACTACATTTGAGACATTGTGACAGTGATGACGCGTCATTAGGGATGAAGGTACGAGGGAGCGAGTACCAGAGATTAAAACAGACAATAATACTGTGACAAACACACACTGAGAGGAGTTTAGCTGATCTTTTAATTAGTAACTGATAACACCGGTTACAGTGGACCAAAGCCAAACGCCAAACAAAGTCAGAAACCCACCACCAAGTCCGCCCAACACACCTGAAGTCCCATCAGTCCCATCTTCAACCAGGAAACCCAGAAAACAACCCCACTTGCATAGCTGGAGTGTCTTCAAAACATGAGGCGTTCACTGACCACAGGAAACATCAGCACTCAACTAAACATCACAGCATCTGGCTGAAATACTACCCGATGAACACACAGTTGGTTCCACTACTTAGCGGCCACACGTTCAGTGATCCATTCCAAGCCTGCACCAGCCTGCAGAGACTCCCTGTTGTGTTGCCAAAACTGCTGCCATATGCTTCCTTAGGACTGTGAAACTTTTCTCTTTTTACTTTTCCTTTCACCACCTCCGTCTTTAGCAGAGATCAAAACACAGTTGTTGTTTTTTTTTCTTGCTAAAAAAAAAAAAAAAAAGCTCAGAGGTGTAAACGTAAGGAATGACTTCTTGCATGACTTCTAATTAGCACCCACCCATTCCTTGATTTAAAGCAGAGACACGTACAATCGTGTGTGAGCTCACACACGTTCGACTGTCTCCGAGATGAACAAAGCAGCGCTGAGCTGAGTATGAGTATAAACATGCTGCCTGGAGGAAAATGGATTTCTGCCAAGTGTGAGAAGAATGTTCGTACCTGCCCAGAACAACACAAGATGTATACCACCATATATTACATGCAGGGAGAGAGCACAGTTCAAACACACCGTTTCAAGTCATTTGAACATGACATTGATTCCACATCATGTTTCACCCTCAGATGTTCAGTATGGTGGCTGCTGGGTTGTGTTCAACTAGAGATTGTGACAATATATTAAACTTGCCAACCCCACCAACTTGATTTACTGTAAAATAAACAACGATTAGGTTCGTCCTCTCCTTCCATATTGGCCAGACGGTCAAATACAACTGAAGTAAAAACTACACTGAAGTGAAGCTTCTTCTTCTTCTTCACACCAAGAAAAGTAGCATGTGACTGTCCGTGACGTCACCCACCAAGATGATATTACGTTGTACATCAAGATGGTGGTAAGCAGTGCAGCGTTCCAAACTCTGGAAAAACTCAGGAGCACCATGGGGAAACTGTTTGGATTTCCTTCAGAGAACAGAGAGCTTGAACACACACACACACACACCTCCATTCACTGCATCATGACAAGCATGAAGCTACTGTACGTTGGCCGAGTCAAGGTTCACTATTCCCTCTATGCGACCATACGTCATCACCTGGCTGAGGGAGGTTAGGAATGGGATACATGACTCGTATTATGTTTTTCTTTATTTTCAAGAAAAGAAGTATTTTGTATGTATTGTTTTATAGGTTAATACTTGTCTTTGATATTTTATAGTCTGGACCCCAGGAAGACGAGCTGGCATCTTGTCAGCTAATGGGGGTGTTTTTAAATCAACAAATAAATAGGTCACCTGCTGAAAGACTATGGACTGGATCACGTCCTTCCAATTCTGACTACCAATGCTCAGTTAGGTGAAATGTTTTCATCAACTGACTTTAAAGAATCATCTTCAACTGATCGCAGCCCTCTTAGTGAATGAAAACGTTATCATGGTGGAACGCACGATATCGACAAATATTGTATTGTTGTCCAAAGTATCGATACAGTATCGAAGGAAACTGGAGATTTACCCCCCTACAGGATGGCTATATACATATGGACCCACGTTGGAGCCCGTCAAGGATCCTCTACCCATCCACTCAGGGCTCCATCCTGCTGTTCTGTCCAGGTACTTCCCCAGTGTGTATAAACTGAAATTAGATTTTTGAAATGTTCTCTATCACCCACTTCTTTCACTATTTTGGTCGAAGACAGCAAACATCCATCAAGTCCACGTATTTCCCCACAGATACCACAGATGTGATAGAAATAGAATAATGGGGCAATTTGCTGTGTCAAACATCACAAGAAATATTAGAAATCTATACAGCTGCTTCTCTCTTCTTGGCGGGGTGGCCATTTAGTCCAATTTAATACAGCGCGGCCACACGGCGTCGTGAGTCTCAGCGGTCTATTAGTAGAAAATATGCCAGAGTGCACTGGTCCAACTGTGACAGGTTGGTTCAATGGTCCTCACATCGTGCGCCACTTTCTCAGCATTACATTTTTTTTTTTTTCGGGGGAAATGGTACAGTTTTCCAGTAAGCTGGGGGGACAAATGACAGGAAACACCAGATCAAAGTGTTGTTTCCATCATGGAGGGTGCCTGACCTCACAATCTGGTCACTGAGGAACTTACATTATTACTTGTATATTTGAAAGAATGTTTGGGGGGGGGGCAGAGCCTTTTCCATCACTGCTCACTCCTTCTGGAACTCACTCACTCCATCAGAGACTGTACCAACATCCAAACCCAGCTCAAAATCCATCTTTTTAAATTAGTGTTTGATTGTATCTCCCTACTTTTAAATGCTGTTTACTTCCTATTTTTACGTTTTATCATCTACACTATCTGGGTTTTTTTTTTCTTCATTTTTTAAATCATTGTTAAGGGTCTTTGCGCACCTGTAAAGACGCTTTCAAATAAAATATTATCATTAATGTTTCAATGAAGATCACTTTTGCTTAAGTTGCAGTACTGACATTGTTTCATAGATAAAAAACAAAGCTCAACATACTCTTAATGGTGTTTATTTATAATTCAGTTTTCAGTTGAGACATGATATAGGTATAAAACCTTGATTGCGATGAATGAAATAATGGTGTTTGATCTATCATCTCTGAATATCATTTAATATTTCTCTGATTTTGGAGGTTCGTTTCATCACACCTGCAGTCAGATAAATACAGTCTGACAGTCTGGACTTCAAAAGAGGTCTGAGATGAGTACTTCTCTACTTTAACAGCATTGGATATTTCTCCCCCGTATCTATTTTCATTCATACTTCACCTGCTTTGATTGGACTGAAAACTAAAATGAAAATGGAGCTTCCATGGTTTTTTTTTCTTTTTTTTCTTCTTTCAAGTTGTTATTGAGATGTATCTGTGGTGTGACGTGTCAGTTTCTGTGCCGCGGACGAGGTGAGAATCCAAGTTCTCAAATGTGTGTTATACATGCAAGTACACACTGTATGAGCCTCTATATTTAACGCACAGCTCAACAAAGACAGAGGGAGCGTTCCTGGAAGCTCATCTCCGTGGGTACATATGCTTCTGTGTGATAAGAAACACAATCGATCATTCGTTCCAGCGCGGCACCCACGTGAGCGAAATCAACAAGCTTTTTAAAGGTTCATTTACGATTCAGCGGCGTATTAACAAACGTGTTGTAAATGCAAATACACAATTACAAAGATCGGATTCACTGAATATACAGTAAAACGCCTTTTCCTTTGACCGCAGGCGATGATTTTGTGGTGAAACATAAACAAAAACCTGATGGCAGGATTCTGTTTCCTGTCATTTGTACTGTAATTCAGAGTTCCACTGATACAATATCTTTATGTGTTCTCTTTTCTATGTTTTCATCTGCTTGTCAAATGAGTGATTTGAGTGTTTGGAGCTCAAACTGAATTGTCTGTGTCTATCAACTCCACCAGCAGTTGATTGTAATCGAGGTCATTTGGACAAAAACGGGATTTATGGTTTGCAATGATCATCTGCAGACACTCTATCCGGCAGGAGGAACATAGCAGCTAATGATGTTCTCATATTGAGCTTTAATAGTGCTCAAATCTAATTCCAGTCTATTTTCTGCCAATTGCATCTTTGGGAATCTAATTAATAACTGAAGGACTGGAAGAGGTGAAGAGAAATAAAGAGACAGATTCAAAGACAGTCGAATGACATCTCAGATCTGTGAAGTTCCTGGAGCTGGAGATATAAATAAAGTTTATATAAGCTGGAATTTCAGTCTGGAGACATCTTTGGACCCCAGATGGTGCTAATTATTTTCCACGTTCTAAAGTCACATTGTGACTCAGTCAAGCAGGTGTTAAACCACTTTTAAAATTCTCAGTCCCACGTTTACCTCTCCTGCTCTCTCCTCAGAAGTTTTTAAATAAAACATAGGGTGGCATCTGAATGTCTGCCATTCTCTCCTGCTCACCGTGAGTCCCCGTGAAACTTCACCGCCATCTCACCACCCTTTCAACATAGGGAGGAAGTTGCTCAATAATTCATAACCCCCCGGGGCGGTGATCTCAGAATGGAACATAAACACACAACTTTCTCTAATGTGTCTTATATTTTACTCCTTTTACCATGTTACCTCATTTCTCTCCTACTTTACATCGGCTCCATCAAAGGGGGATGATGAGCGAACTAGAGGAACAAGTCTGGCGTCGTCTGTGTAATGGAACTTTCCTCAGCGCATTCGTAAACACCTGACAGACAGACAGAAATAGGGTGAAACTGATTTCTCCACTCTCATACACCGGTAACAGTTCCTGGGACCGAGGTGGTGGTGGTGGTGGTGTCGGGAGGAGACGTGTGATCTCACTAGAAAATGAAAGCATCGTTTGTTTGTTCATCAGCAACATACATACATACACGGCTGTTCAACAACCATGTATGTTCCTCTCACAAGCAAAGCCGGCATGTTGAACTGGTGTTAACCTGCACTAACAAATAGGCCATTACAGCTGGTGATTAAACCAGAGGCCAGATTCTCCACCTGTTCTTCAGAAAAATCCTTAGTAATATCTAACAATCCAAATTAAGAAGTTCAAAAGAAACTTCATAAGTGCAATTCCTTACTAGGTTCCTAAGAGCTTTTCCAGTTCTTACAGATTTCTTTATTTCATCTACATGCAAACTTCATAAACCAGGCCGACATCACAAATTAATAAGAATTGTATGAGTGAATGAATGAATAAACCCTCAGACGGTCCCATAGTAAATCATGGAGAAGGAAACAAAGAGGTCAAAGAGCTTCTCAAAGCAGGAAGAAATTAACGTAAGGTGTAAGAAATTAGTACTCTGGATGACAGACGACATGGGAACAGCTGAATGTAAAATATAACAACATTAGCTGTTGGTAACTGGTGAATCTGCTACGTCTATTAACAGACATGAACCAGAGGCTACTGACCCTACACCAAACCAAACAAAAATAAAAATGAATGTTAGGTGTAAGGGAGTCTATGGGGGGAGTAAACTAGAACCGACCTGTCAAAACATGTCGAAAATGTGTTGAAAAACATGATATTAGAGGTTTACCATTTCACTGGAGGAGTTATAAGACAGGTTAAGGTTGTCTTAAACTTTGTAAAAATAAAAAACTAAGAACAAATATGAGAACTTTGTTTTCAACAATACCATTTATTCTTACAATGTTCTTGAGAATAAAATTACAAGTTAACGGAAGAAGTAAAATACTTTTGTGACTTTTTTATTCTGATAAGATTGACGTTAGGAAAAAAATGACACTCGATGGGGTTTTTTTCTGCAGCGGGACGTCATGGTGCAAACAGGTGGAATTGCAAGGATAAGTGGGAACACGGATACCGACAACTTGTCCTCACAGTGTTAGATTTGACAGAGAAAGAGGTGACGCTGTTAGAGAACTGTCAGGAGCTCCACTCTGAAAGCACGTCGCACCGTTTCCTCTGTTGTTCCTCCTCTTTGTTTACTTGAAGCGATAGTGACTGAAAGTGAGCGGATGCTGTTTGCAGAATAAATTGGAATGCATGATGTTTTTACACTGGTCGTTCTTATGAAGATAAAAAAAAACAAAAAACAATACAGCAAATGTTGTCGTGTCACCCTGTTGACTGAAGAGCACATGGAGTTTGGTAACGTTACACAGATTTAGTAGTTTTTGTATCATCCTGCCTACACAGGGATAATAAACTTATTACAACGATCATTGTTGTCATAGAAACTCGACAGAGACAATCCGTGCACTGTGCGTTTCCAGCACTAGTTCTGATGCCAGAAAAAGAAAGTGTGACACCGACTCTTCCTCAGTCACATGTGGATCCTTTGGCTGCTTAACGATTCGTCCCTGCACACTTCATCTCTTCTCTCCAGTTCAGTAGAAGTCACCTTTCATACTGCAGAAGACATCATATCACACTCTATAAATACATCCCTCTGTCTTATGCAGCACCCCCGATATAGGCTGAAATTCCATTACCGACAGTAAGATAACACTTATCTCTTTTTTTCTTGTGCTCCATTTCTGCTCTTATGAATATTAACATGTTATCACTTAGACCACTTATCTCTGCACTCAGTAATTCCCCCCTCCTAAGACGCTCTGATTAGATGGGTCGCTCACTGTATTGACAGCGGGATTCAGGAATATCTCTTCGTTGCATCTGGGTGTAAAAGGAAACACGGTGGCTCTTAGATCGATGGAATTAGCTGTTATCTCTGCTGGCGACAAGCAACAGGTTTGTATTCAAACGCTCGGCAACAGTTACCTGAACGACACATGGGTCTAACGCCATGTGTTTTCCAGAATAAATGATAGAGTTGTCTTTGATCAGTTCTTAAAGATTTATACTGATAACCAAACAGGTACTATTAGAATTAGTCTGTTTTATTCATTATTAATAATCATATTTGTATTTAATATGGGAAACTACACCGTGCAATTCATTACATTTCAGCTGTTATGTATAATACATATATTTATTACATATTTGTATATATTCATTTTGTATTTTTATGGAATGAATATATTATATTTGTACATATGTATATATGTATACACAAACACACTCGTGTTTCACAGTATTGGTTCGGTCAAAGTCCCATCTGTTAATCTGTAGGTGGCTAATTTCAACCAGCCACCAGGGGGCGATCAAATCATTTCAGCTTCATGTTTATTAAGCTTTAATGGTGTCCATCAGAGCAAATGTCTGTGATTTGGAGTGACATTCATCGCAATAATGTTGGAAGGGCGTTCAGAGCTGAAAGGTTATGCAGCAATTTGGAGATTAAAGATTAAAACAAAACACCATCATCATGATGAAGACAGAAGAGGTTGTAGAGTGTAATTATAATGTGTGTGCTTGGAGAGGGAGGGGGGCAGGGCGGCAGAATACCCTGAAATCAAAGCACAATATTTATGTCATGGTCATTCTTATTTTGAGCAGCACAAACTTCCTTCCTGAGCCATCAGCTTCCATTCCACAGCCTCTGCTGTAATTTCAAATATGGAGCGTTCTTACTTTTTCTTTGCCTCAGACGCTCTTTGACACCTGGAATAAGTAAATTAGCTTTATCACATCATAATCTTCAGAAATGAACATCCACTAATGCCTGGGAACATACAGTTTGTGTTGAAGAACAATATTCTCATGAAAGCTTTGACCTTTCTGCAAAATTAAGCAGGAGAAAAGTCCATTGGACTAATCAGATAATTAAACCTGCCCCCGTTGGCTTCTGTTTCTGATGGTTTTGTGTCCCTTCGGAAATATTTGCTCGGTGTGTCGGTGTCATTTGCATGCTGCTGATCCCATTAGAGGGCACCGCTTCACGATGATAATACTTCACAAAGGAATTTAAAGTTTTAACCTTCTGCAAACTGGCAGCCACTTCATCTCCCAAACGCTGGTGTTGGGATTTAAATGCATGTGAAATGTAATTTCACTGCTGGAATATTGTGGCTTTGCTCATAAGAAGCATCAGTCACAGACAGCAAAGGCAGTTAATATTAGATTACGTATAATTCCACTGGAAAATCTGCCTGTGTGTGAAGGTGGGAGATTATATCCGCCCATCATATAAAACCATACACACATCTCTGTGGTGACAGGGAGGAGAAGTGAGGGAGGAGATTAAGATTATTGTACTGTATATTATAGAAGGAAATATCTTCTGTCATACGAAAACAAAAAGGTATTCTCTTGTTTGAAGCTGTTGACAGTGAAGGCTTGAGAATGATGAACTCTGTGCTGAACA
>CAAKHB010007896.1:60529-82418 GCA_901007665.1 Aeoliscus strigatus | reverse complement strand
CACCACAACACACACACACACACACACACACACACACACACACACACACACACACACACACACACACACACACATACGACAGGATCTTTTTCTTCAATATATACTCTGCCGGTTGGACTCCAGAGCTAACAGGCCCAGGCTGCTGCTCACCTGCAGCTTTTGAATGCAGCATCATCCACACAGCGAGCCAATTATTCTTCAGAGAACGGAGCAGATTAGAAACACTGACACATTTAGAATCCTGTGTCAACCTCCTTCTGGACTCCACAGCTCCAAGGCATTAAGATGGAAACTGTTGAATATCCTATTGTCTTAATAATATATTGTAACTACAGTTAAAGTCCGTTTTTCTTTGTAATAATAATTGCAATGATGAATCTGTGCCTCCATTAACATAAGCCATTCAGTCTGATCAAAACTCTGAGGCTACAAAAGGAGATTATATGACAGGCAGTTGCCCGATTTCACAGGATGATTACATCACACCGATGATTAACACTGAGACAGAGAGATAGATGTCAAAGTAATGATGAAAAAAAAAAAACCGACTGCCATTGAAGCAAAAGTTGTCTGAGTTCCTGAGCTGTCACACTCGCATGCTCATTTTAAGAGACCGTTAAACACAAGAATACAAAGGACGACAACCTCATTTTCAAACCAGATTAGATGGAAATCAAAGCTCTAGTTGATAAGGACTGATGCAAAGCAAAAACGTACTTAAATGTCATGGATAGTACTGGGGAGGACGAATCAGGATGTGAGATAAGAGAGCAGGAAACAGTAAACAGGAGAGGAGAATGAGATTTCCTTCACCATTTGGTGATGAACTTTGGTGTCCTCAGTGGAACTAACAAACAAAAGAGTGAATACACAAGAGTACGCAAACAAGTTGGAGGGGCCTGGTAGGAAACGACACAAGTGTCTACTTATGTCATCTGATACCTGAATAATTCTAGATTTTGAATGATAGTGTATCAGGAAACCAGCGTGCATAATGGGGGGGGAAATCCGACTGAAAGACGCATCGGTAGTTTCTGTCTCCATGAATCACTGGTGTCCCAGTGGGGCCGGAGATGATGGTGCCCTGCAGGGTGGTGGCGGCGTAGACCGACTAAACTATTACTGTTTTTCACACAGTGCCATCTGCGCATCTTTACAAGTGTGATCATATTGTGTTTCCATGAATAACATATGTGTTTTTATGTCCTGCTGTTTACTGCCAAATCACAGCAATTCCTCATTTCCAAAGGCATTAAATGTGGTCAGAGGCCCTTTGCTTCCATCTACGTACTCACAATCCGTTGGGGATTTGTGTCTGCGTCAGAATATATTCCACCGCGGTAAATGAAAACACCCTTGAACATGAATTCAGTTTCAATAACAACACAGGAGATATATTAGAGGAGAAAATCAAAGATACATTCCACCACCAGAACCAATTACGCTACACTGAATTCTGTAAGTGTGGATTTATTTACCAGGAACAGGAGTAATTTTGTACTTTTTATTCTTGTTGCTACTATCTTTGTTGTTATTCACTTACATTGTGCATGCACGCTGGTTTAAAAAAAAAATCTATATTCTGTGTTTGTGTGTGTGTGTTTAGATCAAATATGTACATCTATCTACTGCTGATCCCTAATGATGAAATTCACGTTGTCATATATTTATAATGGGAGCGGAGGCACTGGTAAGTACAATAGTTGGAAGTCCGGTGCATTTCATGCACAAACAAACACACTATGGTGTGTTATTGTCAAGCTATTATATCCATGAGGTTACGTGATGTTCATTGCCATGGTTACCGCAATCAGTCGATTAAATAAAGAGCTAATTTCATTTGCATGTGGTGTTTCAAAGTTGCTATTCACTGTCCCGTGTCTTCTTACAATCCAGTGTCCATCGGCGCTGTGATGCCGAGCTGTGGTTAACATGTCATCACATTCTGGGACTGTGAATAAATATTTTAACCTCCTAAGGCCCTGCGTACACATATGTGGACATTATATTTCAGAAACAGGATTTTTTTTCTTTGCTAAAGAGTTTCTTTAAAGTGCTATACAAATGCAATGTATTATTACCATTATTAGGATTAAATAACAATGTATCAATTAATAACTTTTTTTTATTTTTTAAATGTATTTTTAGTATTTATTTATCTAAAATGTACTTTTTCGAAAAAGCAGGGAGGAATAAAAACGCACACGAAACTAAAGCTCAGGCCTCAGAAGGTTAAATAACAAGTCCATTTCGACAAATATGGTGAAAAATAAGTTTGGTTTCAATTGGGCAAGACCAAGAAAAGAATGGACCAACAACACTTCCCGACAGCTCTGGTCTTAAAAATGTGCTGCTCTTGTTTGAGCTGAATTTGAAGTGAATGTATCACCTCTGCTGTCAGAGCGTCAGCCCCAGTGAGGCAGAGTGAAGCAAGTTATTTTAAAGGTGAAACTATTTTTTTTTTTTTTAAATTCCAGTCCAACTAAAGCACAATAAACTTCACAAAGGATTACTGCCGGTAAAGAGGACAGAAAGTGGAGGAAAAACAGCTGCAACCACAAAAGCAAAAGTGAACATCCGAGCAAAAACCGGAGTGGAGTAAAGGATAACTACTTTGAGGAAAAGCCGTTTACACAAGACCTCTGTCGCGCTGCAGGAATAGAAACTCGAAGCTGCTTACGTGACCCAGAAATTACCACAAACTCTTATTCTGCTGTTCTTTAAATCCAGAGTTACCAAAGACCAGACACAATTGGGAATTCTTTTATTTTTACTTTATTTTCTTTTACATTGACCGGAGCAAGCTGAAGATGATGAACAACTTGTGCTTTAAACAAAACAAAATGTCAAAGTGTTCCCGTATCCGTTTTCACCGTCTGCAGAGTCCACAAATCCACGTAGTGTAGTTTTCCGCATTGTTGTGCTGCAGAAATAATGAGTCAACCGTTTTTAACAGTAATTGCACAAGTAATACAAGAATGTAATACATAATACATTCTGTATTACATCCTTATAAAATTGTCATCTTGCTGCATAGTTTGTATTTCTATTGTATTTCTTTGTATTGGATGTAGAGTGTTTTCTCGTACTGCAGTATTCTTTTATTTTTGTACTATTTGTGCTAATATTATTTGTATTTGTACTTTGTATTATTCATTTATTTTTTTTAATTAACTAAGGACACTCGTTTTTTTCTGTGCACATGACAAACACCTAAAACCCTTCGATCCTACTGGGGCCTTCAGGTAAGTACACATAGTCGACTACCGTCATGATGCATGTTACGTTTCACAAATTTTCCTATATCAGGTACTTTGAAAGTCCTAATGTGCGATGTAAAGCTCCAAGCTGGGCTTCAATCACATGTTACAGTAATAATGTCCGCAGGAAGAATTTTAATACCAGTATCAGAGGTGCTCAATCGAGAACAACCTTTGTTTTGTCGTCAGCCTTCCTGCAGGTTTGGTAGGAAACGATCCAATCACGTCCTCACATTCATTTCAGCACTTAGTGGACTGAAATCAACCCTTAGCTACGACAAGAAGGGAATTGTCAAATGTAAATTGGCAGTGAGAACAGGTCAAATAGCAAACTGTAACGGCTGGCTGATCTCGGTTCCTTTGGAGCCTCGTGAAACACACATTTGTCACACGGTTTGAGACTCATTTCCTCTCTTCGGGGCCGAAACCTGTGCAGCTGGGTCCATCGTACGAGTTTGACAAGATCATGTTTTATAGTGGAGAGAGCAAGGAGGAGAGGATGAGCAGATCCAGGAAGACAGTACGTGATCTGAACTCCAACGGGGTGTGTGTGTGTGTGTGTGTGGATAGGAAAGAGAGCAGGGGTGGCAGCTGTACTATTAATTAGGCAGGTGAGACGAGAGGACTGCAGCATCATTACGCTGGCAGTTAGAGCGGAGTCTATTTGCTTAGCATGCCTCCGGCTGTGAGGGAGAAAGATTGAGAACTATTTGGGAGAGATGAACTATAAAAGAAAAGGAAAGCAGGTGGGAAAGAGATTAGAAAGGAGTCCGGGTGTCATGTAGTCGAGAGCAATGAAAAGGATTTACTGCTAATCCTTCCAGCCGGAGTGAGCTTCCATGATCTCCACCGTCATGACAGCCAATCACGGAACAATATGATATCTAATAGAAGGCCGTCGATATGGCTCATTTCCTAGATTTCTTCCTATAGTTCATTACATCGAGGCCGAGAGAGTGACGTCTAAACGTGGAGTGTGATTATGACCATCTGAGAGCAAACAGTCAAGACACTAATTCTCCAGTTCCAGTCTCCATAGATGTGAGGGCTGCTGCCTGACAAGGTGAGAATTATGAGGGATTTGTGGACGCCACAGAGGCTCAAACCGTACGACATGCAGTGGATGCACATATGGTATGATAATGATGTTCAGGACTCCAGGAACTAGACCGTGCCCGGGAACTTGGCTGCTTTCATTAACATTATGTTAACAACAGCCTTGTTGTTTCGAGCACTGAAGGACGATGCTCTGGAAACTACTGAGTAGATATGAATAGTCCATCAGCAACGAATGTAAAGCCTGCAGCCAATCAGAGCCAAGGAATCCTCTACTCCATACTATAAATGGAATGTTACCCAACCTTTCATGACTGCCATGTATTCTCTGAAGGCACAGAACTCCCTGATGTGGTTGTGAACCACAGACCCCACCACGTATCATCCCCTCTTTATTCCATTTTGAACTATTAATGTCACAGCTTTTAAAGAGGGCAGAAACCCCACCACTGTCGGCTTCCGAAGGGAAAATGATATGAAGCGAGCTTTCAGATGCATTTCAGTCACCCTGACATGTTTTGTTAAGGTATCAACAAGCTGTGGTCCCCCGGTGTTGTGAGCAGTTGGGCTGTGGTGTCTGTGTTGGTCAGGCGGACAGCGCCTGGGACAGAGTTGGAGGGAGCTGGAGGGAGCTGGAGGGAGCTGGAGGGAGCTGGCCACAATGACTTTGGCTCTGTCACACCAAGGTCTCCACTCTAACTCCACTATAATGAGCCTGTCAGCACGGTGTGAGCCATCGGAGATAGCCTGCCCCCCAGCAACCTACTTTCACAGTCAAGGATGAGTAGCTGTGTGTGTGTGTGTGTGTGTGTGTGTGTTTGAATGAAGTGCAGGGACTGCTCTCTTAACCTTAATCTAAATACAAATCAAACACAAACACTCCTCTTGATCGATATTAGAGATCTTGGATATGACATGAAGTAACCTGATCTCAGAGGGAGTCGTGAAATGACCAAAGCTTCATCTCTGAACTGTGAAAGTATCCACAAACGTCCTGGTGCAGTCATGTCATGTAGTTGTTGGCCGGTTGGCAGTGATGTCATTTATCATTTGCCTTTTTTTTTTTTTTCTAAAACATGCTTTCAACTATCTTACGCCAACACACTGACACTGTTTCAATGTCTTTTAATCATTTCTCTTGTTTCATCCCTGTTCTAAAATAGACTTAAACTGAAAGGGAAGAAAAATCTGACATGGTCTTTGCTTGCCTGAGCTCAGACCTGCGTATGCAGTTTTCTCTAAATCCCTGATCCATTGTTAAATGCTCTCATAAACATAAACAAGCCCCTGCCAGATGTGAGCTGTTGCCCACAGAAGACCAGTACCAATGTCTGGCTGTGAGTGGAATCCATAACACATAACCTCCCATGTCCACTTCCCCTTGTCTCAGACTCACACGACGGGCCGATAAGTCAAAAGCTAAATACAAGTGACCTTCTCCAGAAGAAGTATTTCACTGCACAGGCATAAACATAGACAGATGTGCAAGAAGAGAAGGCAGGCAGTGCTGGATGGTCTTGAACAGTAGACATCCAGAGTAAAGGTCAACAAATACACTCAAGCATTCTGTCACAAAGAGAGTTGTTTCTGAAGCAAATAAGGACAGGGCTTCAATTTCCAACATTTCCTCAATCCTGAATAACCTCTCAGCAAGATGGGGAGTTCCACAAGGATCAATTTCTGGTCTCCTGTTATTTACATACAGTTAGTAGATACAATTTCTCAGCATGTGCAGATGACACACACATTTACACATCTGCAAAAGAGAACAACTTCTATCCATCATAGTACAAATCTTGTCCATTGCATCTGCGTTTAACTCTTCAATTTAAACTACATCATTGTGTTTGTGGATCGCAGTGGTCTACAGTGTGTTTTGTTGTGTGATCATTAAGGCTTCATGTGAGCTGTTACAGAGCAGAATAAAACCATATGGGTTATATCACCAGTCCTACCTCAATTCATATAATCCGGATATTTGACTTCCTGCATCCCTGTAGTTTAAATATAAGATATAATTTTCTGTGGTAAAAACATAACTGTCATCTACACCTCAATTCAACTACAAAGCATCACATTCTCTTGCTCCCAACGTTAATGTTCTCGGTGCAAACTGACATCTGAACTCTGTCTGACTTGGAAAAGACATTTGGGACACACATTTCAGTTTCATACAATGTCTTAATAGTCCCTGGTTTCGGTACTGTATGACAATCTGTGAGCATTTCCTTTATGAAAAAAAAAACACGTAATTACCAGTCATTTCACTGGCAGCCATCACCAGGAAGTGTGTGTCATCACCTCACCCACACAACAGACACACATGCACACATGACCACACACGAGCGCATAGCATGCAAATACAGACATTTGGGAGTGACGGCTGAAAATCGAGTGAAAGCAAAGGGTTGTCACGTTGTTGCCATGACAATTCTAATTCTGCCTCCTCCTTGTACACAGCTCTGATGTTACACATTGTGTCCATTTGAACACTGTTCTTCCATTATTGTGCAGCTTCTGTGAGCTATTTATGACCCTTTGAAAAGCAAGTCACGGCTAATTAAGGGCAGCATGCCCCAAACTCTCTGGTTGTAAATGTGTTATTGTAGCATGCACAGGGAGATCTCGTAATACAATTGACTGGCTGGGGAAAGTCTTCTGGCAGAGCAAATTAGCTTCTCTGTCACACAGCAGCCAGGCAGGTTTGTGTTTGAAAATGGCTGACGTGCGTTTGGACACACACACACACACACACACACACACACACACACACGGTGTGCAGCGGAGCAGCTTAGGTCTACCAAGAGAGGGAGCATCTTTGATTCTTGGCAAGTAGATGTATCGGTGTGTCAACGTGTGTGTGCAATTTGGAGACAGAGACAGATGAATGAGTAGAAAAAATGAGAGCGAGAGGGAGAGAAAGCGGAGCAAGACCAACTATTGTCTGGTTTGCTGACTGATTGTTTCTAAGTGGCATTCCCCAGATAGGCTGATGGACTGGTGGTCATCAGCAGCCACCCAGGCCTCAGGACTGGGATCACGCAGTGACTCTCCATGTCGATAACCCTTAGTGATGTATGCAGCCTTTGCTGTCAGAGAGAGAAGGAGGAGAAAGAGTCTGGGGTTCGCATTGTGATTCATTATTTTTGTAGATGTCGGTTGCTGACTCAAGAAGGATTTTCTGAACTTCCTGACTCCTGACCCAACCTGCTGATGATCGTGCTGCTTATCAGTGCCTGTGTGTTACGTCAGAGGTGCTCAAATGGATGCTAACGCCATTAACCTCGTGAAAATAATCTTTGTAATGGCGACAGGAGGAGCATGAGGAGCAGTAAAAGTATTAAGACATCCAGGAAGTAAATCCCACTTCCGAGTTGACGAGGTTCATTCTGAGGCTAGGAGGAGAAACCACACTTACTGCACATTAACATCTACATAATAAGGGGAGGGACAGAAGTGTGGGGATGAGCAACAAGTTGGTCTCAATCAGAAACTCGCCGTCTCTTTTTGCAGGTGAGTGACGTACAGAACTTCCTCCCACTCGATGGAACAAAATGTCTCGCTCTTGCTTCCTTTTCTTGACTCTTCAACCTTGGTTACCATACAAACAAAACAATTCACCTCCTCACATCCCTTCAGCGCCGCTTTTGATTCATGTTCGACTTTCCAGCAGCACATCAAGGCCATCGGCGGCACGACTTTATGGATTGAGTTTTACTTGGTCGTATTTAATATGTCTAACATGCTCTCAGCCTGTCTGGAAAGCAGAGACACATGTGGAATGCTCCTTTGTGTCCTTAATATTATAAATCATTTCATATCCAAGGTCTGGTTTGTGGGTACAAAATAAAATGAATCAACTTCTTGCTGGTAATATAATTGGATGTCAAAGTGAATAAATGAATATTCTGTATCACTGTCCAGTTAAACGTGAGGGAAATGTATGTTATGAATGTATAATATTATATATGGAACTTCTGTCGTATTGTCTTGTTTGTTTGACGGTTATTTGCAGTTGATCCTGTATTCAGTGATTTCCCTGCTGAGGACGGTGTCAAACTCAGGTGCACAATGTCAAGTAAATACATGCAATGTGCAGAGCAATCTGCTGAGTCGAGTTGAATCGCACCGGATTCAAACCGTGTCATGTGATTGAGCTCCTCTTCTATCCAGACTCTGCAGTCCCCGTTTTAAACTTTGAGAGTCAACACTCCTTGCAGATAATATGATGATATGTACATTGTCAGGAAGCACAAAAAGAAGCCACAGACATTATTTGAAAATGTGTGGTGAGAAAAAGAGGTGGATTGAAGCCAAATTGGTTTTGTGAAGAATTTTGAGTGAAGTGACTCACTAAATTACACATGCTAGCGACATACGTACATACATACGTTTGTTTTTAATCTCATTCCTGATCCACGCCGTGTCCATGGTATATACAGAAGGTGAATCAATGGGTAGGTGTGTGTTTGCCAGCAGCATGGCAAAACGCTGATGTCCCGTCCAGATCTTCCAAGTTCCTTCTTAAAAAAACCCAAAGTATCACCAACCTTTCACCTTGTGTGCCCTCGTAGATACACTGAATATCCTCCGTCCATTTTTTGCTGTACACAAACTGCAGCTGTGCGATGCTTCTATGGTGATGGCGCGTTCAAAGCGTGCAGAGGAGATAAACTCTGTATCAAGCGAGGTAACCATGGGTTTTGACCGATGCAGACACGCTAACAACGACACAATTCTCAGTTCCCCAGCAGGCTGTGTCCGATGCACATAGAAGCTACCGGTGCAGTCGCATTGCAAACATCTGTATGGGCCCACGATTCAAATGGCTGAATCTCCCCATCCCCAGTGTGCCTGTGTAGTGTTTCATTATCTACTGTATCTGTCTTCATACTCAACGTTTGATGGGCAGAGAAAATCAATAGCACATAAGTCAATTAAAGTTTCTGTATTCACCGCCGCCCGAAGGCGGCAGCTCTGCAAACTCTGCTGATTTTATTAAGTGGAGCAAGAAATAAGCGGGAGCTGTTGTTATTGCTGAGCCGGGGTTATTTCTGTCTTTGGGAGCGCTTCCCGATCTGTTCACAGAGCACAGATCACTTAAAGCCTCGTAAGGAATGCAGTACAATCCCTCGGATAAGTTCCAAATTGGTGTTTCCCGGTGTCTTAAGTCTAACGAGGACAAGCCGTCAACAAAGGCTATCAGGAGGCGAGGCTGAATATGATCCTGTATTTAGGAAATGACATTTTCAACAGAGAATCTAGAAATCATTCACAGAAACAATACACGTGTATCTGTCTTTCATGATATTTTGGTTTCCTTCTAGTCTTCACCTTCCTCTGTGTTTCTGCTTGTGTCGTTCCCCCTTTTGAATTAACCTTCATGGCTAATGATCTGCAGTGACCTCAGCGATCTAATTGAATAATAAATGAGCAGATCTTATCCCAGGCTCCAGCAGACTGAGGAGAACACACTCCAACCCGACTCCAAGGTCACACACGAAGAAGAAATACAGATTCAGGGTTTTGATCCCTGTCTGGTTTCAGGTTGCATAATAAAAGACCCCGTAGTGTTAGATAATCCGTCTGCCAGTCCAACAAACAGTGAAAACAGAACGTGCAGGACCAATTCAATTAATTATGAAGACTTGAGGAGGTGTCAAACTTACTGATGAATGCCACTGCAGCCCAGTGAGTGTCTGCTAGATGGTTCTCCCTTGATACAGCACAAATGACAGTCCTTTTAGTCCCTAGGGATTTCCACACACACGCGGGCAAAAGAAATACTGGAATTACTATTCATTAATTTTCTGGAACCACTTGTCTGCATGCGGGTGGCGGAGGGAGTGGAGCCGATCCCCGCCGACATCCGACATGCGTTTCTCGGGGTAGTGTCGGCGTAAAATGATGGTGCATATTTTGTTGGTGCGTTGTTTGGGGAGCTCCGACTGCTGAGCTCCATTATCTGATGAAAACAGGTTGGAACAATATTCCACAGGTATTTCGTATGAGCTTTCTGGTACTAGTGAGGATATCTGTCTTTTCACTTGGCCAGTCGTTTAAAGGGAATGAGAGGTGACACTCTGATTGGCTAACTGAATGATACACCAAAACACACAGAGTAAGTCCAACCCTCTCCAACGACTCTCCACCATGGGGAGAGCGCAGGGTCTATAAACACACCGTCTGCATCTAACTTTCCAACTATCCTTAAATATGTGTCACTAACCTGTAAAGAAACTCGAGCAGAGGTAGAGTGTACGGTCATTCATTTTCAGATTTGTCTTCTTCTCATTTCTAAGTAAGAAGGAGAGTGAACATTGAGGATCAAACCATTCTCAGAAAAGATTATTTAGCATCAAGGTCAGAACCCTGAATAGTATGAGAGAGGGAGGCCAAGATAATGAGTGTGTCACCCTGTGTTATGATCTACAGAGGTGGCATTTAAGTTGTGGACAATGGCTTTAAAGAACTGCCTATCAGCCATGATGGAAGGGGAACTGATCTGGCCCTGCCTTCTTTCCTGCTGTACATGTACAAGGAGCTCACGTTTGTTAACTGATAAGACACTGCACTGCACAGATAGCAGTGCGATGATGTTTTGTGTCTTGGTAAGAGATGCCAGAACAGAGGCAAAGCATTTTTTTATCACCTACGCGATTTGACTCATTTCCACAGGGAGTGAACGTATAAAACATAACATGTTACATCGGCGGTCGGCTGGCCTGAAGACAGCAGCAGCGGCAGCAGTTGGATGCAACAAATCATCCATCAAGGTTATGTTTGATGGTGTCCATGCTAATTGTTTAGCTTTTCAACATCCCCTTTTCTGTCTGTAATGGATTTTCAATTTAGTCATTTCCACTGTCAGGCAGTGGGCGTAAAAACAAATCACCCCTCTTAAGTGGTAATTCTGTGTTTCTTCTCCCACATCATAGATGCTCTGATATTGGTCCTCTGCATCTGGTTGGTACCCCACATAAGAATCAGGGGTCTTTGGGGAACTATTGTTTTCTTTTCCATTGTCTAATGTTCTCCCTCTCTCCGGCTCTCTTTGTCTCCCAGGTCTACTCCCCACCCACATTCATGTGTCATGTGTTTCCATGGTAATCGACATCCTTGTCTTGTTTTGTATGTTTGTACACTGAACAGCGGCGCGCGCGTGTGTGGTCAGTTTCTCAGTTTAATCAATTTGATTTATTTTTTCATTAAAATGCCTTGATGAAAGATAATATTTTGACTTTATATTTTAGCCAAACCGTGAACATGAAGTACAAAAGATAGTTGGACGGTTTGTCCAGATATGACGACTGTCAGGCTGCTCATTGGCATATGAAACAAAATTAAACCGCCATGTTTGTATGTGATGTCCTTTGAAATAAAGTCAGGAAAACTGGAATGTTTTCAGGTGAATTAACGACAGAGGCTGTCAAAGCCATGAATTATTCAGAGTACATAATTTACATTGAAAAATATTCACTTTGGCACTATGAGACCGTCATCATCTCTGATGTGCGAGCGTTTTGCATAAAAAATTCACTGGCATTTAATTCAGATTTGGCCTAAAGTGTAATCAGGGAACCGTGTTTGTAATTTAATAAGACACATCTTGAAAGAGAAATCCACAAGAAAGAGGAAGCAAGAAAACATGTTATTTAAATGTAATTGCTGCTGTGACAAGGAAGGAACAAATGCTGCGTCTCAGGGCTCACAGCTTGTTCTCCCAGCAGCTCAAGTTCCTGAGGTCTTCAGCTCCATTGATGAAATGATCCTGAAGATAAATGCTTTTGGACACTGCGACTCAAACAGCGGCTGCATTATTAATACGGACAAATGTTCAAAGAGCGCCTCTGTGGGCATTCTCCTGAAACTGTCGTTTTTATCACCGTTTGAGCTGAATATCAAAAAGGTGGTTTTAGGGCCTTTGACTTGCAGATGAAGCAGCCATCTATTAAGCAAATGGCCACGATGGGTTGGCTCTTGTTGTAGAGTTCTGCTTAATTCTCAGATATATTCTGGTCCATGTGGTGCTGTTAATAGTTACGAATAGTGCTGTTAAGAGTAGTATTTATCAACAAGCACAGGTATGAATTATTTTGGCGAGAGTATCTGACTAAAAATCCTTTCACACCAACTGTTCTTCACCGATTCATTCATTCAGTCATGATTTCCCGACAACCATTCACTCACACACTCACAACTACGGGCAATTGGTGGAGTACTCGGAGAGAACTGGGACCTTCTGGCTATGAGGCCACAGTGCTAACCACTGCACCACCGTGTCACCCCAATTGACAAATATCATTCCTCCATTTGCTTTTGTTTAACCAGGCCCTGTCACTTCAGCTTCCTTAAGAGTAAGGTGAAAATATCGTCTCCCAATGTCGTGTATCGTCACGCCCCAACTAAAAACAAATTACTTTTACAGCCGATGGGCCTTATTTTGAGTGTAAAGGGATTTTATGACTAGAAACGACACTTTTTTTAAATGAGAAATAAGACAAATATTCTCAGTAAGTTTTTGCAGTGTGACTGATCGGTGATGAGAAGTTATCAAACGTGAACAACAACAAAAAAGCAGGATCATCCATGTGGAACAAATGGGATCGAATAACAAGGTCTTTCATGGTGTGCATGCCTTCTTCTGAGAAATATGATGCTGGATGGTCTAATACTTAAGTGTATGGGTGATAGACGTGGTTGAACGTCTGTCGTCACAAGCCTATAATGCACCACTGGTATGATATCACTGGGCATAAAGCACCTTAGCTGCATCATCTGCTTCATCCTATTATCACATCATGCATTCATACCTCAAACAGAAGCCACACATGCATATCTCAATGGCCCACTGAGAGGGTTCATTCCTTATCCTGCCTCACAGATTAGAAACATTAAAGGCCTGTGCTGCTTTGGCCTCAGGAGGCCAAACACATGCAGCCAATGGGACGGTCGGACAGGCGTCACGTGACACTGGCAAAGAGATCATGTTACGGAGCAGCGGATGTTGAAAAATCCTTTTCCTGTGTGTGTGTGTGTGTGTGTGTGTCTGTTTATGTGCATGTTTGAGTTTGTAAATACTCTGGAGAAGAGGATTATATCATACAACCAGGGGGGTCGGACACAATGGGTTGGAACGGATACAGAAGCTGCCAGAGTTATAAACTCTCTGCTTTTTGCTTTATTTCATTTGATCTTCAACTCTGATGATGAACATGGAGCAAAGAGCCTCGAATAAAAAAAAAAAAAAAAAGCACAGGGTTTCCTCCTCAGGCTATGTGATGCTGATTCTTGTGTTCACTCGTTGGCTTCTGCCACAAACAATAATTCACTGAATAAATGAGCTCCTGATTATTGTCCCTCAGTTAGTGTGTCAATCCTGTATTATGTAACGACGTGGCCCGTGCCAGCTCCAATTAACCAGGTCAGTTTCGCTGCGCATCTGCTGCAACCTACTTGGCAAAAGGAAGAACTTACGTAAGGACCTGTGTTCACAATAACGTCTTCCTGAACCTGAACTGGATTATTCAAATGATGCTGTGTATTTACGTGTATTTACATGTTTTCCATAATTTAACTGGTGACACATGTTACAATTTGTGACAGAAACATATTTGAAGCCCATCTTGGAGCAATGGTGAGTGCAGTAAGATCAGCATAGAACAAATCTGCATAGATTGTGTACATGACATTGAGTGGTTGAAGATTGGAATCACCGGTGTAAAGCTGAGCTCAGCAGCGGTGTGGTCCACTCCAACTGGGGGAGGTTCTTGGATGAGGGGTCTTCAAGTCAACTCGCAAGTTCAGGTAAGTGACTATGACCTGGATGACAGAGAACCTTCACAGACAACGTCCATAGCATGTATTGTTTCTGGTTTCATCTACTGTTCCTTCTCAACAAACAACACTTTTCATGTGTTGTTCTATTTTTACTGCCACAACCTCTGCTCTACTAGCTGTTATTGCACGTATAACTTTATCATACTCTTGCATGTGTACTTTTTACAGTCTGCTAATTGTTTCGATGTAAATCTCGTTTTCTACCTTTCTATCTTGTTTACCCACCCAGGGACGTCAGATGTAAACCCTCCCAAAAAAATGGTTGTGTGGATTTCACAAGTTTAAACACACACACACACACACACACACACACACACACACACACACACACACACACACACACACACACACACACACACACACAGACCTCATGTATGTGTTGGCAGAAGGCTGGGACGGTGGTGAGCTGGCAGATGAGGTTGAGGTAGGCAGCCGCAAGGGCGTGAACAGCACAACGGTTATAAATTGGTAGAGCCTCGTCAGTGGACAGAGCCAGGTCCTACGGGGACACGTCAGACAGGATGTGTGGAACTGCAGGTCTGGTGTTGTACACCCACTTTCTCTTCTTGTGCTGAGTCACTGTTTAGTGTGATTGCATCTGTACCTGCAGGGCCAGCGCCAGGCGAATGAGGTCCACCACCACTTCTTCGTTGGCCAGCTCCACACTTAGGAGACCCAGCAAGGCGAAGAGACTCTGGTAGTGCTGCTGACCGCTGCTCTGCTCCTTACAGCCCAAATATATGTGGCGATACAGCTGCTGGCCATGCTGAGAGGAGAAGGTTGGGTTGAGACGCACATAGTCACTCACGTTCACAGACACTCTCTCACACACACTCTCAACACACACAAACACACACACACACGCACAGAGCAATGTACCTTTTTCATGAACAGGTTGTCCTGCCTGGAACACTTGTCTACTTTAAGCTTCAGCACAGAAATGTCTGTGATAATGCTGCATATAAAAAAAGCAACATACAGGTTAATTCAGACAACCTGATTACACACTGATCAGCACCGTTCTGTACACACAGACGTACCTTATGCTGGAGAATTTGGGTTTGTTGTCATGCCTGTCGATGACACTGAGAAGGATTTGGAGCACCAGCAGACGGATTTCTGGGTCCTCGGTTAGAGAGAAAGACAGCAGTGGCTCCAGGAAAGAGCTGGGCAGGGCCGTCAGCATATTGGTGGTCTGGAAACCTGCTGTTACCTGTGAGATTGAAAGCAGGGGCCACAGGAGGTGTGGCGTTCTTTAACTTAGTTTGAAAACACAACAGCCAGGTCATGCATTAATCACAGGTCCAAAGGATTCTGACACATTTTGTAATTATTAAAAGTGTTGATAGTTGAGCCAACACCACTCTTTTACATATTTTCAATTAACAATAAAGCAAAGGTGGACACTTACCTGGACCAACGACTTCAGTAACATAACCTGAATCATCCTAGTACCTTCAGGCCTATAAATCATATAAAAATGTGGTCACTTATCAATATTCAACAACTCAATTTTACAGAGAGAAATGCTTTGGATTGTGGGATATTTGTCAGCAGCTCACCCTGAGCCCGTCGAGGGGAGTGCAAGATGAACACCAGGCACAGGGATCTTTCCCATAATGAAGAGCATGACCTCTGATCTCTGGTAGGTGGGCAGAGTGTTAGCAAAGGAACCTGCAAGAAGCAGAAAAGAATGAATGAGTAAAGAAAAATACGCACACACAAACACATACATAACAAAATGCTCCAGCCCAACAGATTTCTGAGCACACAGACTCACCAATGGTCCTAATGACAGCCTCCTGCAGCTGACGCTCCTCATGAGCTTTGATGATCTTGGTGCCGATGTTGGTGCTTCCATCATATGAGCCGGTCAACTCGTAGTCCACACTCCAACGGAGCTGCCGCAGGAGGGTGTTGAACACTTCCAACACTGTGGGACCTGCACGCACACACATATAATCAACATACTAGTTCAGGCTAAAATGATTTTAACATCCGACAGCTGATCCAACATCGCAACATATGTGTGTACATGTTCTCACCTACAGAGCCGCTGGCTGCGATGGCGGCTGCCTCAAGCAAAACTTCCACTATTCCAGCTCTCACAGTTGCAGAATTTTTGCTGTTTGCATCCAGATGTCCGAGAAGCTGCTGGATTACCAAGTGAGAGTGCTGGGACTGGAAAAGGAAGTCAAAGTCAAAGCGTGAAAGTGACACAGCTGACTCCATGTAAGGTCACCCACCTGAATGGAGTACATGATGATTTTGAAGCATCGCACAGCAAAGGTTTTTCCCTGCCAGAGAGAGTGGTTGTCTAAGTGCCTGGATGAAGGAAAATAGACAGAGAAAATGCAGAAGATCCAATTATAAGACCTCAGTGGTGATGGGAAGAGCAAAAATGGACCAAGACAGCATTCATCTCCTGTATGCGTTATTGAAGAGGACTGGAAGGTACTCAGCGGGGAAAAAGATCACATTCAAACCGAAATTATCAACACAACTCCTTTGGATTTGTTATCAGGATGTGATACAGGGTGTATGAAAATTGCAACAAAATAAGAAAAGAGCTAATGAATGCTAACCAGCACAGCATCAAACATGACCAGTGTCATCACTACTGAAAAGGTGGTTGGACGGCAGAAGGCCAGTAAATAGTGAAATAGACTGAGAGAAAAACAAAAGCTATTCTCACACAGAACAACCTTGGCAAATGAGAACTGAAAGAAAGGGCTTAAAGAATGCCATATTGCTATATTATTCCTATTATTCCTGCATTTCATTCACGTATGAGATATTCATTGAAAAAAACTACAATGTAAACTAGCATTATTGTTTCTAATAGTCATGGTGGCAGCTTAATGGTCCTGTGACCCCCCCTAAATGGACATAACAAATAAAAGCTTGCGGCAGACTTGTCTTACATTAGTACAGGCGTGACAGCATTCTTGATGTTTCCATAGGCAGCTCGTCCCAGCAGCTCCCTGAAGCAGCGCTCGGTAAGCTCCACCGGGCTTTCTTTCTCCTTCTCTGACGCTTGTAGAGGAGACGGCGAGCGGCTGGTGCAGGAAGCAAAAGAGTCCAGGACAGACAAGTGCACAGATGACGGAGGCACGGTGAGGAAGGGCAGGTGGTAGGGCAGGATGGAAAGAGGGACACAGCCGGAGAGAAGATGAGGTGAGTGCTTACAATCGTTATGACTACATGGAACAAACATTCCTCTAATGGCTCAGTTTGTCACACAGCAGACCTGTGTGTCACCCTGAGGAGTTTAGCCTCTACGGTTTGTCTGCAGTACAAACAGGTGACTGTATATTGGTAACAGAATAGGGGAAACACTTGGTATACTTCTAGGAGAGTGTGTGCGTCGGCACGACCACCAGGTTTTTTTTTATTCTCGTGTATATTTAGAACTCCCGCCATCACTCTATGCTCAGTATGACTAGCCTCAGGTGGTCCACCAATGAGTCCATTATTCATGAGCCTCTCTCTTTAGTTCAGCCTGCTGCTACTGCTGAGGAGGGAATTTCACTTCCTATCTGTCAATAGATTTTTACATATGTTAAAGTAAATTCATGTAAACTAAGTTCCATGCTTTGTGTCAGTGCACACCCCCCCCCACACACACACACACACCACCGTATCTTACTGAAATGAGTCAAATGCATCTTTAATATGATCCGTGAGTCAGATGCCGACAGACCGCGGGCGAAAGAAGCAGACCATCCAAAATAGTAGTTGTTCTGTTTTTTTTAAAACATGACTATTTTGGTACAAAGCTTTACCCTGCTATTCAGCTGGATAAGCTCTGCTCCCTTAAAAAGGCAATTTCAGTGCACAGACTACATCCATTTTGGAAAAATGTGTGTTAAAAAGCTTGGATTAAGATTTTACAAGGTACAAGGTATTAAATAAGCAGTGCGATGTGTGGGGAAAGTCCAAAGACAAAGCAGTGAAGAATTGATTCAGCTTTCATCTTTGACGTTTATGTCATGAAAATGCACCATTTGTATGTTTGATTGGACTCTGGACTCACTGTTGCGGATTGTGCCACTGGCAATGACTTGGTACACTGGATGAGAGAAGGAATGACAGATGTAGAGCAGATGAAAGCAGAGAGGGAAATGTGTCCCTCTGATGGATTGTGTCAATGTCTCTGTGGAGGGCCTTTCCACTTCCATCCCTCTATTTTCTATGACCCCCCACCTAATGTCCTACCTGACACGCTCCTTTTTACTCCCTAACCCTCAGATCTTGTCCCTGACGTCAATGAGTGTGCAGACATGATGACATCCACTCTCTCTGGTTCGATGTCTTCCTCCTTCAAAGGCATCTCCTGGCTCTTGATTCTTGTGGTGCATTTATTCTCATTTTCTTCATGCTTTTCCATTTCCCAGTCACTTTTCCACTCTTTTTCTCTCTCCTGGTTTTCTGACTGAATCTATAAACCTTGCTGCAGGTAGAAAGCTTTTCCATATGCCCAGGTAGGAGAGGAGCAGAGCTACTTGGGTAACTCAGGTGATGACAGTGATGATTAATGACAAGGCCTGATTAAGACAAATGGCTCCAGACTGTCACTGCAGCACGGCAGGTCTCTTTCACAGAGACACGTTCTTGACAACTCAAGCACAGCCAATATGGTGTCACCCAGGTCACGTTAACCTCATTGCAACTGAGAAATGTCGAAATGTCACTAAATGTGTCAGTGTAAAAACATGATCTAATAGTAAATGCTGTCACTAACTAACACTGTAGATGTGAAAATGCTTCTATCTGAAGATGAACTCACCTCTCTGTGCGCTCGCTGCTCTGCAGGTTGAACAGCAGCGAGGGGACAATTTTGTCCATGTGTTGAGGATCCCAGATGTTGGCCTGAAGCTCATCGTTCACAGTTTTCCTGACCACACCCTGCAGACCCTTGATGCCTGCCATCCGGATTCTGGAGGACAGAAATATGTCACTCATGCAGCAAGAAGCCAGATTTGAGGGGGCTATCTTTAGCATATTACAGAGACAATCATTCATTTTAAAATGGCTCCCCTTTGTTCCAATAAGATGAGGTATCTAAAATAAGACTTCCTCAAGCAGTCTAAAAACAGCACTTACTTTAATATCCTGCATCTGGCTCAGTTTAATATCTGTCCACTCACTTGGTGCGAATGTCAGGGTCCTCGTAGCCCGAGTGGCACATCTCACTGAAGCGTGACACAAAGAAGTCATAGCTGCGGTGGTACGAGGGAGTATCCTCCTCTATATTGGCAAACTTCACAAACTGAGAAGAGGCAACAGAGGAAATTATGAGCAGAAATATATCTGAAAGTCAGTCGGTTCGAAAACGCTATTCTATATTCAATTTATGTTTCATATTTTATTGTGTTTCTATGTAATAACACACTGAATAAACTCTACACTTTATTCAGTTTATCTAGAATTGACTTTGCACTTAAAAAAGCGTTTTCTCCTAAATTACTGAGAAACTGTGGCATTTCATTAGGAGAGAAAAACATCCCTAGGACTCCTACTGAGCCAGAAAATGTCACCATTTAATGTGCTGACATTTGGCGTCTCCCCACTCTCTAATTTATGAATTATGAAGAAGGAAGGATTAGACGATAAATATTTAGTACAGATGGTGGTATTTCCTCATGTGTAAATACAGGTGGAATTAAGTTCAGAGGAGATCTCTAACTACATAAAGCATCTTTGAGTGGAAACAGAGCAGCTCCTTTGAAGCCACTGTGTTTCATCACAAGGCCTCCATCAGACTGGAGACTAAGCCTGTTGGTTTTCAAACTCTGTTGGTGATTAAGAGGTTGTGAATGTTTTGTAGGGTCTTCACCCCTGGGAAAATAAAGCCCTTTTTATGGCTGTGTATCAATCACAATCCACAAACCCACAATGAGTGACAATGTGCTGATTAAAACCACTTCATCTTGTCACTGATATGTTGAGAAACTACATTACAGGGGTAGTTAGCTCAAAGACAGAGTGTGAGACAACTGGATTGGTCTAGAGTCCTGCGATTGTAATCCTCTCCTTTCACCTCTTTCTCACAAAAGTCAGCTTGAGATGACATACAGTGCACCCTAACATGAACAAAGGTAGAATGCAGTGTAGTAGTAGCCATTTACACAAACGTTTATGGAGTACTAATAAAATGACATCCATGTTTACACAGCATGTGAGTGCATCAGTACAAGGCCTTTGCCCAAAATATGCCTGTGCCAAAGATACTGACAGGATGAAGATTATGAGTGAGAAGCCAGCGTGTCTCCATCTGTGTATATGCCTACAGAGCTTTGCCAATGTGGTCTGCAGCTAATCTCATTTTCTTTACGTCCTCATCTGACCCAGCCATCAGCGCAGATGGCTGCATCTCACATCAGTACTCACCGTTCTAACTTCCTCTGCCCACCACCCTCAAATTCTCATCTTTCTAAAACTCTAAAAGAGTTTTCCAACTCAAGGTTAATGCTGGTGAACAGTAGATACACCCTATCAACTTTTGATAATTCCACTGAAACAGATGGAGTTTGATGCAGCTGAGAAGCAGAAATGCAAACTGAAAGTTGTAGGAAGTCAAAGCCAATTATGAATTATGAATTAGGGCCTCAGGAGCTAAAATGGCTTGGATTGTTATTCTTATAACCATAAAATATGGGACTGACACTCCCAATCTAGTAATATCATCCTGGACACTGACCGAGTTGGTTCCCAGGATCTGTAGACTGGGTTTATCGGACTCGAGCAGCTTTCGCACCATCTTGAGGAAACTCTCCACAAATAGGTTGATGCTCTGGCAGTGGCAGGCCATCAGAAGCTGGTCCAGAGCTTCCATGGCTATGCAAACATACCTGAGGAGAGGAGAGGACCAGGGACAATAGGACGGCAGACAAATACTATCTGTGAAAGGAGCACACTCTCCCAGACTCACATATATACATTATTTCTGTCGACCAAATGTAAATACACCCCTGAGAGGGGTCTGAATTGGAGAGAAGAGGCTGCTGTGTTATTAAATCAGTCCAGGACAGGACAGAGATTTGGCAGCTTAAACGACGTCAGGAGACCATTTTCTGTAGTCACTGACTGGCCACGCTTACCCATATCTATGTCTGGCCACATCCCTTGACAGCCTCTCGGACAGGTACGCTCCGATCCGGTCCAGCTTCTCTGGAGCTGACAGGGCGTAGAATGTCAGCTTCTCCATGTTAGCCTTCACCAGCCCATCCTTGGAGTGTGATGGAGGGGAAGTAGAGGACAGAAAAAAAAAGACATTTTTAGGGTCTCATGTGTAATTGAGAATTTGAATCTTTTGAACATGACTGTTCACAAAAAAAAATATGAGCTGCATTATGACCAGTGAGAATGACTAAAATGAACACATGTAAATACCAAACGAATCCCATGAACACATTAGTTAATGCAGAGTGTGTGTATTGGAATAAAGGTTTTAAAGCCTAAATAATTACAGTATTAATAGACCACAGGTTCACCTCCTATTTTCCCCATGAAGCTATTTCATTTAGCTTGGGTCCGTTCAGTGACAGTGACACACAGCACAAAATATAATAGATCAACAGGGATATGAACACCTTGAAGTACTGATGTTGGCAGACTTGGATGAAATAACACATTTTGATAAGACAAGATGGGTTGTTTTATGTGATGAAGACATGTAAATAAAAAGTATCACTGTTGATACATGGGTCCTTCTAGGAACTACAACAATA
>CAAKHB010007896.1:37033-60236 GCA_901007665.1 Aeoliscus strigatus | reverse complement strand
AGCACAGACGAGACGAGCCTCGGAGTCTTCAGTAACTCAGACACATTAGATGGTGAGCGGCCAGGCGCGTCGACTAAGTTTTTCCTGGGAGTCAAAGAACCAGTAGCTCGCAACAAAACGAGCTCCTACACTGATGTTGGCAGACTTGGATGAAATAACACATTTTGATAAGACAAGATGGGTTGTTTTATGTGATGAAGACATGTAAATAAAAAGTATCACTGTTGATACATGGGTCCTTCTAGGAACTACAACAATAATCACTCTGTGCCATGATGTTACTGTAAATGAGCACATTTCAAAGCAGGAACCACTGATTAATTGGATTTCATTTTACATCCCAGAGCACAGCTATTGTTTACCGAGGCTAACAGGCTTAGCTTAGCTAGCCTCAGAGCACATGTGCTTTCCCTTCTGTGGCAAGTCAAGTTTAATGTGATAATGAGGTCCATGACTTTGGTCAGATGGTTATTTTGCAAACATGAATGAGGCCACAGTGCACTCTCCATAACATCCTGTGGCTGGAATTTATCAGTCACACAGGAAGAGTGTTGCCAGTGGCTGTGTTAACTCAACTCTACACACTCTACAATTTTGATTGACATACTCAACAGACCCACAAGCAACACATACACAGAATAAATGAAGGGATGTTGTTGAGACATTCATTAACTACCCATGAATATAGCTGTTATGATATCAGATTCTGGTGTTTGGGGATTTTAATGTTGTGGCAAAAATTAATGAAATGGAGGGTTTGTGTTTTGTTTTGTTTTTTTATTTCCATATTGCATTATCTTCTACCTGCAAATTAGTGCTTTATGTATACACATGTACACATACACTTACAACTTTTTATAATAACCAGAATTCCTTATTTAAGCCAAAATAAGGCACACACTTATAAATAAATAGCCTGTATAAGTGATACTGGTCCACATCCTCACTAGATGTGACACATTTCTGAATGTTGGCAGACAGCGTCATTAGTCCCAAAGTGCTGGATTACATTTAATCACAGTTCGAGTCATTACATTGCAGAGACAAACATCCCATGTTTGGGGGCAAAATGTGTATGTGTGAGACTTACACACAAAAACATGGAAACAAGGAGGGTCCTATGTAATGCAGCTCTGGCCGGGGATGTGAGAGGCAAAGTAGGTTACAGCAGTACGACTGAGACCCTTATGAAATGTTTCATTCGCAACAAATCAGCTCCATCTAGTTCACTTTATGAGTCATCTGGACCACTTAATCACAGAGCACTGCAGCAAACACAAGGCCTGTGCTTTGACTATGAAGCCAGCTTCACGTGGAGGCGGTGTCGCATTTTCCCCTTAGCATAACCACATTCTTCCCACATTTAGGATGTGAACATCTGGTGTTCATCTTTCTCCTCTATGTACTGTATTCTCAGATGTATATGCTCATTCTGGTACATTACTTACACATTTTGATTCTCTGTTATGCACTCAAAATAAATGACAACAAATAAAGCTTGTTTCAACCAACTCCAACATTCATGAATCAAACAGAATGAGGGAAAAGAGCTATTTAAACACAAAACATGGTGTGGGTCTGAACAAAGGCATCACTGTTGCTTCAGAGTCTCACCTCTGGGTCTTCAGGGAAGATGTTGTCCACCAGTCTTTTGTACCGAGGCCTGAGTGCCCCACAACAACCACAAACCCCTAAAGAAGAGATGGAGAGAAAGGAGGAAAGAAAAGAGAATGTGAGCAAAATGAACAACTAAATCCAGTAATTTAAATAAAAACAGCAAGGAAAATCTGTTCTCTCCGGGAAAACCATTGTTGTTGTTGTTGTGTAGGGGACGGACGGAAATTGACAGCTTCAGAGTAATGCAACAACAACAAATAAGCGCCTAAGTAATGATTGAAGCGGCACATTTGAACAAAGATACATTTGGTTAATGTTCGTGGAGAACCTAGGCCTCCTCAGCGTCTCCTCCCTCTGTCTCAACACAGTTGTAGAATACAAGTGTTCAGTTCCAGACAATAATCAGGCTCAGGGAAGCCTATGGTATGTCACAAAGATATGTGAGGGAGGCAAGATATGTAAAGAATGTGGTCACAAGGCACTACCAGTCACTAACAATGAACACTCGCTAGCTCACTCACTCACTCACTCACACACACTCTTTCCTGAACAATCAACATGGCCTTAAATAAAAGAGGGAACAGGGACTTTTCTTACAAGACAATCGTTAGATTTTAATCGGTTAAGGGAATCCAGCAGTGGTTACCCATAAGCAGATTCAGGGGGAATCAAAATCGAAAGACACCTTATGAAAATATCTTCCTGTAACTTCAGTATCACCAACAAAACTGCTTTTAGTTCCAAATCCGTTCCAAATTTTCAGAAAAAAGCCATCTCATCAGCATCAGTGAGAAAGTGAGCATAGAGAAGTTTATTTTTTTATTCAATTGAATTGATGTAAAAAAAATTATAGTATATAAGGAATAAAGTATAACATTTATATAAAGTAAGTGTGATAACCTGGTGTAATGAATTTCATGAGTACATGGGTTCCAACCAAAACAATCTACAAAGAACAGCTTTTCTTCCTTCCCTCAACTATTTCAATGTTCTTTTCCTTCCTGCTGTTCTCCCAAAGGAGCTGTTTAGTCATTATTGCAGGCTGCTCTTAAACAAACTGAAGCCTTCTCTCTGATGTAGCACTAAAACCAGACACTTGGCAGGGTACTGACCATACATTAACAAGATTAACAGTTTCCCATCTGCCGGCCCCCTCTGCAGACTGTCAACCATTCCCTCTAAAAAATAGAGAATAGCAGAGAGACACAGGCACATTTCATCTTTACAATGGACCATAAGGACTCACACAGCCCGCGATCTTGTTTCGAAGATGTCACAAAATGCCTGTGAGAAACACTTTCATTCAAATACAAATCACCAAGTAAGAGTAAATCGTGACTGACATGAGTTGTATCCTTAGCGCCCTCAACCACCCCCCTTCATGAGTTGCTGTACTGGTGAGTGGCCTGAGTGCAGGAGTCGCCGATGAATTAATAACAGCCCCATGTGTAGAGCGAAAGGAAGTAGGACAAACAAAAAAGGACTGAGAGTGTGACCGAAAGCGCCAGACAGAGATGCCAATAAGATGAAGAAGGTGGATGGTGATGCACTGATGAGTCACAGATTAGTGCTACTTATTGCTTCTTATCTGTTCAGAGCAAATCTTTGTCATTCTCTGTGTCAGCAGCACGAACAACTAAAGAGAAACTAGCAGAAAATTGAGAGAAAACACAGGCAAATCATGAAATTAGAATAGTTGGGTGGTGTATATTACCCATGCACAATCATCCAATGAGAATCTACAAGTAGGACAGCAGAGTACTGAATGCAGATTCCAATTTAAAACATCAATTTTTGAATAATCAAATGTGCTTTTTACTTTAAAATATGACGCAAAATCATGTGCATTCATGTACAGAATTAAAAACAGTTAATTAATCTCCCACTAGTAATGGCCCAGTTAATCATTTGAGAAAATTATTCAGGATGATTATTTGCTTCTTCTTTTAACATAATCTACGTTGGTTGAGCTTAGTGTCAAAAATGTGCCAATGAACAAAAATGACATGTGCACTGATACTGCATTAGAGCACAGATGTTTTTGCTTTCTGTCAGGAATAAGGGCTTCGTCTGCAGCGGACTGATAAGAATACCTGTGAACATTCATGAGCTTTCCTCTTACAGGTTCACTGCCAGCACAATGCACATTAGCAAAAAGAGTTAATCCACTAAACAGCATGTTAAAAACATGTTATTTTAAGTTCAGTGACATTGTGTCAACTGTTAATATATATATTCTGCATTTTATAAGATGCAATAAATCAGTATCATGGTACTATATATCAGAGTTACCATTAACCTAAATGCTATCAAAATACTGGCCAGTGAAAACTGTTGGGCCTCTATTTGGTTTTGGTAATGATAGTGCTAAGTGAAGATGATTAAAAAGCTTGAATACAGAGAAAATGGAAAACTGTGGGTGGACAAGCATTTGGATGACAGTTGTGAAAATCACATAACGAGGGTCGCACAGTGTCCACCCACTCAGCATAGCAACCAGACAACACATTCAGGGGCTGGAAATCGAGCTGCTTCACACTGTTACACACAGTCACACATAAAACAACACACACAAACATGGTTGCACACAGCTAGACAGAGAGGACAAATCAATTACTGGCTGTTGTTGCAAATCAGCAAGAGAATGTATATGCCGCTTGCTGCATCATGGTCTCTGACCTCTATGTAAAGTCAAAGCTGTTTCAGACACTAGGATGAAGTTGTGTCTACACATGTCAGAGGTCAGCAAGGCAAGTAGCCAGCCAATCACAGTGCTATTTATATCTGTGTAACAATGGGCTGGTACATTTACAGATTACACCCTCCATTTCCCCCAGGAAGTCAGCTTAACAATTCCCCATTAGGATGAGTGAGAGATAAAGAAAATAAAATAAAAAATGGGGCAAACACACAGTCAATGAGGAGAAGTGTTAATGTGGGCCACACTGGACATGTTGCCTACAAAGTCTTATATCATATTCACAACTGTTATCCACAGCTGCACTGATGTACCCAAAGTCACAAGGCTGAAAATAGCCCTGACAGGAAGCACGAAGAATATTAAACACACACTGGATCAGTGTGTTTTTAAGAAAACCCTACCCATCGTTCACATTTAGACATCTGTCTCCCGTATCTGGAGTTATGCAATGCTGTGGTTTTACATGCTTCCCTAATAGGCACATAACAAACAGCTACAAGTACACAGTAACATGGACAAATACATGACCAGTGGAACAGTTCATAAAATCTACAGTCCAGTTTATATCAAGGTTTTTTCTGGGGGTTTTTTTGATGCGGTGGATGTTGCTTATTTCTAATTATTCTTTCCACTCCAAAAGATACCAACATACGCATAAGTATTCACCATCCAATCTTAATTCCAAAATACTGTATTCACCATGGTTTTTTTTGCATTTTCTGTAGTACCAGTGCTTGTACTGCAGCCCCTCTGTCTGTGATTCATCATGTTCAGGAAGTTCAGGAATTAAGTGGTGCTTAAGTATCGGTGGAAGGGATAATATGGAGTGGCTCAAGTACTTAAGTCATATGATGAAATCATGCATTCTACCCTGGCATAAGGCTGCATATCTTCTGCTATGAAAATGTCCAACAGTTTGTTTTGGCTTGTCCCCTGCCGGCACGATTTAAAAGCTTCAGGGAGTAGAGGTTTTTCTTTTCTCTCACCTCCACTCTCCTCATTGTGCTGTCAAGTGACACACAGGGAGATGTCTCTAAGTTAACATATTGGATGTGTTGCTTCTAGCATGAGTAACACATGCTGCACAGACCTTGAAAATAATACACAAATACAATCTTCATCATTTTATTCGCCCGCATCTTACTGTCACTAGGATCACTAAAATGCTCACACGTTAGAACTTTCCACAAATGAAATGCTGCACTTGACATTAAACATGCCCCGATCCGAGACAAGCTAGCAGGCTAACTTCATAGTGCTTCTCCTGGTCCGACACATAGCATGTTGCCTTTCAGGGTTTGATTACATAAGAGGGATTTTTAGATCATCAAACAAAAGAAGTAAGAAACATCATCAACACCGAAGAAGAAGAATGAGGGAATAGTAAATTCACAAACCTGATTCACCAGAGGAGTTTTTGAAAGCAATATATAAATGATAGCAAAAAGGAAAGTGTGACACACTAAAATGTTCTAATGCCAGTAAGGAATACAGGGAATGACAATTCACTGCATAACCATAGGCCTGGTAAGAAAATATCTGAAAATGTCTGTCCTGCAGAAGAATTGCACATTGTAGATAAGTACAATGTACTTTTCTTTTGCCATTAATCGAAGCACACATACTCAATCCAGTTGGGGTGGCAGAGAACATGGCTGGCATGGTGTGACCAACACACTGATGTACAAACACACTTGCCAACAAATCCCTGTGACACAGGCCCAATTTGATACACTATGAATCACTGTTAAACTGGCAGTGAAATTGGGCGATGAGGCACTGCAGCACGTAGCACCGTTTCAGTATAGTAGCTTAGTGACACGGTGCAGTGAAGTCAAAGTTGATCTTACAGCTGAGCATGCAGTGTCCATGTTGTGAATTCTGTAGCCTACTTACCACAAACTGAATATCAATGGTCTGCACATTCAAACTACATTTTCAATTAGCATCCACCAGCTATTAGCATGACCCAGTAACACCAGAGTGACAATAAAACTGAAACATTTGGCCAAGGGTATCCGCTTACTAGCTGAGACGATTTAGATCACACGGCAAACTTTAACAGCAGCTATCCACATTTAAAATGACAATGAAGCTTGACGAGAAAGTCATATTCTAAGTGATCTTTAAGTACCATTGAAGCCATTTCTAGTGCAGGTGCATCATCCACATCAAATACAACAGAACAAAACAATTAGATCAGAAGATCAAACATTTGTTACCAAAATCAAACATCTTCAAAGTGATGTCTTCTCTCTTCTGCGAAGGGTTCTCATACTGCGCTTTCAGAAGACATTATGTCCCGGTTGAAGCGACAGTACCAAGAAAGCTTAGAGGAAACGTGTTTGCAGAATGCAGGAAAACTGGCTGAACACTGAATGTTTTAAATGAGTCACATGCAAGGACACAGCAAAGCACACGACTGGTATTCTTACCGTACATCAGTCGTGATGTTGGTCTCTCTGACTTAGGATGCTTATGTTTCCTTGATGCCGCTTCAGGCACTCATACAGACACACTGCTGTGCCAAGAGGCACTGAAAATGCAGCCACACACACTAACACACACCAACACCGCTCACACCAGGATTAATGGCTGCACGTGTGCTTGGCGCTAAAAGGCATATGAACACGAGCTGTGATTGGTGCAGAGTCTGGCTCGATGCAATGAATTACATGCACGCTTTCCCTCTGACGCGCAGACACACAGGCATATTCGTGCGGTGGGGGGTGGGGGGTGGGGGGGGCTGAAAGGCAACGTCAGAGAGAAGCGTGCCGTGATGACCTTGGATTTTCCCCATTTGTCTTTTGCAACACAGCTCCCTTCTAGAGCAGTCCACACAGCTTGCACACACAATTACATTAATTCTCTTAAGTGAAAGAAAGGGAGAGAAAGGGAGCAAAATACAAAACGGAGAAAGAGAGGAAGAGACTTCCCACCCACGCAATCTCCTTTTCTCAATTTCTCCACCCCCTGCTATCATCACATTTCCCTTCTTCTCCATCATCTTTTCATGCTTGATGCTTTCCATACTTTTAGTTTTTGTTGATGTGCGTTAACTAAACTTTCTTTCGTGTGAAAATCTACTTCTTGCTCTGCCAAAGCATCCTCCAAAAAACGTGTGATTACATAACGGCATTTACCAGAATTTGCATGTTTTAACTAAGCCACAAAACAGCGACAAATGGGCCATTTTAACATTCACTTTGAGGACTGATTATCCATGACTAGGCATCTGCCTCATGGATGCTGGACGGCAGAGATGCTGGGAGAAAATGCTAAGCACAACAAAAACAGTTCAAATTTGTTCAGGCTTGTACCTGCATCACCAGCATACCAGCCATAACCTTAAACAAAGATGAAGCCTGACATGATGCTCATTCCACTGGCTCTGATGAATGAAGGGACAACACAACCCCTGTGGTGCTGCAGTGTCCTTGTGAAGTCTGTGCTACTACTCTATGCCTGCTCAACCTTGTAGTCCAAGGTTTTCCAATCTTATAAAAGGATGCCATAGAACCAATTTGAAAAAAACTGGCTGGTATTTAAGAGGCAATCACAGTTTCCTTAGCTCAGAGTTCAGGCCAATTTTAAGGAATGAAGGTTTGTTGTCAGTTGTTCCTGGATAGCAAACAGCCATCATTAAACAGCTGACTGTATGACAGGACAGACTTCCCCTGTTTTCTGCAGCAGTTTGGTGCACATTCAAAGAACATGCTGTGCTAATTTAATGGGAGGTATAAGGGAGTAAGCGGTACTTTAGAAGGGTTGTTGATATTAAACAGTAAAACAAGGTCACCATCCCTTAAAAAGCTCAAGCTCCAGAAACACATTGCCCACACTTGACACGCTGATCAAAAGAGAAGTAATGGGATGCAGGGCATATTCAGACATTAGAGGTAAAGGCTATCCATCATATTGACAGATTAGAACACCTTTGGCACAGGGAGAACATACTGCACATTCTTTGTCAAGTAACTCACAATGATGTCAGTGGCTTTACACTCAAGTTCCTCAACAACCCTCTTCAACACCAACAATGTGGAGCTGTTTGAAGAAAAGTTCTTCAAATTCCAAACATCAGCATAGCACCCTCAGGACAAAATTATACTGGCCAGGAGAAGTCCAAAGTCCAAACCATTTCCACCAACCGTCTGCTTTACATGTTGACATAAAATGTGACTGTCTCTGTTTAGTAATTCTTCTCCATTTAAAATTCATCCAATCAGTTAGTTCTGTTCTGTACATTAAGTGCTATACATAAATGATGTCTCATAGGATTGAAAATCAAATTACAATGAATACTAATAAAATAGGAATGAATATCAATCCTTATCATCAGAATGTTTATAGTAGGAGAGCGATACAAGAACTTTTCCACACAAAAAAAGTCAAATGTGAATGAACTTTTCACCTTCTTCACGTTCTGAAGTTAAATGAATGTCCCCTTAATATGTAATAATTTTCTAGCAACATTTTTTTTTTCAATGCACTCAGGTATTCTCAACAATTCAGGGAATGCACAGATTGATTTCACTTCTGTTCAACTCTTCAAACAACTTCGAAACAGAGAAGAAGCTATAGAAAGAACAGAGGAGGTAGTGTTGCGAGTAACTTACCCTTGCCAATGCGATGGTCTAGAATGGTACGACAGTCCAGTGCCAGCCTCTGAGAGGCCGGGATATCGGGTGCAGGCAAAGGCATGGTAGACACACTACTCAATTCTGACACTAAGCTTGAGAAAAATCTCAAACTCTCTTTTCACCAATCACCTCACAAAACCTTGCTTATGTAAGTCAGAGTTAACTTCCTTCTACCCCAAACTCACAAATTCCTTGACAAAGAAGCCTCATCCAAAAATGTAACTCACAAACATGCAAATGTAGTCCAGTTTTGCTGTAACAACTGTCACTACACAAGCACTCAGTCAAACGGCAACAAAAAAAGGCTGCGCCAAAATGTATGAAAAATATTACACCAAAGAAGTTTTAAAAAATGTCAGAATCAAGACCCATACAGAAACAGAAGTTGAATGTCTCTGTTGAGGCCTCTTGGTTATATATGATGCATAGGCAGGTTGAAAGTATTAACAAAGAGATTAGCGATTCGTCCTTCAATAGCGGCTCTGCTCTCTGTGTCTACTCTCATTATTTAACACCTCACTAACACAATGGATCTCTCTATCCCCTCAAAGTCTCTCAGAGAGGAGGGTGGACACATACAGAGAGAGGAGGATGGACACATACAGAGAGAGGAGGATCATGGGACATCCACTCATACTGGAGAGGACATTGCCATCAGCAAATAATAAAGCCACAAAAAGTCTGGTGTGTTTAGAGCATGACAATTCACAGCAGTGCACACACAGCCAACATGGGTACATACACCAACGTGGTACTCTGACCAAGTTTTTTTCATAAATCCGGCAGGTGTATTCAAATGATTTGATTTCCACTTCTCAGCCATCAGTTCACCGTACAGTGATATTGGAAGTACCATAGTGTTGAATCTATCACCTGTCATTCTGGATGCTGCTCACTAGGTGGCGTCGCTGTTCCAGGTTCACAGAAGCCCTGGCCGGGAAGGCACTCACGCTCCAAATTGAGTCTCCACCGGGGCGTCGACAATCAGGAAAACCGCTGGTTTATCTTTGGCCTGTGGACGATAGTACGTCTGAAGTAATACTACACACACCACACGTGTGAACGCTAAAATACAACAGCTGACGTTGCAGACCAGTGACAGGCAGATTCGGACGTTAACGTCATTTAGTAGTTTGAGAATTTCTAAATAAAGACAGTTTCCACAAATTGTTAACAGCGAGAGGGCTAGCAATGTCTTCTCCTTTTTTCTTCTTGTAACTGATTCATCCTTCCCTTACATGATAAAAATAAAATCATATGTAGGTTCACGTACGTTACTTCTTAACGAATGTCTTTAGAATAAAAACACACATATTTAGCTAAAGTGCTAACGTTAGCTAACTCACCTGCTTCATATGCTCGTCGAAAATACTGACTGCTAACCTGAAGAATCTCAGTCTGTAAACTGTATTTACTCACCATGAAGTGAACAGAATTAAAATCCTTCACGTGTTTCATAGAGGAATTCACCGGTAACAACCCGTACGTATGCTTACCAGGACATGTCAGAAAAGGTTAACTCGCTGTTACTAGTCAACTAGCTCCCTAGCTCCCAGCTCTCTTTCCGGCCACCGGTGTCAGTCACTGGACAGGAGCTCCAGCGGGGTTACAACAGTCCTGATACACGGTTACCGGATATGTGCGTTTATTTTACCTCTGGAAGAATAAAAAACATATAACACTAATGCTATTTGGGTCTGTGCGATGTTTGGCTAAAAGATGTCGGTGAAGGTGAAGCGTAAACACGGATACAACAGTACAGTGTGATACAACGCCCCTGCAAAAATATTCCCCTCATGAGGATTAATGTCCAGTTCATTTTGAGCTATTCTAATAAATACTTGGTCGTCTTAATTAATAATAATAATAATAATAATAATAATAATATTGTTATTATTTGTTTTTACATTCTTTGTATTATTCTATTTACATTGTCTATCTGTCTTCCCATTGCCTTTGTTTGTTTGTTCATTCATTCATAGATTTTTTTAAACCATCGTGGTCGTTTTTTAACTATCAAAAGAAAGCTAAATGAACCCTTAACCGTTTTCTGTACTCTATAGACGACATTTAGACGTATATAGTCTAAATATAGTCTAATATATAGACATGCTGCTTTTGAATCAAGTATCTTATTTTATTTTTTTTCTCTCTACCAGTTGGTGACAGCAGTGAGTCCACCCAAGGAAATGTTCAGTCGAAAGAAACGGCTTTACACAGGTTTAACTTGCCTGAGCATTTTATGAAATCTACCACAATCGTGTATATGTGCCACTATTGGTAACACGTAACAGAAGCATTTGTGGATCATTATGCCATGACATTTACTTCCCTTAAGCCTGCCAAGCCATCAAGACCTTCAGTCTGTCTTAGTGTCATCCTATGCCTCATACTTTTGGAGTAGTCTTATATTATGAAAAAATGTCCTTGATTATCACTTGTCTCTTTTCAATAAACAAGGAATCTAATAAATTAAACAGACTACTATGGATGTGGATCAATGTTTGTTCTGGGGTTTTTAGTATCCTTTGGCCTCTTCTAGTCAGTATGTCTAGATATGGTAGTAGGGGGCTTTTAGGTCCACTGTCCAGAAATACCTATAATCCTATAATCTAATTATTTTTTTAAGTCAGTTTACTGAAGATGTGTTTTAGCATTGCACGAGTCATTCACGTTGTCAGTGTGTACAGTCTTATCATTCTAGTCTTATCCATTTTTAACGTATAATTCTGTGTGATCTATTCCAGTAAGTTAGTGAATTGGTAACTAGCTACATAGGCAAATTGAACTGCTTTTCCTTATTGGGTTTATATATCAAATTCACTCGTTAAGGATGCATGTGTTTCTAAGTACACTTTGCCTACATGATACACATTGTGCATGCCGTACATTAGCATGGCCTCTACCTCTGGCGTATATGTTAACTAGACTTCCTGGATCAAAGTGTGGGAAACTGGATTTGCTAGTTTGCTTGGAGGCAAATCATCCAAGAAGACGATGCCAATGACATTAGCACACTTATCTGCACTTGTAGTTTGACCAGAAATCATTCAGCAAAACCTTAATTAACGGTATACTGAATCTCTGTGATGTAAGTGTTGAATGCAGTGATTATAAGTAAGCGGTCATATTCCTGTTTGAATTGTGTAAAGTATACCCATATTGCACCCTCAGGTGCAACTTTCAGAAATTCCCAGGGTTATATAGTGGACAGCAAGGTTCTTCCAATATTGTGTACACTGTCTACCATTGTTACTAGCAAGAGCAAAATCTCATTAAATATAGGGTCGCGGTTATAGTAGAGCTAATTGCCTTAGACCTGGAGCCTATTTTTAGCTGTACAGTAATCAGCAGCCACAGTACATAGTCACCGTGGGACAGATGGGAACTCATTTGATCAGTCTTAGGAGCTTTGTGCGTTGCCTGGATACAATTAGCAAAGCAAGACTAAAAAACTTTAACCAGCTTACAATCATAGAGACCACAGCTCTCCTGATGTCAGCAGCCTAATAAGAAGTCAGAGTCATCAACTCACGTTCCACTTCATGATACCTGCTGTTTGTAATATCTAGTTTATTCAGCCTGAAAACAACTTAATTCAAAAAATAATGATCCGATTCTCATGAAAGGGAAACATTGAATAATGTAAGAACCTATTAAATCCAAGCCATGAGTGAATGTTTGAGTCCAGCACAGTGTGAATCCCAGATATACTGTATGACGGATGGCAAATATAACACACGCCCGATGTAATGTCATTTAGGTGTGACATAATCGAGCAAAGTTGTTTTGTGTTGTCCAAAAACTTTAACTCAGAAGGGTCCAGGTCCCCCACCCCTAGCCAAATACTCATACAATAGCTACAGCCTTGGGAAACATTTTTTACAGCCTTAACCATTTGTACATAGATATGTAGTGAATTATGATGCAGGATGTGTTGTAATCCCTAAACCTATTTTGTCCAATAGCAAGTTTAAAACTCATAAAAAGTTATATTGTTTGAACAAGAAACTCCTATTTTTAAAATGTAGATTTCCAAGGCCATTGGCATTGCCAATTAATCTGGTTTTCTTGGACATTTGGGATCATGTTTTTAAACTCCACCACATCACACGGAGGCCCTGAATGCACACAGATATGATGATATAAAGGAGATTATTAAAACAAAAAGGAACAGGATGTTATAATGATGACATCAAATAAAAGGAAAAAGTGATAAAACACTGTTCCACAATAGATTGCAAGTGTGGCTCAGATTTGTATGACTTGACCAAAGAGTGAGAGCTTTACATTTATTTTAGCTTGTCTTGGTGCCAATGACCTCAGCTTTGCAGGCCAACGAGAGTGGCTGCTGACTAACTAATCCTCTTTACACTCCTGCAGCTCTGCTTCGTGGCAATTATTGCCTTCATTTGAAAGCAGCTCAGGTAGTGACCTACAATCCTGCCAGAAAAACTTTTCACATCTTGGCTGCTCATCTCTGTCAGTCTTCACTGGGACATTGGGATACAGCAAAGTTCCCCCGTCACAGGCCGGACTACCTCAGCTTCATCCGCTCATTTATGGATTCCAATATTCAGCACAATGAAATCAGAAGAAGTGGAATATACTGGGATGGGTGACTATATAAAAGTTGACTATGAGGGGTGGATACACAATCGGCAAAGCAATAAAGGTCAGTGTTGTGACTGTTCACAGTCCACATGGACCACGTTAGTTCAGATGTTTGTAATTGCAAATACGTTTATGTTTTATTTTGAGATGTTTCCCTTGACTTGTAAACTTGAATCTAATATAGTTCCCTCCACTGTCTTCGTTTTTACCTAAATTTTCTTCTTCCTCTCTGGTCTGTGTGGTGTTTTGAAAGTATTTTATAGCCCACCGAGTTATTGTGTTTCTAGGCTAAGTAAAACGGACGTGACATCACTTAGCTTGGCATAAGAAGTCTGTACAAATTATTCCATAGTGGCAGTCTAGTCGTGTATCATATCCATGTTAAATCCAGGTGCAGGTATTGTCTTGGTCAAATTTACACGAGTGATAATTAGTCTGAACTACTTGGATTTTTACACAAGGGCATTAACCAGCTCAGGTCTAAATCTGGCCAACAGATTTGTTGGAAAGCGTCCTTCCTCCGTGCACACACCGTGTCAACACGTGGAACACACCAGGTGGCTCCTTGCAGTATTTATTTTTTTTTTCATTTTTTCGTATCATTACTGGCTCTCTGTAGTGTCTGTTTTGTCCAATGAATGAATAGTTCAATTTGTTCACGAAATCAAGAGGTACGGTGATGATAAATCACACAGTAGCCAGGACTCTCCAAAGTAGACAATAAAAAAAAGATATCTTACAGAATGATGAGACCAAATGAGTGTGTTTTGAGCTCATTACAGACATTTTATGCATCAAAACAATGGAGAACTGGAGAAATAATGTTTAATATTTATCTTCCATTTTACCAAATCGTTTCGTCCTCAGAATACATTATTTAGTACTGGCTGACATTCATATGCACAAAGTCAGATTCTGCTGATATGCAGAACAACATGAACAGAACCTGACAGTTGTTGTTTAACACAGCCCAGGTAAAACTTTTTGGAGGTTTGTCTTGTCTTTTATTTGCCATGTAATTCATTGATTGTGTTGTGTTCAAGCTGAACCAATAGGACAGTTCAAATAATGCCTCATCTTCTCATTGGTTTGATTATGTAAATGCCTCTACAGTTATGTAGTTATTACAAGATATGTTTTGAAACCTTCTGAATGTCAGAGTGAGAGACGTGAATGTCAGCTGAAAACAGTAACATTTGCAGAATGAAAAACAAACAATCATTTGAGATTAGAGCTGGAGGAGGAAGTGAGAGCTGGTATATCTCATCCTCTGAAATGAAATATCCGCTTGCTTTATAGGCTGCTACTATCTCCTGATCTGAGACCAACAGCTAATGTCAGCTTCGCTCATCACCATGGTGACATTTGCTGAGACAACACAGGTCTCTCCTATGGAGCTGCGTGAGCCTCCTTGCCTGACCACAACTCTATCTCCTGGGCTGCGGCGCAAAAAGATGTTGTGGCAGAATGCTGTCAAACATATCATCATTCAGCAAGAGCTTAGCGCACAGGTGATCAATTTATCCAGCCTTCACATTCAATTCCACACAGCAAAACACACAATTCATGGATAATAACGAAAAACTATGGTACACAGATAACAAGACAACTTTCTGTTGGATTTTCTATCATGCTTTGATAGGTGGGTGTGGAGCCAGCACAAAAAATATTTGTCACGGATGCCTACATGGAAGAGATCAACAGACAGATCCGGAACAAAGCATCCCGTGGGGTCACGAAACGACGCTCCTCAGCATTCAGAATCCACCCTTCATGTTCACGTGGTTCCACTGGCACACACTCCAGTATTGGAGGTTTTACTAACGACAGTTATACCAGTGATGCTGACTTCTTTGTCCACTGGGGCCACATCATCCGCGGTGTCCAGATACCCACCCTGAGGCACACCTTCAAGTCCCGTGACCTGGAAAAGCTCTACCAGCAACACTCTTCTCACCAAAGACGGAACTCTTTAGCCATCACTAATGTCATTGATGCTATGGCTAAGCTACACATACTAGTGTTGTACCTGGCTTTAGCCCCTGAAGAAGTCACAGATACTGTGCGCGGCTGCCTGACAGGCATGTTCATGATGTTAGCTGTAGCACTGTGCATCATTGTGTTAACCTGTAAGGATACCATGTCCCCACGGTTGCTCCATTATGCCGGCCTAGCTAGCTGGCTGTCACAGACAGCACAAGTGCTGGGAGGACTGGTGTATGGACTGGAAAAAGACCAATCATGGTACCTTTTGTTCACTTTGTTTGCCACGTATACACTGCTGCCGTTACCTCTGCTGTGGGCCATATGTGCCGGCTCGCTGACCTCCGCATTGCACCTTTTTTTGGAGATTGGGCGCTACTATAATGATGCAGTACTTCTAAGGAGGGTGAGGAGCAAACAAAATGTCATCACATAACAAAGTTGTGTCTGAATAAACCGGGAGAGTATTGTCGATTCACTCAATTGAAGGAATGCTTTATCCCTCTTGAATTCAGGTGTTTGCCAAAGGTCTGCTGTACCTGGGTATGAACACAGCTGGTTTGTTCATTCACTACCTGACAGATCACGCACAGCGACAGGTGTTCCTCGAAACACGGCGCTGCATTGAAGGCCGCCTCAAATTAGAGCAAGAGAACCAGAGACAGGTAGTGTGAAGGCTGCTGTTGAAGGTGTAGCACAAAGCACAAAGTCATAGAATTTTAAAGCAAGCATTTACAATGACTTTTCATCGAAAAATAGAAATGCTATCAAGCACATAATTTCTATCAACAGGAGCGTCTGGTGCTGTCGATCCTGCCCCGATTTGTTGCCTTGGAGATGATTGCTGACATGAGCTCCTTAGAAGATGAACTCAACCCTCAAGAGTTTCACAAGATATACATTCACCAGTACAAAGATGTCAGGTACACATAAAGAAACATAACATTGGTGTTTTGATATTTGCCACATTTTGGGACTTTTGGGACTTTGGGACTGTTTTTCTGTCTTTTGTCTTTTCGGTAGCATCCTTTTCGCAGACATCAAGGGCTTCACTCTGCTGTCCATGAACTTGACTGCTCAGGATTTGGTGCGAACACTCAACGAGCTCTTTGGACGCTTTGACCGCCTGGCAGAAGTAAAAATATTTATTTTTAGTGGGAGAACAACACATTTTGGACCTTTCTATTGAAATTCACTTGTCTGGCTCTGCTGTTTTGTCTTTTTAATATTACAGGAGCACCAATGCCTGCGAATAAAGTTACTAGGAGATTGTTACTATTGTGTATCAGGTGTTCCTGAGCCACAGCGCGCTCATGCTCATCATTGTGTTGAGATGGGTCTGGCTATGATCAGCACCATACGGTTAGTCTGATGACTTGCTGGATCAATGGGCAGGTTCAGAGATACAAATCATGACAGTTGCACTTGGTGAAACACTTTGAGCTGAATAACTTCAACCATCACAGCAAACATTCTACCTCTCACCTACACCAGGTCTGTGTGCAAGCAGCTCAACTTTGACATGGACATGAGGATTGGGATCCACTCCGGCTCTGTCCTGTGTGGGGTGCTGGGCCTCCAGAAATGGCAGTTTGATGTCTGGTCCTGGGATGTTGGCATTGCAAACATGCTGGAGGCAGGAGGGATTCCAGGGTGAGTGGTCTCTGCTCGTGCAAGCCTCTAAACTGCACTTTGTTGCTATGTTGCCTTTCCCAGTGTGTGTGGCGCAAATCACCAACGGGCTGTTTCTCTGGTCCAGGAGAATCCACATCTCGAAGGCCACTCTGGATTTTCTCGAAGGCACCTACAAGACTGAGGATGGCCATGGGCGTGAGAGGAATGAATTTTTAAGGAGGCACAACATCGACACCTACCTCATCTGCCCTCCAGATGATAAGAGCAGACCCAACAATGCTGAGCCTGCGAAAGTCCAGAAAATGAACACAGAGATGCCTTTTGGGAATGCTATTGACATGAATAGTGTAGGTTCAGCGTTACAAAATATAAGAAAAGCTTTGCTGTAAAAGCTTCTGATTAAAGTACAGCACAAACCTATCTTCATTTATATTCCTTTAGATCTTGGCCTCCTTTACCAATGGCTCACTGCCCAGTGTATGGCATTCCAACTCCAAGAAGATTAACATGCGCATCAAACATGCTATTGAGGTCCGAAGCAGTGAGCGTATGCGCAAGGAGCACATCACTCCCCTGAGTCTGGTATTCAAGGATACACACATTGAAGAAAAGGTATGGAAATGTTAAGGTAGAGTGGGTAGCGTGGGTATGGAACAATGAATAGACCATCCTTGTATCATTAATCTATGAATGCTTATGATCCAAATACAAGCAACACTTGTGTCCTGTCATTTCTGAATGCTCCAGTTTTCCCAAATGAGAGATGAAATGTTCAACTCCAACCTGGTCTGCTCCTTCATCATGCTCCTCTTTCTCATGGCTACCCAGGCCCTCATCCCTGCCCCCAGGTAGGAAGGTTTTCTGTTTCACTTACTGCCTGTACCACATCTGATCAACACAGCAAATCATTTCTAGGCTACCACTGACATTTCATTTGATAACCCTCGTGAAACCCTTCTTCTCCCCTGTCTGCAGGCTGTTTCCTGCCATCATCCAATTTTCTATTTTCCTGCTTGCGTACATGGTACTGCTGCTGTTGGCACTTGCAGAAGAAATCAAGTTGACTCCCCTGTCACTACAACACCTCTGCTGTTGGATCCATGAAAATAACAACGCACGCAACACCCTCACCCTCACCGCCATTGTCATCAACTTTGGCTTAGCCTCTACTGACATGGTAGAACCTCAGAAACACAGTATATTCTATCCACCTGGAGAGAGGATTGATCAAATTTATCTAATATTCAGTTCAATTTAATTTGTTTCGCCCAACATCAGCAATTACAGTTGTCTCAAGGGACTTTACAGTCTGTAGTATGCAATACCCTCTGTCCTTAAACTGTCCACCAGGGTGAGAAAAAACAGCCAGAAAAAAACCTTCTTACATAGAACCACAGAAATAGGGATCCTCTCCCTGGGATGGACAGACCAGCAATAGGTGTTCATGTGAATCCAAAACATGTTGGTGCTTCAGTCTCATATTTAGTACTCCATGTGCTGCTTGCAGATGTGGTGCATTTTGGCAGACACAGGGGAAGCTGACCTCATGGACAGAACCAGTGCAGCTGCACTCACTGTGTGCTCTTACCCTGAGGTAACAGAAAGTGCAGTTTAAATCTAAACGTCAATACATTTTACATTAATAGTAGTTTTCTGTGGGTCCATATTATCAGTTCAAACCCATCAATGGAAGCAATATGTCCAAAAAAAGGGAGAAATACCAAATATTATTTATATGCATTGCTATACCCAACTCATTTGTTTTCCGCTTCCTTTATTCTCTAGGTTTTTGTGTTGAGCGGTGTGATCGCTATGGTGACTTGCGCCGTGTTTCTCCGTCTAAACTCTCTGCTGAAGCTGGCGGTGCTGCTGCTGGCCATGGCTGTCTACTCCTACCTCATTCACACGGCCTTCCTCACTCTCACCCGCCATGATCTGCTGCACAGGTCGGCACAGTATGAGATCTTAGATTCAGTTTGTATTTTTGATAACTTCCTAGACTTTTCTGTTTGTCACAACTCTGCACAGGTCTCACTATGTCAGGAGAAAAGGAATCTCCATCCTTCTCATGGCCATGTTTATTGTTGCTGTCTTCTACAATGGACGACAGGTACATCGAGTCATAGGTGTTGTGTGTTGTGTTTTTATTTTTGTCACCACGCTGCCTGCGGTAGTGATTGTGAACAGGTGGAAGACGATGTTGTGTCTGCCATTTCGTCTGCAGTGGGAGGCTACTGCCAGATTGGACTTCCTGTGGCGTCTGCAGGCTCAGCAGGAAGTGGAGGACATGAGGGAGTTGCGGGAGCACAATGAATGTCTGCTGCACAACATTCTGCCTGTTCACGTAGCTCGACACTTCTTGGACCGGAGCAAGAATGATGAGGTGCTGATGAAACAGTAATTCATACTCCCTTTAATATATTTTAAGATATCTGAACAAAAAAAAAAAAAAAAAACTGATGAAACACAGTATGGATGAAAGCACTTTGCAAACTAAATATTTCAGTTGACTCCCACTGTATTTCCCACTGAGAACAATCTGTCCTGTCATAAACCATAATCTCATTTTCATTCTAGGAGCTTTACTCCCAGTCTTACGATGAAGTGGGTGTTATGTTTGCATCCATTGCTGGGTTCAACGAATACTTTGAGCAGAAAGAGATCAAACATGAAGGCGTTGGCTGCCTGCGACTACTGAATGAGATCATTGCAGGGTTTGATGAGGTGAGTATGAGAATCAGTACATGAATCGGATCGCTGCATTATATCAGAATCGGAACAAAGTGACCAACAGACGTTGTAATGTTCCCTTTCAAGATTTATCTATCTGATGTTAAAATGAAATATGGCCAAGGTTAAAAAAACTACTACGTACAACTACTACGATGCTGCCCATTTTATGTTAAATGTAATATCTTATACCGAGACCATTTCTTGGTATGTGCATACAAGAAATAAAAGCTTTTCTGATTCTGATGGTTGGACCTTAAAAGTAGAAAGTAGTCTGGAAAAAAGGCAGATGTAATGTAAATCATTCAAAAAAGCCTGTTATGGACAATGTTGGGGAATAACTAGTTACATGTGTAACTGTGTCACTGTGTTACTTAATTTAATTACAAAATAAACACAACTGTAATCAGGTACATTATTGGAGACAAATATGAAGCTAAATTACAGCTACTTACAGTATATAAATATTCAAGATTACAGTTTTAGCTTCATCTTGTCTATTTCAGATCAAAAACCTGGATTATTAATATCATTTTTGGGTCAGATGATGATGATGATGATGATGCTTTTTTTTTTAAAGATCATTAATCAAAGTTGAATGCAGCTGTAAGTTAAAACACTGACACATCTCAACATTTGAAATAGTTGAAATTCAAATTTTAGAAACGTTATCATAAAGTAGATACTCCTCATAAGGTAATTTAAATCACAACTACTTCATTTCAGACAGTTCAACTTGTAATTGGAACCAGTTACTTTCCCAAGGAACAGTCCCAACAATGGTTATAGAGTCCTGAAATATAAAAAAAAATAGATAGGTGGAGATGAACAAAATGGGCCTCACTGTGGGTCTAATTTGATTTTTTTATCTGTTTGTTCAATCGTACAAGCTGCTGGACGAGTCCTACTTCCATTATGTTGAGAAAATCAAGACCATAGGGAGCTGCTATATGGCAGCTTCTGGTTTAGCTCCAGACAGACAGGTACATGTTCTGTGCTTCCTTTGACATTTGACAGAGTTTCCGCTCCTCCTTTGGAATCTCTTCCTACTCACGGAATCAAACTATCCCTTTTTCTGTTACCTCTTTCTCAGACATCCATGGAGGAATGGAATCACCTGAGTGAGCTGGTTTTATTTGCATTGGCAATGCAAGAGACCTTGAAAGAGATTAACAGGCAATCAGCCAAAAACTTCGAGCTGCGTGTGGGCAAGTGGCTAAAGCACACACTCACTCACACGCACACACACACACACACACATACATGGTAGATGATGGACATAGGCTCTGTACTTTATCTGTAAACTGTAAACGGTATGTTTAGGACAAATGTTCTGTGTTGGATTTCAACAGGTATTGCCCATGGGCCAGTGGTTGCTGGTGTAATCGGTGCCACCAAACCCCAGTACGACATCTGGGGGTCCACAGTGAACCTGGCAAGCCGCATGGACAGCACCGGGGTGAGCGGACGCATCCAAGTACCTGAGGCGACGCGGAAGATCCTGGCAGAATGGGGCTTCATCTTGGAGCTGCGTGGAGAAATTTTCATCAAGGGCGTAAGTTGTTATTCCCTTCAAACTCACTGTGCATCCACCAAACATAAAAACCCATAAGAACTCTGACCAGCCAGAGGGACTAGTGAGGCCACGCAGAAATTAAGCAAAGGTGGACATCTACTGGTGAAACCTGATAAACCGTTTATCTGTTGATGCATGAAAGCTAGCTTGGAAGCATTGTCTGACCTCTGTTGTCCTTGTAGGTGAGCGAGAGTCAGGGGAAAGTCCGTACCTATTTCATCAGCACGATGCGCAGCAAGCATGCCAAAGTTGCAGCAGATGGCCGTCTGGCTGGGAGGACGGGAGGACGCTTGACGCTGGCTGAAGTCGTTTTTGGGCTCGTGCAAGCCAGACACAAGGAGAAGATAAGAGAGACCAATGGGGGGTATATTCTGACGTCCTGTAACCTTGAGTGCTGATCCCATCGGCACTCAGGACGACACAGTGGAGCCATATTGTTGTTACTGGTTTACTCTTTTCATCAAAAATTAATTGCACAGAACAAATTCTGAAAGAGCCTTCATCTTCCTACAAAACGGTGTCCTCAGCTTATCAGCCGCCATACACAAGACAAAACTGATCCTGTTTTTTGTCTGTATTGTGCTTACATATCAAGATTTATCAAGATTTAAGGTGACACTTCTCACACTCAGTACAGTCAATACAGTTTCAATGAGCTTCAAGAGAGACTGTGCTCATTTTTTTATTGCCATATATCCACAATGTAAGCACAGCTTTGTGTAAGCTCAGTTTAAGCCAATGTTTTTGTTTTGTTTTAATTTGTTTTGTTGAGAAAGCCATTAGACATCCAAGCCAAAACACAAAATACCTCAAAATAACGAGAACAACCTCTTTTAGCCTTTACAACACTATATATCCATCGTAAGAAAGTTTTCTACATATACTTTTTAATTTATTTACAGAAATCATGAAACATTTATTTCTGACCTGTTAATTAGTTTTCATTTTTGTCTGTAAATACTTTTGCTGAAATTGACTGAAGTTGCATTTAGCTCTTTTGCTTTCATGTTAGAATGACTGATTTTCTCTGGAGTCCGTCGTGATAACTACCTGAGTTACTTGAAAAGGGCACATTAGCTATTTGCCAAAAGCTCAGTTATTGTCATAATACACTAAAACTAGCATTGTAATGACACGCTATGTTTCAGAGTTGAATGATTCATTTGTAAATACGAATTATATTGTTTTATTTTGTAATCAGATGATAGTAGGATGGATATGGAACATCTTGGAAGCTTAATGATTTAATATGGGAATACAAATTATCATGCTGAATTAAATTTAATTATTTTCAGGTGATAACAGGACGATGGGACGTCTTGGAAATTTGAGTAAATCAAACATTTTTCAAAGTATGTTTAATTAAAAGAATGAAGAAAAACATAATGTGTAAAACAAGAAATAATAGCCTGTTTGAACTGAGGCCCTAAAGGAAATATGTTTTCTGTTTTTTAGGAACAACCTTCATACTTTTCATTGACACATTTAATCGTCTCCATTTGATGCTAAATCAGTGATACACTGAAACCAAGTGATGGGAACGAAATACCATCAGGGCTCCTCGGCAAGTGTGGAAACTATGGAAATGTATGGAAATAAATTGGATCAATTGGATTGTGTGTGTGTGTGTGTGTGTGTGTGTGTGTGTGTGTGTGTGTGTGTGTGTGTGTGTGTGTGTGTGTGTGTGTTTCATATTACATTATT
>CAAKHB010007896.1:16567-32075 GCA_901007665.1 Aeoliscus strigatus | reverse complement strand
TGTAAATACTGACTGCCACAGGTGGGAGCAAAGCAAAGAAGATGAAACTAACTGTCAAAGGAGGAGCTGCTGTGGATCCAGACTCAGGTACTCACAAGCACCTTATCATGGGGCACGGGTACGGGTGCCCAGAGGGGCCAGAACAGATGTCTGCAACAAACATTTTCTAGAATTGTGAATGTTGGGATTCTATTAGAACATTGAATATGTGAAGCGATCACTGTTGTAAATCAAACCTGACTTGTTGTTTTGTCAGGTCTGGAGAACAGCGCCCACGTCCTGGAGCAGAGTGGGAAAATGTACAGTGCTACGTTGGGTCTCGTGGACATTGTTAGAGGAACAAACTCCTACTATAAACTGCAGTTGCTCGAAGACGATGTACAGAAAAGGTAACTGATTTCTATAGATGCGTATGTAGCGTCATGCTTGACGCTCTGGTCGTTCAAAGCAGACGGCAACACAGGCTGCTGGACAGTCACACGCGTTCAAACGTCCCTCAGTGCATTTGAAATTTTAAACGGTTCCTCATCATCAACTCTGTCCCTGCACACTGAAGCCACCATGGCTGTTGCACCTCTCCAACTCTGTTGGTCTGGTGTGACGAAAGAGTTCAGCACAGAGATTTGACAAGCACTTTGATGGAAAGAGGACTACTTTTTTACTTCCTGCTTAGTACTTACTTATTGCTTGCTTCTTACTTATATTTATTTGCACAGTATTAATACAATTGGTATAAACCATCAATACCAACAAAAAACTAAAAATTCAATAAAGCCAGATTTAGAATTGCCTACAAAATAAACACCAATAAAATACAATATAGTACCAAAAATAAGAAACGTAATATAGGTCATGCTCCTATATTATATATATTATTATTATATCCTAAAGTCCCTAATTTAATGCTCAGTGTGTGTGTGCGCGCGCCCACCACAAATCATATTTATTAGAAACAAAGTCTTAAAAATTAATCTAACTAGTGCACATACTGACACCTAAGTTGTTACTATAGCAACCCATGCATGGGTCAGTACAGAATGCTGATGTGCAACAAATCCAATCTGATCCCCTGCAAAGGGGAGTGAGGACAGTCCAGGTTCAGGATTTTGAGTAACAAATTGGATTGTGTTTCATCTGTTTTCACAGCCTGACTGTCATGTTTCTGCAGGTACTGGGTGTTCAGGTCATGGGGCAGAGTCGGCACCACCATCGGCGGCAACAAGCTGGACAAATTTCACGACAAGAACTCTGCCCTGGACAACTTCCTGAGTGTGTACAAGGAAAAGACGGGCAACGAATGGAGCTCCTCCAACTTCACCAAATATCCCAATAAGTTCTACCCGCTGGAGATTGACTACGGACAGGTACAAAGAGAGGCTCAACTTGATAGGAGATATCCTGTAGGCGTTCTGTACATGACTTCATTTGTTTCTGTGTCAAGGATGAGGAGGCGGTGAAGAAGCTGACAGCTACTGCTGGAACCAAGTCGATGCTTGGCAAACCTGTCCAGGAGCTGATCAAAATGATTTTTGATGTGGAGAGCATGAAGAAGGCCATGGTGGAGTTTGAGGTGAGGCTCCTATTTTTTTTAACACTGTCTCCCCACAGTGCTATCACAGCATTTTAATATATGATTGTTTAGAATTGTTTAAATTGAAAAGAATCAAATTAGATGGATCATCTATTTAAAGGGCCTGATTGTAAGAGCCTGTGGCATCTAATGGTGACAATTCAGAGTGCTGCTCCTTTGCCCCTCACGGAGCTGACTGTTGTTTTATGATTTGTCTGTGTGATGGCGAATGATTGCTTTGGACTGGAATCTTTCATGAAATGTTCACTGCTAATTCTTCCACAACTCACATCTACATGTTTATTTCAGATTAATAATGATGCCAAAAAATGGAAACTCTCTGGGATCCTGTAAGGTTTTAATCTTCTTCTTCTGTACAGATTGACCTCCAGAAGATGCCCCTTGGAAAGCTGAGTAAACGGCAAATTCAGAGTGCTTACGCTCTCCTCACTGAAGTACAGCAGGTCAGTAAACAGCTCTGACTGGATGATGCCGCCATCCCACCCATCAGTCTGTTTTTACACTAACTGTTTATTCTTTTGGTTCAGGCTGTGTCAGACTGTGTGTCTGAAGCCCAGATACTGGATCTCTCTAATCGCTTCTACACCCTCATCCCTCACGATTTCGGCATGAAGAAACCTCCTCTGCTTAGCAACCTGGACTACATTCAAGTAAGAACACAAACAAGCTGCATTGTTTATTTCTTGTAACCTGAACAATGAAACAACACATTTGGAACATCTGTATGTGACTTTGCAGGCTAAAGTTCAGATGTTGGACAACCTGTTGGATATTGAAGTGGCGTACAGTCTTCTGAGAGGAGGGGCCCAGGACAATGAGAGAGATCCCATTGACACCAACTACGAGAAACTCAAAACCAAGATTGAGGTCAGGACTATTTCGACGGATTTCATGACGGATAATTTGCATGGAGAGACCTTTTAAATATGTTTTATTTCACAGGTCGTTGACAGGAACTCAAAGGAGGCTGAGATCATTGAGCAATATGTCAAGAACACTCATGCCGCGACTCACAACACTTACACACTGGAAGTGCAAGAAGTAAGTGAGACCGTCTACCTTTATCTCACAGCATGAGTTATCAGCTGCCTGATGTTTCCTGACTTAATCCTCTCATCTTTTAGATCTTCAAAATTGATCGTGAGGGAGAGCGCCAGCGGTACCGGCCCTTTGAAGAGCTCCACAATCGCCAGCTACTGTGGCACGGCTCACGCACCACCAACTATGCTGGTATCCTGTCTCAGGGTCTTCGTATTGCCCCTCCTGAAGCCCCAGTGGTGAGTTGTTGGTTGTTTGTATTTTTTTTTTTCATTTTTTTTTCAGTCCAGGTTTGAGTGTAATAGCCCCCTCTAGTTTTGTTTTTGCTAATCATTCTTGCTCATTTCTTCTTCAATTCCTTTATCTATAGACCGGCTACATGTTCGGCAAAGGTGTGTATTTTGCTGACATGGTGTCCAAGAGCGCAAACTACTGTCATACCTCCCAGTCTGACCCTGTTGGCCTTCTGCTACTTGCCGAAGTTGCCCTTGGCAACATGTAAGTGTGCTTGTCTTGACTAAAGCCATATGTGCCACACTTTGAGCATGTAGTGAAGATCTAAATTGTACTTATTTCAATGCAGGCATGAACTGAAAAAGGCATCCCACATCACCAAATTACCTAAGGGCAAGCACAGTGTGAAAGGTGAGAACTGATGTCATTGATCTGTTATTATTCATAAATGACAAAAATATATTTATGTTTCTGTATAATATCTAGTAATCTTTCAACACACAAATGGAAAATTGGTTGGTTGAAACCATCTAACTTTGTTTTTTCTTTCAGGTGTGGGTCGAACTGCTCCTGATACGGGGGCCACTGTCTCCTTAGACGGGGTAGATGTGCCTCTGGGAAAAGGAGTGAACACTAACATTGACGACACAAGTCTACTGTACAACGAGTATCCTTTGACACTCATCTCCTGGTCCATGAATGTCATGATGATTCTGTCTGTAGAAATGTTGAGAATGTTATTGTGTGAGCCATTAGAATGGAGGAAACAAAACATATATGATGGGTGGAGGTTGAGATGTAATGGTGTGTGTGTGTGTGTAATAGAGGAGGCTGCAGTTTGATGTTTAATGACATGGCCCTTAACAATCTCTCCTCCAGATACATTGTGTACGATGTTGCACAAATTCACATGAAGTATCTCCTGAAGATCAAGTTCAACTATCAGACTTCCTTATGGTGAGGGGGATGTCTCTGAAGCCCTCTTCAGTGAAAACCTGAGCTGCTTCTCCACCACACTGTGCTGACAAACTTTTCTCGTCTTTGGTACCCAGATTACTGGAAGGTTGTATCCCTTCAGTTTAGCTGGCTGTCATAGCGATATCACTTGAAGCTTCAATGACGTTTTCAACGAGGATTATACAGGAAAAATGGTGGATATCAAAGGGATGGTATCTGGTCAGAAGTGAAAAGAATTTGCTCTCAATAGCGTTTGCCTAATTAGAAAGGGAGTCGAGCCAAGTGTGGTGGAAAAGTGGCTGAAGACCAGTGTAAGATGCCAATGCCCCAGCTTCATTTTTTGCAGCAGATGTTTGACAAAGCAGCTTTACAGTGGTTACTGGAAAAATCTCTAGTCACTTTATTGCTCTTTCATTAGACTTACTAGTTAACAGACGTAATTAGTACGACATTAGGTACTTTCATACCTACCTATATGCTCAGTGCATGAGTTGCAAGTGCACCCTCCATAGGGCTGTTATTGTTTCATTCTTTCATTCACATGTAGAAAATATGGAAAGGTGAAGTAAGTTTAGTGCTTTGATTTGTGAACAGTCTAGCCTACCAAAAGCCACAAGGTTCAAGTTTCCCTACTGTTCAGCATTTCACATGTATATATTTGCTTTGTTGTTTGCCTCTGATTGTCTTCCATGTCTGAAAAATGGAAAATACTGCAAAACACAACTACTGGGCTATGTGGCGTACATTTTTCATAGTTTTTTCCCCTTGTTCACTACAAACAATAAAACTGAACATTTTCCAGAAAAAGGCATTCCCAATATTCTATTAATTCTCTTTGCATGTTTAACAATTTGGGATCAGTTTTCTAATGGAAACTGAATGTGTGGTGAATAAAAGCAATTAATTTGTTCATAATTTACTTATGTCTTGTGCCTCTTGTGGTCAGAGCTTCTAATGCTGGAGTGTGCAGCAGGGAATCTGTATCTTGATATATATATATATATTACGTAACAATACTTTTTCGATTTTAACAGCTCTGGCAACGAATTATTCGAGATTAAGAAAACAAAACGAGCAATTTGCTCAACTAATAACCGGTGTATGTAATTACTGTGAAACAATGGCAATATGCTTCCAAATATTTTTTTTCATATTTTCACTATTCGTGTGGAATAGTTTGTATAGGTAACATGAATAAACCAGGGATGAGATTTATTTCTCAAATCGCCCTCCAGACAGCGTCCCGACCCAGAATGCATTCGGACAAGGTCTTTGAAAAAGCGGCGCGGCTAATTCAAGATGGCGGAGATGGACCAGCTGTTAGACGAGAGTGAGTAACAACACAAAACCAATGGGTTTCGCTTTGAAAACAGTTCCGTAATGGAGAAACGATGTCTGGCGATAACCTGCCACCATGTTTCGTGTAATAAATATAGCAACTTTTGAGCAGATACATGAAGTAATTTTAGACGCCAGGGGGATATCGGGCTGTCCGTGGCAGCTAACGCTTGTTAGCATAAGCAGCTAACGACTGGAGTTCAGCAAGTTACTTTAGCCCCACTGGGTAAACAAATAACGTTAGCTTAGCTACCAGCTAACGTTTGCTAGCCGTAGGTCGTTTCGGTAATAACAATATAACTACTAAAACACGGCTCTAGCCAGATTACAGGTTAGCTGCTAGCTTTACTTTTCAAGGAATACTGCAGTTTTCCCTCACGTCTACCGTACATTTTTCCTGTTAGTAAATGCTTGGGAACGTCATATGGAAACACGCCGTGTTTGATTTTTGACAAGATGCAGAAGGGAAACTGATAAATGAAACAACTATTTTGCGGAGCTCATACCATTAAACGAATATTTATCTGACTAGACACTGAGGATAAACTCAGCGTTAGCTTGTTTAGCACCCATTAGCGATGTGATGTGTCCAGTCGAGCCGTGGTTGACAGCTCATATTCGGTATGTAGGCCGCTGGTCTCAGTCTGCTCTCTCTGGGTGCCGACTACATACGGTCATATTTATTAAAGCTCGCTGTCACATCCGTAGGTAATGTGCAAACCTCAGTTATTTGCTGTCTATCTTATGATAATATCCTATTAACTTCCATCAGTATATTACTATGCAGTGTTCTGTATGTTCTTGTGTATGTCTAATCCAACCCATCGTATCATCTCAGGCTCTTCAGCGGAGGCTCTTGTCAGTCTAAAGGGTATGTGGTAGTTCTTTATCTAGTTTCTAGTACATATTGGCTCTGTGTGTACCATTTATTGAGATGTGCCTGGAACAGTTGTTGTATTTATTCTAGATATATACATAAAGCTGATATATTTTGTTGTGAATGGTTACATATTTGTATGACTGCTCAAAATCACTACCCATATTTCCAGTGTCTACTACATGTTATTGCAGTATCGAAAGGTTTTCATCATTGTATTTTATTGTGTGTTTGTTGCGTTCATTTAGTAACTATCTGAATAAATCCTGTTTCCTTACAGAGGGTAGTTTGTCCAACACTCTGAATGAAAAGAACAGCTTCCCAAGAGCTCACAACACCAGGGGACGACAATCCTCCCTCACTATGGACATGGTAAGAGACCTTGGGCGATAATCAGATTTTTTTTGGTAAAATGGTATTCACAGCTACACCAATTATTTGACTCGGCATGTCAGTTACGTTGCCATTTTTAAAGTGTGTAAATCAGAGTCAACCACACCTTTTCATTCAGATTAAACTCAATGTCCCTTAAAGATTTCCACATTGCGTCAGCAGCAGTACATACTGATTATTTGCAATTTATCAATACATAGTCAGGTTGGAAATGTACTCCCTTCTCATTGTTCCTTTCTACAGTTATTTACGGATGTTATTGTCAATTATGGTACAATGACCACACCATATTTTATGCAGTGACATGTGATTGATTTAAAGTGACATGAATTGTATTGGGGGGGGTTTATGCTTTACTGGCACTATCCATGAACTCCAGTCTGTGTTTTCAGCCCACACGGAGCTCAAACAGAAGCCGTTTGTTTCGGGAGGAAGATGAGCAGCCACAGCAGCGTCTTCCCTCCAGATCCCCACGGAGGAGCCAGAGGGTCACCACAACACCACAGGTAAAAACAGGAGTGCCTGGATACACACCAGTGGGTGGGTCCCTGAAACACATGCCTGTGACTGAGTTCATGACCCAGCTAAAAATAAATAGCTCAGTTTAGAACTAATGAAGCTTGTCAGATGACCAGTGAAACGTCTTCAAGCAAACTAGTATGTACATGCAATTTAATGCAGTAAGTCACCTATAACGTTACTGTATACATGTACACACAGGAAACTGCAATGTTTGTTGGCTAACTTCTGTGACATTTGCTGCTATATAGCCTATGCATTGAGTCCATTGGAAGCCCCCACCAATACAGATGACTAGGAGAATAACTCTTCAATGAGAGGCTCCTCTGTGATGAACAAACAGTGTGTGTGCACTCCAGCTGTGACTGAGCCTTAAAATAGATTGGATTTAATTGAAATTAAAGGCCGTCATGCTCACAGAACATTGGTGGAAACATGAAATGTGACCTTATTTAATCCCCTTCTTCTGTTTACTTTTGAGTATACATGTTTTGTTCTTCCTTTACAGAAGTTTACTACTGAGGTCACGCCTGATAAGAAGTCATCCCAGAGAATAGGGCTGAGATTAAGAAATCTTTTAAAACTACCCAAAGCTCACAAATGGTGCATATATGAATGGTTCTATTCTAATATTGACAGGTAAGGTATCATTTTCACTGTAATTAATATCTTCTGAGACACAAATTAATACAGTATACTTTTGTGCTAAGCTTGGTTCAAATCCCAGATGATACGTCCCCTTCAAATTGTCTTATGTCCATACTGTGATTATAACAAAATTCCTTATTACAGGATCTTTAACAATGAGAGCTCTGTGAAACCAGAATTATTTTTTCTCAAATAATCTGTAGTTACATTGGATGTAGTTTTCAAATATTTGAACTTTGTGAGGAGTCCAGGTGTTCCTGGAGCTCCCTCCCTGAAGAGTTATTCCGATGTTTCTCTTTCAGACCTCTTTTTGAAGGTGACAACGAATTCTGCCTCTGCCTAAAGGAGTCTTTCCCCAACTTGAAAACAAGAAAGCTAACAAGAGTTGAGTGGGGAACAATCAGGAGACTGATGGGGAAACCCAGACGGTACGCCGCCATCTTTACACTTCATGCCTCTGCGTGATAATCCTATACCGTACGTCATGTCAGTGCTGATGTTTTATAGAGACACAGTGAGGAAGGCAAATGCTACTGTGGGAATATGTTCAGGGATTAAAGTTCTCCGTCTCTAGGTGGATTTGCGTCATGTGGAATAGAGGGGGGGGTTGTCAATTTCTAATGCACATGCACCAAATGGAATTGTCATCCAAATTACAAGGAAAGTTGTTCTCTTTAAATGCTGTCGAGTCAACTTATACAAACATGGACAAGATCCTTAATGTCTTAGTCAGATATTTTGATGAGGATATGGGTCAACGCTGCAGATGTGACCAACCTCACAAACACACTGACAAATATTCTTCAGTCTAAAGGTTTACAGGGTCTATTCTGATAATTGTAACGTTATGAGTGTGACAATGTTGTGTAATGTGCCACTATGCTACAAACTGAGTCAAGCCCTGCAGTTTTGTTGAATGGATCAAAATGTTTAAATAAAATGCCAAGTAACAGTAACTAAACTGTTCAAAAAGCACTGTCCTTCCATACAATACTATTGGTCTAGAATATTTAAAGAGTGTAGGTTAAATGCTGTCTTAGAGAACAGAAGTGCTAATACAGCATTTAATGTTTTTACATGACATCTTTGGGAAGCGTTTACACGGCAGAAAAGGGGCCATTCTGGTGCGGTGCGTTGTGGTTGAACGTGAACTGGCCTGAAAAAAAATTTCCAGTCAAAAATATATTTTTTGCTTTAATCCCTGGAATGTGTTCCTTTGTCTTCTCTAGGTGTTCATCAGCATTCTTTGCTGAAGAGCGAACAGCACTGAGGCAGAAGCGGCAGAAGATGCGCCTGCTGCAACAAAGAAAACTGTCTGACGTGTCGAATTGCAAAGATCTGCCTGATGAAATCCCTCTTCCCCTCATCATTGGAACCAAAGTCACTGGTAAGCTGATGGATGTAAACTAACACCAGTATCAATCTGGTTCTTTTCCATTACAATTCAGTACTCCCTCCACGTGTGTGCTGACGTCACAGCACCGGCTGTGATGGCACTTTACTTTTCACAAACGTCTGGACTTCATTGATGGACCACAGTGAGTGTTCTTCACACATCAGCCATGTTCAATGAGAACGTGACAAGGAATGAAGTATCGCTATCACCAGTGAAACTGCCAGTAGACTCCTGTGTCAAAGGCAGTGCTTGGGACAGTCCTCTGTCTTCAGTGACCAATCGGAGCCTCATCACTTTGTCCTCATACTTTTTCAGGCTGAACAAAAGCATTCATATTTCCATTGTACATTAGGCCTTTGTAGACATTTGAAGCTCATCTGACATTCAATTCCAATCTTTATTCTACATACACAGTGTTGAGTCCGTTTTGACAGAAGTGCAGGTTGGGAGCGTCTCTGGTGGTACGGTAAACACCGTATGAATCTGTGGCGAGCCTTCGACCCCTTGTGTTCCTGCTCCTGTGGTTTCTATAAAGCTCACTGGTGCTTCTTTCAACAGCTCGACTCCGAGGTGTCCATGACGGATTGTTCACGGGGCAGATCGAAGCCGTCGACACAAGTGCTGCCACCTATCGTGTCACCTTTGACCGCAATGGCTTGGGAACACACACTGTGCCTGACTATGAAGTTCTGGTAAGACTAGCATGCTAGCATTCCATGTCATTCAAATGTCAGTGTGTTTCAGTTTATTTCTAACATGGCTTACACGGATTCTGAGGTCTGTTGACTTTTTGTCCTCCAGAGCAATGAGCCCAATGAGACGATGCCCATTTCAGCCTTCGCCCAGAAGCACCGGACAACACGCTATATGCAGAACCTAATGACTCCACCGAGAGGACCCTACCCGCCCGCCACCACTCCTGTCCTCATGGTACATGCATGTGTTGGCACACATCATCAAATCATTGAAGAAAAAGAAACTGATGCACTGAGTGTCTGGATTTATCTTAAGTGTAGTTCTCTGGTACCTGTACACTCTTGTAGTACTTCTCTGGTACCTCTCTTACAAGACCATTGAAATAATTTGGAGTTCTAGATAAATGTTGATCATTTCCATTTCCAACAGGACAGTGACCCTCTTATCACCCAGTCGCCATGGAGGAACAAACTGCCTGGGGCTGACGGAGACACTCTGGGAGGATTTCCCGTGAAGTTCCTGGTCCAAGTGGTATGAAGATCCTCTCAAATAAAATGAAAAGCTGATGTCCTCAAACACTTGAACAAGTTCTTCTGTTTCTAGACAAGGCTGTCTAAGATCCTCATGATCAAGAAGGAGCACATCAAGCACTTAAAGGAAATGAACACCGAGGCAGAGAAACTGGTAAAATCTTAAAAGGTGCTTGAGTAAATGACATAGACACATCAGGTTGATCTTGAACCGTTTGTGTTTCAGAAGTCCTATTCCTTGCCCATCGACTGGGACTTCCAGAAGCGTTACGCTACCACGGTGCTGGAGCTTGAACAGCTCAACAAAGATCTGAATAAAGTCCTTCATGAAGTTCAACAGTTCTGCTGTGAGGTTAGTCCTCTGAGACCTTCACACCACGGACCTCTGCCCCGGGCTCATCTCTCCTCTCCCGTCCAGAGCAAAAGGTATGTGTATGACATTGTGTGTGTGTGTGTGTGTGTGTGTAGCTCGCTCCGGATCAGGGCATGGTTCCAGCTGACCATCCCACAGAGCTGCGGCGGCGTTGTGAAGAAGAGGCTCAGCAGATGGTGCAGCTGAGGAACTCCATGAAGGACGGCCAGCCGAGCGTGATGAACCCCAGCCTCACACACCTCATCTCTCGCCTCACGGCTCTCCTGCTACAGATCAAAGTAACCGATTCAAATAGTCTGTCAGCTTTCATTCATGTGTTAGATTTGTATAATTACCAACAATTACAGGAATGAGCATGAGTTGATCTTAGGTGGATTTAGGCAAAATCATCTTTTTTCATCCATCTTCCTTGAACCCGCATCAAGAACATTTGCATTCACATGGAACCATTGTAAACGACTGAAATTCACCTAAAAAAGAAGAAGAGACAGTGGAGCGAGTGTAGAATGATGCTGATCTTTTCAAAGTTACTGCAGTAACAAGATCCACTCACTTTGAATCGCTGTCGCCTGACGTAAACAAAGAAAAACACAATACTGAAAGGGTGATGACAGTTGTTTGTTTGTTTGTTTGTTTTTTTTACTGAGACCAGGTTTGAAAAAGGTGCAGATCCCTTTCACACAGAATCACACATGACTCTGCACAAATCAATATTTATATTTCTGATTTCAATACTATTATGCAGCTATATCCAGAAGAAAACCACCATTCGCTAATAAGTGAGTTTAGTCAATAAATATTGAACTTAGAAATGATACCAGTGTATTTCCAAATGGTGAGGGGATGATTTCTTGGTCAATGAATCCAGTGAAAATAAGGTTGGATAGATCCATATTGGCTGTAAATCAAAATAAAAACCATCTGGTTGGAAATGATCTGCTTGGCAGATGTCTTTCATCTGATGAATCCACTTTGTTTCAGTGCCTGGCGGATGGAGGAGACCTGAATTCATTTGAGTTCAAATCTCTAACAGACTCGCTGAACGACATCAAAGCATCCATTGATCCCTCCAACCTCAGGTAAATGACCTGATCCATCTCGATCATACCTCATCAGTGAACACTCGTCTTTCTCTTTCTGTCCAGCTCATTTGGAAACGGCACCACTTACCTTATTCTCTGTCGTTCCAGTTGCTTCCAGAACAACGTTGAGATCCATGTGGCTCACATCCAGAGCGGGCTGAGCCAGCTCGGTAATCTGCACGCATTCGCTGCCAACAACACCAATGCGGTCTGAGAGGCAGCAGCGTGCTCAGCACCCCACGGGTGTGATAGCATTAAAGATGGTCACTGAGGTGGTGCTGTGGTCGGCAGCGCTCACGTGGAGGGAACGGACCAGTTTTAACTCGCTGTTCTTTGCGGGTTCTTTAAACTCGGTGCTGTTGGGAGGAACTCTGGATTTTACCTGTTTTATTGTCTGAATGTTTTTGCACCCAGTTGAACACCCTAAAGTCTTTTGATGTTTCCACAAATCCAGTTATCCAACCTCTCATTTGTTATTTATTGGTTCCGTGTGCCAAACATCGACCGTTTTTATAGTCCATATTTATTTATTTTGGAGTAGGTGTGTATGGTTTTAAACGATGTTTTGGTATCACTAAAGTTCCCCAGTTATGTGTCTTGTTGCTCCACTGAGGGGAAGCACAGTGGAGGTTAAAGAATGTTTGTTAATGTTGTTCATTGTAGATAATTGTACCATATCTCATCTGATAATTAGGACTATTGTCAACATTTCTGCTCTACACTCAGAAATGTCTTTTATAATTTTGTGTGCACTGAAAAGAGATTTTAGCTATTTTTGTAAAGGAGGCTGCTGGGGTTTTATGCCTTTTACTCCCTTATATTATCTTAGCGTTTCCACATTTGGCATGGCTGGAGCTGCATCCAACACAGCCTGCGTCAAAAAAAATTAATTTTTCCCTGGAGAATCTCAGTTTTCAGTTTTGTAAAGTTGTATATGAGCGTGCCTCAGGGCCACTGTACATACTGTTTCCGTCTTTTTATATTAAACATAATATTGCAAAGGGGCCTTTTGGTTTGATATTTCTTAGTGTTTATTTAGAAAAGCTAAAAACAACCAAGAGTTTATTACTATTTTACAATAAATAAAAATATTCTTTATGCAAACAAGCCATATACCAGCTCTTATGATACAAGATGATCCTGTTACAGCCCGTGCTCTGTCACATGTAGCCACTGAAGCCGGCCATGGCCTCGCTCTCCCAGTCCGAGTCTGAGTCGGTAAAGTCCTGCGCCTCAGTGGCGTCCATCGGGGAGAAGTGATTGAACCTGTCCCCCGTGACCCTGACCTGTGGGTACTGGATCTGGCAGACGTCTTTGGGTGATGACCTGCTGAAGGTGTTCTGCGTGGGAATAGTTGGGATCACAACCTTCATCTCTGGGCCAATGGTCTTGTTCGGGGGGAAGTTGTCGTATTCCACCAGAAATCTTGGACCCTGGTTGCAGGTCATGCTGGTTGGGACTTTGGGCTGATGCTCGTTCTCCTTGAGATACAGGTGGACGTTGCAGCATGGGACGTTGACGCTCAGTTCGTGGTGCTTCAGCTGCTCCGGCTTCACGAGGGATCCCTCCTTGTCGTAGATGCAGGAGCCTGATGAGAGACTGCTGGGTTTGGGTGGTAGACTGGTCCTGTTTGTCTCCTCTGCACTTTGGTGCATGGGAGGTCTGCAACCATCCTCCAGTCCAAAGCCTCCCATCCTGTGGGCCTCACCACTGTGGTTCTCAAAAACTGATGGAAAAGAGGAAAAGAATGAGACACTTCAAATAAAGAGGCGCTCCATGAATACAGCCAGTGTGGCCCCCTGCCCTGGAGGGGCTGTGGGTGGTCAGTCACCTTTCTCTGGGCCCATCCTGCTCTGGAGCTGGCTGAAGGTCGCAGGCGGGTTGGGGACCTTCATCGACACGGATGAACCCACCTGGCGACGAGACTTTGCCCTCCTGTTCTGAAACCACACCTGAACCGTGACAGAAACAAAGAGTGAGGTTTAGTTCTATTTTAATGGATCAAGTGCCTGTACACGTCACCAAACCACATATAGGAACAGGAAAGTACCTGGATCCTGGACTCGGGCAGCCCGGTCAGAGCCTCCAGCCTCTCTCGTAAGTAGATGTCAGGATATTTGGTGTCAGCGTAAACTTTCTCCAGCACCTCAATCTGCTGCTGGGTGAAGTTGGTCCTCTTCCTCCTGTGGGTCAGGATGGCCACACACTTATCCACCCTCGGTCCAGAGTTGGCAGAGTTGAAGTAGTTTGTAACATCTGAAGATCTGAAATCTGGAAAAGAAAAAAGATCATAGCCTGTTAGTTTCCCCCGAGGGAACCAGAGGGGCGTTTCTGCGTAAATTACGCACCGGCGTTGGCCTCATTTTGTGGCTTTTTACGCACGTTTTTCAGAGAGCTGCTATTGTTAACTGAAGATCTAGCCTCCTACCTGAAGTCACCATGCTGTTCATCTGCAAAGTTCCTTCGTGATACATCTGAAAGTGGTTCAGATCCCCGACCGTCAGATTCCCATGCACCGCAGACATGACGCTCCTCCAGGTTCTACCTCCAGACACAGACTGCCGAGTGAGCAGCTCGCAGCGGGTTAAATGTCCCGGCGATCAAAGCGATGTGAGCGGATGTGTGAATGGCCGAGCCATCGGTGTCGGCTGGCGCTGCAGCGGCCGCGGCGGCTGCAGACGTCTGCGGGCTGCCAGAGGTGTGAAGGCGTCGCACCTCCGCCACTGAGCGCAGGGCGCTTGAAAGGGGATTTAATGGAATCTGCCTGCTCAATACACATCGGAAGAGAAAACATTTATCCGCCTCGGAACGGGTGAAGCCGTAATGGATCTGTAGCCTTCAAAGGCCGTCGGAAACTGCCATTTCCTCAGAGTCAGAGGACGCACATCTGACGCACATAAAAACATTTGAATTATTTAGTAAATCAAGTGTCCTGAAAACAGAACCTGCTCTCCTACGTGATTTACTTAAATCATTCATAAAAAATGAAGGAAGACACTTACGAGAAGTATGTTCTTACGCATTTATGCAACATGAATATGCAGGTATAGCTACAATTTTCATTCATATGTTCAAAAAAACATCTCGAATTATAGGTAAAACAACTGTGTCCTGATAACCAGATAACCTGGTTATGCATAAATGCATAATGTGGAAATGAGGAAACAATATGTAAGAAAAGAATATTTTTTTTTACGCATTCATGTAGCATAAGTGTGCAGGTAAACTGATTTTTTGTTTTATCATTCATAAAAAATGAGAAATCAACATGTAACAAAAGTATATTACTACACATTTATCTAACATATGTGTGCATGCATAGCTACATATGCATTTACATTCATATGTTCAAAAAACACCTTGAATTATTAAGTAAATCAACAGATCAGTGTCCTGAAAACCAGATTACCTGTTTTCCACCATGATTTCTTTTAATCATGCATCAATACATTAGCATGTTGAAAAATAAATACCAATATGTTTAATATAAAATGAAATTATATACAATTTTGTAGAAATATATTTGTTTAACAAACGTGCGCAGGTAAACCTACAAATGCAATTTTGTTAATCATATGTATCCATAATAAACATCTGGAATGGCCAATAAACCAACTGTGTGTCCTGCAGCCAGATTACCTGTGTGAGTTTGAAAAATGTGTTTTAAGTGGTGAACGTCAAAGAGTATAAGCTGTTCGTCTCTTAAATGTTCTCTGTGCAGGAAATAGTCCTTCCTGTTCCTTTTTTAGTTGACAACAAAGTTCATCTGAATACACAAACTCAGTTCAAAAGTTCTGTGGAGTGGGCACTTTATTTTTGAATGGGTCGTCTTCATT
>CAAKHB010007896.1:0-12559 GCA_901007665.1 Aeoliscus strigatus | reverse complement strand
CACTTGTTGATCTGGTGTTTGTTGATGACGCTGACGCCGTGTGTTCCCACTCAGACGGCGCCGGGGGCGGAGACGTCGACTGGAAGGAGGTGGGTTCTTTTAGGGGTGCAGTGTGTGTGTGTGTGTGTGTGTGTGTGTGTGTGTGTGTGTGTGTGTGTGTGTGTCTTTTAGTAGTTTGTCTGTAACCATGGAACTCTATTAGACTTTTTCACTTCAGAAAATATCAGTCAGTGTGTTGATTCTGATACTCCACTGAGGGTGTTTATCATCAATATATGACATTAAATTTAATTTTAAAGAAGGTTGATACAAATATGAAAACTACACACACACTAATTTTTCAGAAGTTGTCTGCAGTTTAACCTGATATAAACAGATATAAATGACTCTTGTCAATGCATACAAATAGCGTTTTGTTCTGTACAGGAAAGAATGGGCCTCGCTGGGGAACATGGAGAAGGAGGACGCCATGGTAGAGTTTGTCAAGCTCCTTAACAAGTGCTGTAACCTCTTTGCTCCGTACATAACTTCCCACAAAATAGAAAAGGAGGAGCAGGAAAGGAAAAGGTGAGGTGCTCCACTTCTGTTCTGATGAGCGTCTTGGGCGTTCGCCGCTTTCCCATTCTATTGTTCCAGCACTTCTTGGCTCTGCTCGACTCGACACGGTTTTGGTACCATGCTGTTTTCCATTACCACTGAGTACCTCTGCAACGTGAATGAAACTGTGAAACTGCCGTGTGAAACTGCCGTTACGTAGTCTTGTACGTGACACAAACACAAATAATACAGGACATGTAGACAGGAGTGTACTTGCTGCTTGTGGCTTTTTTTCACAGAAAGAACGAGATAAGACAGACAGACAGACAACCTATAGGTGGTGAGACAAAACTTGCTTGAAACTGGTGATACATTTTCTCGTTGTGGGTCACTCCACAGCCAAACTCACAAATGTCTCTGCTTCACTGACCGACCACGGTGTAATGTTTTTGTACACATCATCCATGTTAAAGTAGCATGAGAAGCACAGCAAGTCAAGCTAATGGCGGTATTTAAAATGCTGTTTGGTGGTGTCGTTTGAGTTGTTGCCCTCTGTGACCAGTCAGTGGCTGTCAGAGTAGTGCTAGAACTGTATAGTGTCAAAGCAACGTTGCTCAATGTAGAAGAGCAGGGGAACAACATTTATTCTGGAAGGACCTTCCAGAATAAATGAAGCTGCAGGGTTATTTGTCATTGTTTTCTCCCAGGTTACAGTATCTCACATTTTGTGTGTGGAATGTTCTTTGTTGATCTGTCCTTCAGGAAAGAGGAGGAGGAGCGCCTGCGACAGGAGGAGGAAGAGAGGGAACGACAACGGCAGGAGGAGGAGAGGCGAAGGCTTGAGGAGGAGGAGCGACTGAGGAGGGAGGAAGAGGAGCTGAGACAGGCGGAGGAAGAGAGGCTACGGATTGAACAGCAGAAGTATGTGTCTGTGGCTGTTTGACTTCATCACCACAGGATATCTGCAGGGGCATTGTCTCATCACCTCTGCTACTCTGACACTTTGTTGAGCAAAGCACTTTAGCAGGAACAGTGAGTGCTTGGCTGACTCCAGGTTGTAATCAGGATATAACTCATACTCATCATGAAGCTCTTTGGTGTTTACCCACCCCCCACAACCTTCCATTGTCTCCTGTTTCCTGGATTCACATCCTGATGTCCTTTGCCTCTTTTTATTCTTCAGACAACAGATAATGGCAGCGCTGAACGCTCAGACAGCGGTGCAGTTCCAACAGTATGCTGCCCAACAGTACCCCAACAGCCCGGAGCAACAGATCGGCCTCATACGCCAGCTCCAGGAACAACACTACCAGCAGTACATGCAGCAGCTTTACCAGGTTCAGCTGGCCCAGCAGCAGGTGGGCTGGATTCAGTGATGATCGCATAGCTTTGTATGCACAAATCATTTATTCCGTGGAAAAACTCAAAATCAAGAATATTCATCTTATTTCTACTCAGAATGTCTCATTTTTAGTCGTAACATCGCATTACGTCTTTTTAGAGAATTTGTACTTGGTTTAAGCAAATTTCACTTGAAATAAACTGAAAAATCTGACAGTGGAACAAGATTTTTTTTGCTTACACAAACACACATTTTTGCATTTAAAATTTTTGAAAACCAAAGTAAATCTGATGTTTAACTTCAAATAGTTTGCTTTACAATCTTCCTCTCCTCCTAGGCGGCGTTACAGAAGCAGCAGACTGACTTTGCCACTGACAACGCCAGCAGCTTGAACAGCGGCGAGCCCATCCCTGCCTCAGCAGCGGGGCCGTCGTGTATGACTTCACCATCTGCCAGTGAGGATGCCCCAACCGTCAATGGAGGCCACTCAGACTCGTACTCAGAAAGCATGGACCGGGAGCCGGAGCCTGAACCTGCAGAGGAGGTCTCAGAAAACGGCCCGATATTAGGTATGTGGACTGTATGCACGTCATCTGATAATATTTAATAAGATCTGTCTGTCAAGTGGTCAAAGGGGTGGTTGTAGGACATGGGACCAGCATCTGCTTTATTGTAAATTTGATCTGTAACCAAATACAAGTCTAAACGAACATAAATCAAACAATCAAGATTAAGTCGATATCTGACAGTATTAGTAAGGGCCTAACAACATTTACCAGTAGGAGTGTACAGCTCTTTGACATCTGGTCACACACAGTCTACATCTGTTTTCACCTGGAAACTGCGTCATTGCGAGTTACGACATCAGACACCGGACCGCACTTAAACTCCTCCCTTAGCTCAGCGCCAGCTATATTAGCTGCCACGTTGGCCGTTTCCCATGTCGTCTCACTAAGAATGGAGACAAAATGCGACCTGAAGTGAACACTTGGCCGCCTTATACTACATTTACACTGAGACAGGATGATACACTAATGTTACATGAATCAAAACCGTTTTTCCGACTGATATTTGTTCCACCCGTTTTTGCCAGTCAACAACAGCAGCAGATATCATAAAGATTGTTACCCCGCTTTGCTCTCTGCCTTCATTAATTTACTGGCTATTGGCAAAACAGCGTAGGTGTTTACCTGCAATCACTTTCATCGGCTTCAGTTTCACTATCACTTTGGCAGTGGCTGCAGGGTTGAGTGCTTTGTCTAGAAGTCAAGGTCCGTATGACAGTTTGGTCCTTTTCGTAGAAACACAGTTAGTGGAGTAATGTGTGACCTCATCAGTCCTTCTACACTGAGTGGCAGAAACAGTGTGAGGAACAAACTTCACCAATGCTGAAACTTGATGCTGATCTGTTCTGCCCTTGTTGATGTGACCTGGAGGAGAAGACCTGGAACAAGTTGTACTTATCAGTGTGCTGGTTCAGATATCATCCCACCCTGAAGTCTGCTTTAAGGAGTGTAATCAGGTTCACTAGAACTTCAAACGGAAACAGAAAAACAAACGCTGAAGCTGGGGTTCCCACACTTCCACTTTAAAAACTGAAAACCTGTCACAGCCCATCTTACACCTCTGCTCCACACTCAAAACAAATCATTTCCTAAATAATTTCCTTTCATAAAAAGAGCAATGGCAATCTGATGTTGTCTCCTCTGTTATGACCAGCAGACTCACCACCAGTCATAGCTGCTCCCTCAATGTGGACGCGGCCACAGATCAAGGACTTCAAGGAAAAAATCCGTCAAGATGCTGACAGCGTGATCACAGTGGGGCGTGGTGAGGTGGTGACAGTACGGGTGCCCACACATGAGGAAGGCTCCTACCTGTTCTGGGAGTTTGCCACAGACTATTACGACATCGGCTTTGGGGTATTTTTCGAATGGACTGATGCTGCTTCTGCTTCAGTCAGTGTGCACGTGTCAGAGTCAAGCGATGAGGACGAGGATGATGAAGGTGAGGAGCATAATGGAAACCATGGCAACCGTGTCAGGTATTCGATAGGTAGTGCAGTGTGATGAGTGTGGTTAAGTCAACATTCATTTTTCAAATATTCCAGTCTCGGTTTAAAACTTGTCCTTTCCAACCTACACTTGGTAATAAATTCTTCTTGTACAGCAGGTGATGCTCCCAGTGAGGAGGAGAAGGCAAAGAAGGAGGCAGGAAAGCCCCAGGTGGATGAGATTGTGCCGGTGTACCGGCGGGACTGTCATGAGGAGGTATACGCTGGCAGCCACCAGTACCCTGGTCGTGGAGTCTACCTGCTCAAGTTTGACAACTCCTATTCTCTCTGGCGCTCCAAGAGTGTCTACTACAGAGTCTACTACACCAGATAAGCCTGAATACAGACAGAGGGGAGCCAAGGAGTGTGTATGTTCATAGATGTGTGCATGAGTTCTGGGAGATGTGTGTCTGTATGTGTGTGAGACAAGAGAAAGTGATACTAGCGCTGCTCTGGATACAACCACCAGAGGGGGACAAATACACATACACATGAAAACCTGATTTGGAGATTGGATAAATGTATGGAACGTGTGCGTATGCTTGCTCCAACATGCACCCATGCTAAGTCTTGTCATTCGCCCTTGGAGAAGGTTTGTAGTCCTGTTGTATATAAACCTGTCCTTACTGTGTTCACATAGACCAGGCTGTAGGACTTTGCTCTCATACTGTATTTGGCCACCTTTCACCCAGGACTCTTCTTCCATTACCGCTGCCCTACACTGTGGCCTTGTGGCTGCTTTTGCCCTGACAGATGTTGTCGTGAATGGGAACGCTGCCAATCCAGTGTTTGTTTATCCCAGACGATCACAAATTCTTAAATCAAATGTACTTCATAACACTACGCCTTTGTTCAGCAGAGAGCTTCTGGTCTTTGCAAGGTTTTAATACACTCAAAACACCAGTGAACACAATCGTACTCATCTTATTTGTTACTGAACACTCATCTGAGAGTGTTTTGACTTGCATTGTGGAGCCAGGTGTGAGCTCAAATATATTTACTGGCAGAATACATGAAGAAGGGGGTTAACTCCAAATGAAGGCGTGGGTGATGATGTGTGCAGATTAACATGGAGAAAATAACTTGGCCATTCAAAATGAAGCATCTCAATGTGTGATTGAGGTTAAAACAAATGACAGAATAAATATGTGTTGTCTTTTTCTCCTCCAAGTTAATTTCTATGTGTGGGGTTTTTGTCTTCTTTCTTTCAGAATACAGTTAAATCAACTGTCCAGATGTTTTGCTCATCACTTTTTGCTTATTGAACTTGATGCACAATATTAGTGTATGGAGACCGTATATAAATAATTCCTGAGGGGGTTGGGGGAGGGAATCATTGTGTGTCTAGACGTGCACACCTCAGGTACACAAGCCAGTCAGAGGTCAGTCAAACTTCATGGCTCACAATGTGGCAATGACCAAACACACCGTGTTGCTGTTTATTTTCTGTGTTCCTGCTTGGAATTAATCCAAACTGTTTCTCTAATACAGTTAAATGAATAAACGGGGGTCGAGTTTCTTGTGTGTCATCTAGAGGTTGTAACGTTTACCTCAGATAAAGTCTCTTGTTCTGCTTCATATACAATTCCACTGTATGAACTCTGAGGTTGAAATGTGAGAGACGGTCAGCAGGATGACGATTGAGTTCAAGGGGCACCAAAGACATTTGGTTTCACCTAATTACACGTATTGAGCTGTACCTGTACATGTTTATGTGTATATGCAACCAATCATGAGCCACAGAGGCAGGTAACTCGTCAGAGTAGTTGATTTGAGGATGCTACAGCCTCGTATATGCATTTAATGGTGTGTGTGTGACCAGAACGGTCTAACAAAGCCGTGATGCTGAAGAAAGTTCCCATAACCTCCAATGTGTGATTATTTGTTTTACTTAAGATTCTTATTTCTCACCAAATGTTTGGAGTTGTTCTGTTTGAGCCTTGTAATGTAAATAATTCTATAAATGAGTTTATGTAAGGGTTTTAAGTTGTGGCAGAAAGCTATGATTTGAGAATCGATGCACTGTAAAATATGGTGAATGAGGTATATGTATACGTTTTAGCCTGAATGAAAGTCCAGAAACTCATAAGAAATATCAAACTTTAAAGACTATCGACAGAAACAGAAAAGCTTATCTTTTTCTTTTGTTTTGACCTGTTTGAATCTCTTATGAGTTAGAAGATCTTTTTTGAGCATATATTTAAACTTGATTAAACTTATGTTCATCTATAGGACTGGCCAGTTACTTTGTTATGACTTTAATTTCCTTGATTAATGCTTCGTGTCTGTAAGATGTTCTGCCTTAAATCTTTAAATATATTAAAACAGGAAGAACATTTCTGGGTGCTCTCAATACATGTCTCACAGGAGACAATAAGCATAAATCAATGCAATTAGTGAATCAGTGAAAGACTTCTCTACCTTATAGGTTGCATTTCACCAGAAGATGCTACAAGAGTGTGAACGCTACAGAAATGGACAACTGAGCAATATCCTGTACTGGTTCTTTTTCCAGCAATGGTGATTGTGTCATTCTGCAGCTGCTTTCCTGTCAAACACATTTTCTGCTGATGGGCAAAAAAATGCGGATGTTATTCAAGTGCAGCAGCAGGACAGCCGGCGATGTGTCAAACTTACAGCCCGAGGGGTCCTGTCCGCCCCCTGGGATGAAATTACAATCAGTGAACGTTATATAGAAAATGTCAACTGCAATTTTTCAATAGAAGTTCTGTCAGTTTTGGTAACACTGAGAATCAGGGATGCATTCTCTTCCTTCATAGCTCCCACTATGAGGTGAACAAGTTCAGAAACATTCAAAATTCCAGCATCTTTAATCATAAAGTGAAATTCTAAATTTTTCAGTTCCAGATACCCATTATTAAATGTTGTGTACCTTTGAAGGTCCTCTTAAACTTTGTAACGTTGCATTCATGTTATTTGATCTTATTTTATTGGTCTGACCCACTGTAGATGAAATTGGACTGAATGTCGCCCCTGAAGCAGCTGGATTGAGCTTTGTCCTTCTCAGTGACCACGACCACAGAGAACAAACGATGATCCAAATTTAACAGAATTCAAATGTCTGTCACCCTTGAAGACACTAGGGGCTACACACCCCGACAGAGACACATCAATTCCAAATAATGTTTGTGTTTGAGCAGCAGCGTTACCAGGCGTATGATAATTATCGTTGTTTGTACAATAAGTTTTGTATGTTTCCCTCTGTACGATGAACGATCAATATTCCTCCAAAAAAAGCCTGATGTACATAATTTAGTCATTTCGTGAATGTATGTTGTACCAGTCCGGCGACCGAAACACTTACTGCTTCATACCTTTAATTAACCCGTGAAGATTAAGAACGTGAATTTGAATGTGAAAGTCACGTGACTTTTTTGCGCATCAAATAACGACGACTCATTTCCGAGCATCGGTGACAGAGGGTAGCGGCCGTCACAGACAGGTGTTCCTGGTTTGTTGTTGTCCAGAGATATTTTCAAATCTCCGAGCAAACCAGAAAAATATCTGAAAATACCCAGGTAAGTAGATGCTCTTCACCGTGCCCTGAATGAACATTACATTATCGATAGCTAAGAGCTAAAAGATAAAGCTAGCTAGCTAGCTCTGATGTTCGCAAAATGAACTCCACATTTTTGCAAACCAATTATCTCATTAAATCTTATCTATCTATCTATCTATCTATCTATCTATCTATCTATTGGTCGTGAATGAATAGTACTACGACCACTGGCTTTTAAAGTTTAGAGAAAAGTTTTTCAATGTAATTTTAACAAAAGATTTACTAGGCAAATTCTGTTTTACCACGTTAAATATGTTGGAACAAATATAGCTTATTGCTAATGTATAAATATGCTGGATGAGACCGTGTTCGGTCCGCTCCAGCTGGTCCCCGTCCTGGTTTTCCCCATTCCGCTCCGCCGTCCTCCAGAGGGACGCAGGTAGGACTTGGCTCCTGTTCCATCTGCCACAGGTGGTTATAGTATTTTCCGGGTTTTTATTTGTACTTCTCCTCACTTTTCCTTGTGTGTTTTCGCCTGTGCCTTCAGCCTGTTGGCCGACTGCTCTGCTGCCTGTTAGTTTGAATCGGCCGTGGGATGCAGCAGCACCGGGTCCCATTCGTTGAAAAACAAAAAAATATGGCGGGACTGAAGGATTACACAGGCCGGCGAACAACCCGACTCCCAAGACCACCATGCCCCCTGGGTTTGTTCTAAAGCTGTACGGCTTCAACTGTTCGTTCTGCTGGGACTTGGTGCTAGGAGAGAAACATGCCTTTTCACCAGAGGAGCGTTGAGCCGCGGCATGTTAGCAGGTTATCGGCCAGGGATGGCTGGATGCCGGGGGACGAACCCGGGACGCGCAAGATGCGGAAAGCCGTTTTATTCTCGTCTCTGGATGAGGTTAGCTGTCATTCAATGATCAGCGTGATTCACCAACTTTCTGACCTCTCTCGACATGCCAGCGACGTCTTCTTGCGGATCGAGGTGGAGGCAGGGATAGTGTTCAGAAGGTCCTGGAGAATCCAGGGGCGACTGCAACTTCTGCAAGGGGAACTCCGCAAGTTGGACCACAAGAAAGTCCAAATCCGTAAGTTAGACAATGTACAATAGTATTGTACTGTTTGATACTGTTCCTAACAATGTCGGTATGTGAGAACATGAAGAAACACTCCATAAACCTGTGTAGCAAAGTAATAATAATAATATGTCCCCCACAGAAGTGCACATACTTGTTAATAGACTAATTACAATCAGAAGTACTTTATTCATGGCAGAGGGAAATTCCTATAGATCTATCTGTCTTTCTATCCATCTATCTATGCACAGATTCATTTGAGACAAGGCTTTAAAAAACATGTGTAATTTAATGTACGTATACTTAATGGCACTTAAATTATTCCTTAATGTGTCACAAAATGTGTCATTACTCCTTACCACAGAACCTTCAGTGTATCTATCTATCTCTATATATCTGTCTATATCTATCTGAGATGCACAGATTCTTCTGAGACAGTTTTTTTTTGTTAAAAACAAAATAACCTTGTTAATAACATGCTTGAGGCGTGGTCGGTCTGATCAGGTCCAATGTTACTGTCGCACAATGAAAACAAGAGGGAGGAGTAACCAGTGTCACCTCAACACATGGCTCTGTTTGTCTTTGTTATGACTTCTGTACAGGGGGGCGTTGAGTCCCGTCAGAAATGATGGATCTCCTCTCAAGCCGACAGACCATCTGTGTGAGGGCTTCAAAGGCCGGCACAACTGTTATCACCATTACCTCTTGATGTTCTATAAAGTTGGCCAACTGCGTGATGAATGGAGAATCAGTTTGCCCCTGCGTGACGTTTGTTGTTTTGCGATTTGGTTCTGTTGTCTTGGTAGAACAACCTCCTGCAGCAGTTACATATTAAGTCAGACTTTGACTCACACTGCCCGCCACGCTGCCGTACCAGCTCCCTAAAGATTGAGCGTTATGCCTGTTATTTAGTCTGCTCTAACGCAAAGCTGTAGGAGAGTCTTTTGTTTGAGTGGTACTTGCTTTCTCTGCTGCTAGGGCTTGCACCACTCAAAGAAATATTTAGTCTGTTGTCCAACCTGAGCTGCTCCCTTTTTCTTCATCTACGGCAGAATAAATACAAAAGTTCAGGGATCATATTTTTGCATTGAGTCCCTGGGTGATGCCCTTGTTGCCGTCACAGGAGTGACAGGGCAGGGCCACATTTCACATGAACTTTGGCTGAGGAGGACCGTTTAAGTTCTGACTCACTGCCTGTTTGTTTCCTTCATCCTGCCTGTCTTCCTATCTCTTCACAATGTCTTCACTCAGTGACTCAGACACAGATGCAAAACTGGTTGCAGGGAAATGATAAGCAGAGCAGACATTTGCCAGACACAAGCAATGATGTGATGTGTGATGAGCAATTCACTGAAGGCATGCACACATGCACAATCTGCAGTTTACCCATGACATGACAGCCAACAGATGGATCCCTGTTGTTATCACATGGCATGACTCACCTGCTCCTATTATCTCTACTTGTTGATTCCATTCTAGACAGGGATGAGAGGCCCCCTTTAAAGACCATAGCCTGTTCGTCATCCATTTGGTGGAAGCTAGCTACTGTAGAAGACGAGGTGTGAGAAAGAAGCCTGGAATGCTACGTGTTAGGTTTGCATATGTCTGCTCCCACATAGCCCCAAGCCCTAGCCCCAAGGGTGGAACAGAAACCCTGCAGATTACGACACAAACTCATCTTTTACGACTGTCTACGTAGTACATACAGCTGAGCACCTTGCTTTCTGACGCTCGGCTCCAGGAAGAGAGGACTGGATTTGAATGTGTCACAACACAAATCAGCTTGTACAGTTGTTTTGAATGGGTATTTGAATGAAAGGTAATAGAGTATGTGATGCACATGACCGTCTGACTCACAGTGTAGTTGAATCCATTGTGCATTAGAGATCATTTATCTGTAATTGCTCAATGTTTTTAAACAGAACTGTCAGTCAGGACTCCAACAACAGCTCAGCTCAGCTTTAAGCTGGATCAGGTTGCTGTGGCACAAAAAGGGCCCCTCAGAAGCTTAAGGCCCCTCTGTCATTAAGGAAATGACATAGCAAATGTTTACCAGTGTGTCTCATCAAGTATGTTTGTCTGTGCCGTCATCGCCAGTTTGAACAGGAACATGGGATTTCCTCTCCATGTGTATTTTGACTCGAGCCACTGTCGGTCCATTTGTGCTGAAGGGCTGGTCTCTGCACAGGGCAGAGGTCACGCTCTCAAGCCTCGGAGGGCGGCACCTGACACTCATAAGTCAAGAGTTTAAGTAAAGTCTAGTTTGTCAAGCTTGGGTTTCTACCACGGGTCAGCAGATCACCTCAGCTATGACAAGCAGCCATGACGCCTCATCCGTATTTAACAGACGTAAAGGACGTACTCCCATTTGAGGTTATTCATCGTCCCTTTGGTTCATTTGTGTCCACATGGCTGCATCGTACACGTTGTAAACAAATGCCATTGATGAACAATTAGTTCATACATGTGTCTGTGGTGGAAGGGTTCTTTGGAGGAAGACATGCGCTACATTTCAGATCATTCACAGACATTTTTATGGTTTTATTTTTGAGTGTCCCAAAACAAAATGAGCTGCTGGATGCACGAATGCTTTAACAAATACAAATACTGGCATGTATCTTTGGGATAAAAAATACATGCCAGAAATAGTTGCAGTACTCTGTGGCCACCTCTATTTAGATGCTCTACATTGAAGCTATTTTATTTTGCCACAATAAATCATTTTCATGCCATTGTAAACCACCCGTTGCTGCATTGTGAAATGTTCTATGGTTGTCTTGGTTGGGTTGATGACTTTAAACATTTGCTCCAGGGGTTGTATCGAAGCAGATAAATATCCATTATATTTTTCAACATCAGCCTGCTTGTTTTAACCTGAGTGTGACTGCTGTGTTCACGTCTTTGGGGAAAACACTTGGAGTTCTGGGACAACTGCTCCGAATGAGGAGTCAGCTGTGAATACACCCCAAGACAGTATAATTCATGAGCAAACACTGGAAACAAAAACAAGCACAGACTGCTCTGCCCCAAACTGTCTCTATGGTGACAGCATCATCCTGTTTTTGAATATTAGGGTTGTGCTCATTTGACTAGAGGTCAGGAGGAGAATGTGGCACACTCAAGAACCGTGAATCACACTAAAGTCATTTTAATGGGAACTTTGTGACCTGTCTCAGTGTGAAATTAGACTCTGGGGCAGACCTGTTTTTGAAATCTTGATAATTAGTTTTTAACATAATCAAGCATCACTAAACACTACTAATTACGCGCCATTGTAGTCAGCGATTCATCTCATTTCTCAGCTGTCATTGTGTTCCTGAATGCACACCAGGGTGACAAACAGATCAGAACCTGGGGGAAATACTTAAACTAAGTGTATTGTGAAATGGTAACTCTTTCCAGCCAAATATAGTACAGTGTTGAGTGGGGCTTGTGCTACTTTAACGACGGAAATAGGTCGTATTGCTGTGAAGGTTAATTGGAGTTCGGGGAGACGGGGTCGTTCCTGCTGGAGAGCTACACACCCACCGGCTACCTGCTGGTGTGGCGCTTTAAAATAGACACGCATGAAACAGAAAAGAACATGAGACCTATAGTCTGTCTTTCTCTCATACACACGCACACACACATTCATGCAAAAGGCCAGTGCATTCCTCCCTCTATCTCTCAGATATTTTTAGATGTATGTCTGCACAGCGTTGTTTCATCTGAATCATGTCCACTGCCCGTGGGCACATACACACTTGGCGTATCTGTTGTTTGACAGCCAACTGCTGCTGTCTACCCCAGCACTGTCCCCCTAGTTACCATTCACCCAGGCCAGTTCCCTCCATTGTTTGACCGTCATGCAGCCCCAATCTTCAAGTCCGCTCACAGTCCAGTCCAGTAAAAGAAGTCCTCTGCTTCTAGAAGGTCGACCTCGTCCCAAGAGGAAAGAAAGGACAGGGTCGCGAGCGACAGTGAGAAAGACAGGGAACGGAGTGGGAAAAGCCAGAAGGATTCAAAGCAGTGGAGGAAATTTGAACAGCTTC
>CAAKHB010007895.1:129297-141744 GCA_901007665.1 Aeoliscus strigatus | reverse complement strand
TGGGGCGACATCATGGGCTGCCAAACTTACTGTAGCAAAGGCGACAAAGTGATCATAAACCTGGTGCTAAGACCTGCCCCCAACACACACACACACACACACACACACACACACACACACACACACATACACTGAACCTATTTCTGCACACGCTTCTGGATGACCTCCATAATTTATAATAGTTGTTCCATGAACCAACAGAAATCTCATGTCCCATTTTTGGGGGAATCCGATTGGTAGCTTGCGCGCTAACAGACATACAAACAAACATCACCTCCTGGTTTGGAGGTGAAGAGCGTCTCAGTGGGTCAAGCTATAAATAGGATTAAATTACCTGACAAACTGATGTTATGTGACAGCAGAAGTGAATAAAGAGGTGACTTATGCTGCACTGAGACTTCTGGAGCTCTTTAAACCTGCTCTGCCCCTGCTAATATATTATAATATATTATAATATTTTTGCAGCAGTGGTCTCAGGCCAAAGCAAACACACACACGAATAATCTAGATGAAGTATGAAAACATGTGTCCAGGCTGCCCGCCCTGCGTGGAGAGCACTGCAGACACGAGTAATTGTGGTTTTTCCAACTTGTTGGTGATAGAGAGGAGGGCAAATACATTCTGGGATGAAGGTCTTACCACATATTACTGCTGAAGGGTGAAGCAGAGGCTGCAGGCCGGGGATGTGTGGGGGGCATGAGCAGAGCAAGACAGTGAGTCCATAACATAAGCGTCATGAGACGTGATTTTTTCGTACAACTTAATTACAAAGTTAAAGCAGAGACTAGTATGAAAGATGCTGATTTGTAAAACATCACCAATTATTTTTTCACACTTGTAGTTACTTGCTAGACTTGAAAAATGTTCATCAGTAAAAATGAGATGGTTTCTTTTCACTGCACTGCGTTCAAAAGTCGTAATGGTATTTGTTGAGGCTGATGCTCCCAGCACCAAAAGGAGAATATAAGTGGTCCTACAATGGAACCCTGTGGCACATCCTTGTTTCCTGTTTCCTTTCCCAAGCTACAGATAGTTTCAGCTGGAGCCACATGACAGTGAGAGATCTAGAACGAATAATTACGGGATTCGATGTTTAAAAATAATTTGATGGGTCATCAAGTACGTATCTTTGGTCAGTCAATAACAATAATGATATGTAACCTACTTTGAATTTCAATATGAACCTTTGAGTTACAAACCTGAATCGTGAGGTTTTTCATGATACATGATGATGACAAATAATTCTTTTCTCTGTCACTTGAATCATGAAGCATTTGAATCAGAGAATTCAGAATCAGTTTAATACATTACATACTTTTACGTGAAGGTCATACAAAAACGGATGTTTTACCTACTTTAATATATAAAGGCTTCAACGAAGAATCTGCTCAAGTCATTCGGCCAAAAGCTGAAACTGCATGAAATCTGTTGTAGAAACAACCAAAGGGTCCTCACAACACAGTATTATTCATTTCCTTGGTTGGTGCTGTGCCACTGAATAATGCATTCTATTATCATTATGTATTTATTCTTAACATTTCCAATCTGAGGCATATTTCAGTGTTTGTGCTTTGACTCAAATCTTGCATGTAACAGAAACCAAAGACAATTCTGGCAACAACAAAAAACGTGTGTCTGTAATAGAAAACAAGATGTGCATCAGGAATTTCCATGGTAAACCCAGTATCACTGTTGTACAAATCACACAAGGATGCAGAGTCACAAAAGTGTTTAAGATTACTTTCGACAACAATGTGTGGTTACAAACGGGGTAATTCTGTGTTACGGATGCACGATGTCGAACAATGGTCCCTGAGGTCTGAGGGAAAAAACACATTTACAGTGCTAAAGTAATATAACTCATTTTTACACTGCAGGGGTGGGATCAACTACGAGAGCTCACGATCAGAATATGAAGTTCACTGTAGATGTATTCGAACATTAAAAGAAATAAAATGTGGCTCTGAGGTAACACAAGCGTCAAGAGTTTTTCCTCCATCATAATAGTAGTAATGTTTGATTTATGGTTCCTATTCCTATTCTCAGTCGATGTGATCGACATTGACCTGCTAATGGGACTGAAGATGGTCAGTAGTCACTCAGCTATGATCGCACACATATGTATATATGTATTGTCATATATTTAAAATTATAAAACAAACTGATGTGTAATGACTGATGGAAGATTAATAACATTCAGAATAAACAAAGATATTTTCCTCCCCCAGATGTAGAACACAAAGAAAGTTATTCATATTCATGATGGTATTGGTACATTACAGTCAATATACATTACATGTGATTCTCCATGGTTCTGGATTGTGTGTGTGTGTGTGTGTGTGTGTGTGTGTGTGGTATTGCGTCTTCTGTACACAGATTTTTTGCGTAATCTCTCTCAATGTTGCTGGTGTTTCCATTTGCTCTCGTCCATTTATTTGGATGAAAGCAAATGACAAATGAGTTTCAAGCAGAAACTGAAGAGACGCCTCTAACGAGTGGATTAAAGGTGATTAATGGGGTTGTGGGGAGTTGAGCCGTCCTGCTATCATGGCTGCAGCGTGTGTGTGTGTGTGTGTTTGGTGGGGGGGGGGCAGCTGTAGGTGTACATGCCCGTTGACCTGGGTTCAGTCCTTCCCTCAGGGGATTTCTGGGTTTTCTTGCTGCTGCTGGCGTCTGTCTGCGACATTATCCAGAAAACCCTCACCGCACCTGAAAGTTCCAACAGGCAGCATTTATATCACCCGGCGATGTCAAAGTCATCCTCCCTCCCCCCTTCCACCCACCCGGCAGGGACTCACAGTAGATTGCTTGTTTTTGACCCCGAAGTGTCCCCCCTGCTCCCCACGTCCCCCATCCTCCTTGACTCTGTCTCCTAGTTGCGGAGCATGAGGGGTAAATAAAACAATGTGTGGATTAATGATCGAGTGATTTGACGCTTGTGTTCCTCCAAAGGCCGACCACTCTTTATTTACCCAGAAGATAAATCAAAATTATGGTCTGTATCAACAACAGAAGTGCACTCAGAGGAAAAAGAACAAATAAATGATAAATCCTCAGTGGAAGTTTGCGATGAATACGTCCTTTTTTCTGATAACAGCTGCTCCATCACACAATCTGAATTATACCGAGTGTTGTTAAAAATTATTCATCATTATAACACAGTGACGCGCGCACACACACACATACACACACAGACACACTTGGTCCCGTCCAGGTCAGTTAAATAGTCAAGGAAAAAAATCTTGTGATCTTGACATAGAGTGGCCTGGTGTTTGTATGGTACCAAAATGATGTGGACAATGGAGGTGGATGTACACATCATATACTATAACACTTCGTTATACCATTGGTAACACCACTGATTAAATATCGTAGGGCTTTAAAACATAAACAAAGTTGTGTCATTTCACTCCGAATGAAGTTTATGTTTATTATTCATGACTTGTTTTTTGTTTTGTGCTGTGTGAGTGAGACACACATTGATTGATTTCTTTATTATCATATATCATAATTGTAATTATTTACTGACCTCGTTGTCGGTTTTGATGATTTTATGTTTATCTGAAATATTTTAAACTAGTGGTGTTATCAACACAAGACAGATTTTTTTTTTTTTATTGTCGTGAAGACCTCCCCTGCTTTCAGTGAATTATGAGGTGAAACCAGGTCAACATGGACCATTTAACCAATAAAAACGTGAAAATCAGATACTGTGTTTCTGATGATTCTGATTATATATTTTGTGTTTGTACATATTTTATTTCATATAAGGTTTTATTCGCTTCAATAATTAAGGTAAATATATTGTGTGAAGTTTGAGGTTAAACCGACTATATCTGCAGTGATGAACACATGATTCTTCACAGTTTGTCCTCACACGTGTGATAGTAGTTCAAGTGGCGACGGCTGCAGCTGTGTGTGTGTGTGTGTGTGTGTGTGTGTGTGTGTACGTCTAGCACCCTCTCCGCTGCATTTGAGCTTTTCTATTAATGGTGTCACATTTGTAACACGGAACAAAAAACACAACTGACTTCTCATGGGAATTTAACACGTTCACGCATCCGTTCTTTGGAAACTCCTATCACAACGTCCAAATGTGCCACAGCTATTCCCGTATCAGAGAGAAAGGCTGGTACTTGTGGACTCCCTATATTTAGTGCGGAGGGCAGTGCTCAGTGTTTCCTGTCTTTCAGCATGTACGTCCGACTCAGCTTCTCGTGGAGCTGCTGCTTCACCCCGCCACAGCTGCATCTGCTTACGGCCGACATGCAGGGAGTCGATCCTAATTGACTGTTGCATTGGATTTGCTTGTCAGGCTGTCAGCCCCCGCCTTCAGACGGCCAAAGACAAGTGGAAACTTTTTGCAGAAACCGTGGGCGTCTGAAGGTTCCTTCTGCCCTCTGCTGGGAGGAAACTGTATCTGGCGTCCGTCAGAGGGGTGAAATCATTTGTGGTTCCTGATCTTTGGTTTTTACCGTCTCACGACACAGCAGATAGCAGGAACCCCGTTCCTGTTATCATGCCCCCCAGGTGCTGCACTCGCCCCTACATGTGTATATACACTGCGCTGCAATCAGGGACTCCTGAGGCCTCTGAACTCCACATTGTGTCCTTCACCGCTTTGGGAAAACAGCGAAGGCCGTCGAAACTGACAGCTGGTTTACAGGCCCCGTTAGGCATTAACAGATTTGATCGTCATTGGACGGAGAGGGAGGGACGTTTGGGGGAGAATTAGCCTCACAGAGGAGGCCTTGTTGATTTGGGGGGTTGGGGGGGCGGTCATGGTCTGTGGACGGGTTCATGCTCTCATGTCTGATTTCCACTGGATGACAGGTCATATCAATACAATGAGATGGTGAAAGTTTAAATCAAATAACAGAACCCTTTCTGCCGCAGTCACAGCGAATAAGGTCAGAAGAATAATTTAACATTATTCTATTTTATTTTATCAAGGGAAATTACTCCAAATATTCGAAACATAATGCTGCTCCGTTCTATGACAGACCATCTCACTCGTATGGCGAAGACGAATCATCCATGTCACTGGACACAAAGTTTGACCGAGCAAATTCAACAGGCGACAGCACGAGGGCAGCTGATTGGACGGAGAAGGTCACAGGTGAAACCGGACAGGAAGTAGAACGAGGTGAAATATGACGAAACAAATGTAACAAGTGTAAGTAAAAATATTCAGCTGCGTTTCCTCGCTGAGCTGGCAGAGGAGGTGTGTTCAAGGACGACTGCCAGGATAAGAATGTGGCTGGGTGTGGCAGCAGCAGCAGCAGAACCTGGTATAAGTTGTGATTATCGTCATCTCCACTGACCCCAGAACGACCGCGGCGCGTTCGAGCGGCTCCGCTGTCTAATCTTCAGCTGCTAAGCGGCTAATTGGAAGTGAAAGTTTATGTGTTTTTGTAACGAGCTGACAGCACATTTCCACTGCTGAGGAGAACGTCTAAACAACACGGACACGCTGCGTCTCTGCTGGTGACGATCTGCCCACAACGCTCACGACAAAACGTCAAGAGAAGTGTGTGCGTGTGTCTGCAGCCGTCGACGAGACACGGATTCAAGGTCCCTCGCTGCTCCATGAACCGTTTGCCTCGATGGGAACGAATCTGTTGCATGAAACTCGTCTGTGACCTGTGACTCACACGCATCACCTCACTGCAGAGAGACGAGATGTCGGAATTATAAAAAATATAGACTTCAGGTAGGTGCTGCACACAGAATATGTACGCACACAGACAGTAATGGCTGCAGACCAGCCGGTTGGAGATTCAAGTGCGTTTATGGCGAGTTCGCACCACTGACTCAGACGAAGGTGGTGTGTGTGATCTAAGTCTAAGATCTGCTGCAGGGAAAAACTGCCACCTGGTGAATCCACATGTGGTACCGAGGCCGACTGCAGGAGCTCTCACTGCCAGTGGCGCCATTTTATAAAAAAAATTGATGATTGCTGAAGCTTTGAAAAGGTTCAGTGAGTAAAACAAACCTCACACTTTGGACTGAGAAGGAATCCGATCGACCACGAGAGGATAAAACACTGATATGAAGTTTGTCAGTTGAACTTTAAACAAACATTTGCTCTACTAATTTACACCAGAGCCAGAAGACAACTGCTGCGAGCGCTGCGCTGTAAGGGGAGACGTCTGCGATTACTTGTTGGATTAAAAAACTCAAAGACTTTGGAAATAAGTGGAGCTGGATGGGGCGAAAAGGCAAGTGACACCAACGGGTTCCTGTCGCCTCTAATCTGTAACTGAAGCTGATGAGGCTGCGTGGGAAATCAGCTTTGGCTGAGGGCTTCACAGATTAGACCCTATCTGCTGCACTCCCGCCGGACCCTGGCCCCCGCCGCAACCCCCCCCACCCTCCAACCCAACCCAGCCCCCCGAGCCTTCTATCTCCACTGGTGAACACTCGGGCGAATGAGAGGTCAGCCTGGATTGCTTACGGAGGTGTTCCATTTAAAATGCCAAAACAATTTCCCAGTGAGCTGCTGAAAGTCTGTTTTCAGAGTCCTGCTCTGTCGCTTCACCCACAATGCTGTTCCTGACATGCGACACCAGTGAACCCGCAGTAACCTGTGAGGAGCGGTGTGTGCATGTGTGTGTGTGTGTGTGTGGGGGGGGTTACGGTTGGTCAAGGCCTGTTCTGTGCCTGCAAACCGCGAACAAGAAGGGACAAACTACAGTTAACACCAGACATCATCCCGATGCGTTTTTCATATTTCCTGGACTCATTACAACCGCACCATCTTTTTTTCCCCTCATGCGTCCTTGTAATCTGGAGTTCTGGCAGCCGCTGCGAGTCTGCGGCGGTTCTGCTGAGGTTCTGCTATCTGCAGCACAGGGCACCAATCCATGCATGACCGTAATATAATCAAAAAGTCAGTGCTGTGTTTTATACAACCAATCAGAGCCAATCAGTGTGAGCCCCGAGTGAGATGGGAAGGTGGAAAAGGGGGTTCAGGGGGTGGAGGATGGAAGGAGGGGGTGGCTGCTGGGGCCCTGGCTGAGTGTGTTAGTCATCAGTCTCCCAGGCCCGCTGCTCTGTTTGGATTGCTGTGTTTGGATAAAGCAGATTGGTTTGCACTTAACCCTGTAATATATGCAAAACTATTCTCCTGATAATTCTCTTTAAGGCCGCTCGGTGACCGCTGTGGCAGAAGCCGTAAACCTGGTGCTGCCTGAAGAAAAATGGCACGTAATAAATTGTGACATGGTCGCCGAGGGTGGCACACACACACACACACACACACACACGTAAACTTCATTCTCCATGGCGTCAGGGAGTAGGATATGAAATATGGAACTTGGATTTTCAGATTCAGGTCGTGGGGGTTGCTGTTTTAGGCGCATGCGTGTGCATACATGTAAAACTGTGACATTGAGCGCCGGAGAAAATCTTTCAGGCTGCTGGATTTCGAATGGCTGACTAAATCCTGCACAGCGGTCAGAGGACAGATGTGTGTGTATCCTGACCTTAGCTCGCCTGAATCCCGACCAGACCACAACCACAGACGGGAAAAGTATTTCAAGTTCATAGTGCCGATCATCCTTTACAGTGTCAAGTCATTAAGATTTAGTGTCGGGACTGTTTGTCCACCAGGAGGTTTCATGCAACCTACTGAGGTCACATGCGTCTCAAATTGACGTAAATGAGTTAATATTACAGTTATTTAAGGAGTGAGAACGCCTCCTTATTTGAAGCAGGAGACGTGTTGCAACATCCAGGCTTTTACTGCGTTCCACTCACAGTCCGGTTAGGGTTAGTCAGAATTGGAGTTGTTCTAAAGTCTTAGACAGGAAGTTGCTTCATGGACTCAGACTCAGATTGAGTTCAGAATCCAAGATAGCGTAACTCCTAAACTCCTAAAGTCTTATAAAATGTGCTTCTACTGGTTTGTATCATTTACAACTGTTGTATCTGTTGTCAGTGGGGACGTTGTTACGCTGTATGCGGCACACAATGTGACACCCGAACAAGCTAACTAAAAAGCACATCAACCGATTTTTTCAGACTGACGTTGTTGCTATGAAAGTGGAAAGATTCAGCATCACAGTGAGTTACGACCTCGGACGTCCATGACTGTGAAGTATTTAAAATGTTCTAATAGGAAATATGTTACACAGAAACATGCCAACAGGCGCTCATATGTCACTATAATCAGTTTATATTGTCAAAATGGGCAATCCCACATGATCCACGGTGCAGGGGGAGTGATTCCTCTTGACACAGATGATGAATCTTTGACTAAACGTTTGTCTGATGGGAAATAACGGCTGTTTAGACGCTCAATAACTCACCGCAGGAGCTTTGTGGGCTGCCAGCATGTGTGAGCGATGAACAAAGAGATTGACAAGCATCTCGTTCCGCGCCTGATTTACAGCGTCATTAAACTATGTGCCAAATGAAAAGGTCCCGCCCAGAACCGCTGCCAGATCACTCCGCACCGCCACATGTTTTATCACAACCTAGAATCACTCAGATCCGCCTCTGTGTAATAAGTAGCTGTGTGGTTTTCATAGTCTCTGCTGAGACGTTGGCTCGACCCCAGCACACATTTCTTCTGGAGGCCTAATAAGAGCCTGGTGCTCCAGACAGAAAGGGGGTGCAATGCAAATGATGACATAATCAAATGTGTCTGTTCGCTGTGGAGTTCAGCTGCGCCCTGAAGGTTCCTCCTTCGCCAGAGAAACAAACACTAGCTGACTGCGGCCACCATCCTTTTTTATTTTTTTTTTAAAAATCAAACAGCAGATTAGATCTAGACTTCCACTGGATTCCATTTATCTGTTCTTCCACTTTATTCCGGTGTCCTCTGAAACGACGCCACAGTGTCTAATGTTCCTGGGCTGACGAGACCTTGAAGTGATCCATCTCACTCTGTGGACAGAGGTCACTGTGTCACATTTATTGAGGGTTCTGACTCTGGGTGGTTTACGGTGATGACTCTGAAGAGGATGAAGCTGATGAATGGTCTTTACATCAGAACCCACTGGTCTCAGACGGGTCAGACGGTCACAGCGCACTCTGGAGGCTTTGGTGGAGGGAATCAAAGGCGCTTTAGAAGCTCATTGGTCAGCTGCTGAGTGTTCACATCCACATTACGAAGCTGCATCTCCGCAGTTTTTCCTGGAGCATGCAGCAAGCAGCTCTGACCTTCTGCAGCAGAACTCAGTGTTGTAAAGGATGTAGGACACCAGCAGATGGCAGCAGATCACTGCACCACAACCCAACTCAGACCTGATCATATTCAATGTCCCAAACACTCAGTATGCGCTGTTGTGATGCTATTAGTTTGTTTACGCTGTTTGGATTCGTGAGCCAAGTGCAAAATTTCCTAAAGTCTTAACTGAATTTAACTGTCTTAACAAAAAAACAAATTGGAAATGGATTTGGAAATTGCAAATGGAGCTGCAACCTGAAGCGATTTATTAATTATAATTACAGGAATATCAAGTATTACGAAGCACAACAACCACAACGTAGCGAGATGAAAAATGTGTGTCTAATGCCCCTTTTCCATCACACAGTTCCAGCACGACTCCCTTTGACTCAGCATTTTCTTTGTGATTTTATCAGCGATAGAACCTGGTACCTGCTGCTCTGTTTGGGTCCAACTCCAGTGAGGTTCCAAGGGAGATGGTCACTAAAGACGGAGGGATGTCACGAACGCCACCGGCCAAAGGAAGATCTACTGTCTTTTCTGCTTTTTCTGCAAAAAAGCCCCGAGTCAAACGACCAGTTCACCATGTCGTCCATTGTTCGGTGTTTCTGCCCTGTATGAAACGGCATCATGGCAGCTTCACACACTCACGGCTGGTAGTCGACCTCACGTCGAGGTTCTGAATCGGAAAAGGACGTGTCTAAAAGTGAGTCGAGTTGAACTGAGTTGAGCTGGAACTGGGAAGTGGTGACGTGTCATTATATCTCCACCATAGGTAGGGGGTGCCACATTAGGAAAGGTTTCTCAGGGATGTGTTTGACAGCAGGAACAACAGACTGTATCGCCGTCGGACATATTGGTTTTCTAACCATCAGAGTCGGTATTTAACAGCTAAAAGGACGCGAGCATCAACCTCCTCTGGTTTGTGGGACAAAATAAATGATTGCACCACAACGGAGTGAGGAAGCAGAAAAGACGAGTTCTGTCCTTTCAGTCCAAATGAGTCTCGGGGGAAATCACATGAGGAAATACGCCGCTGACAGGAATGTCTGCACTGTTCAAAGCACATCAGAGAGGATTTGTGTCTAACTGCAAACAAACGTCAGCGCAGACACAAAGTGACTTTGAAACTACAGCAGGTAGTTTACAAACTCGCTGCTCAAACTGTCGCTCTAGTCACTCTGTCCATGGTCGATCCTCCAATCAGAGCGAGGAGGTGTGGAAACATGCCTGAGCGGGGATGGCTAAGTGTTGCCATGGTGACATAGCCGTGGTGGTTGGCGTGGGTGGGGGAGGGGCTTTGGATGTTGCTGTTCATCTCTTCTTCAAAGTACCAACTTGTTTGTGACACATACGACCATGTCACAGTTCATTTCCACATTTGGCTCCACAGGCGTCAGACGAAATGTTTCATTTTCATGTTCGGAAATGGCTCAAATAGGGACCTTTGGTGCATCATGGCTCTTTGGCTTCGACTGCTGAGGTTTATTTCCCAGACAGCTGGTTGTTTTGTCTCCTCCCATCTCAAATCTTTGCGCTTTAATTGGAGTGTGCTCTGGCAGCACAGGGGAGAATCAACTCTAGTTTTTCTCCTCTGATGCTGCTGGAGAGAGAATGTGAGCAGACTGGCAATCACAAGCAAACATCCTCCACGTTTGGACTATTTGAGGTTTGACACAGGGCTGATTAGAACAATCACCGCTTCTAATCACTGGGAGCAATGATGTCGTTAGCCTGGAGAACCAGAGCTACATTGTAAAAAGCTGTAGGTTCTTTCAACGACAGACCTTCAACTTCAGGGGCGGCACCAAAGGGGAGACCTCGGACCAATCAGAGCAAAGAACAAGGTTACATTATCAGAGAAACGAGTCAATGAGTGTTTGTTTTGGAGAAGAGTGGAAGGGTTTGACGGAGAGATGGCAAAGGAATGGAAATGATCCTTTGTTGGTCTTTGAAAGAAACCAACTCATTTCCCATTGACGTCAAGGAGCATTCAAACCGCCGCTCTTCATCAGCAGCAGCCATGTTTGTCGTGTCCAGAACCAGTCGTCATCCTGTTAAGCCCCGCCCACACACTCTTTACTTGGCTCTGAGCTCTGATTTAATTCATCGATAATGATCCAACGGTTTGGGTCCAGACGGACGTGCAGAGACAGTCTGGGGTTCCATTGTTCTCGCAGTATTTCACAGAGAAATGTGTCTTCCAGTCACTCTAATTGGATCCAGGACAGGATGTTTCCAAAGTGTCCTCAGGGGATCATCAGGAGAAACATGCCTACAATCAACTTCATCTATTGATCATTTGGTTGGCAACAGAGTAGCTGCTTGCGTTGACATGAAATTAAGTCAAACATTCATTATTCTCAGAGGATTTCTAATGATTTCTGTGACATGTGACCCCCTTCAGGTCAAATTACTTATCGACCAACACAAAACGTTGTGAACACTGACATGCAGATTTGATGTACGGTGGGTGTTCAAGGACGAGGGGCATTTGGGACAGCAGCAGCAGATATTAGCTGAAGAGACATGACTGTATTTCTATGAAGTACAGTGTGTCCGTACACTCTGTTCTACTGGTAAGGGTCGCCGACAGACAACAGAGCTGCTTGTAGGGATCATAAACACACACACACACACACACACTCTCTCTCTATATCTGTTCAAGTCATGCACATTTCAAAGTACAGTCATGTGATCTGCACATCTCTGTACATTGCTGTTTCAAACTATTTGATACATATTTGATACTACACAGTACTTTGTTTGATTGGGGGTATTCTTTCCTATTCTTTTTGCTGTTCCGTTTCCTGAGTGAATTCCCAGGGCATTAATTAAATTCTATCATGTTATCATGTTATCTAATCTACCAGGAAATGTCTTAGCGTGTCTGCACGCGGTGTCAAAACGCATTTGAAGTACAAAAACATGATTATTAGGAGGAAAAAGGAGGAGTGTGTCTAATACCACTGTTAACATTTGAACATTTGTTTTCTCCTTTGGCTGTTGATTTGAATTTCAAATTTACTGGATGTTTCTGTCTTAAGGAAGTTGGATGAAGGATTTACTCATGACTAATGCATAATGAATATGTTTGAAAATGAGAATCTTCAGTTTTTTTTCTTCAATGATTTTTCTGCCGCTTGTTTTGTGTTGTTTCATAACATTCTGTGTGTTCTGCTGCTTGTCTTATTTTGCCTAGATGGCTGATAGAAATTCAGTTCATTTCAAGTTTCACGTGCCGTTTTTTGCTGATCAGCACAGGTTTGGTA
>CAAKHB010007895.1:113200-123291 GCA_901007665.1 Aeoliscus strigatus | reverse complement strand
ACACACATGGAATGTGTATGCACATTTAAAATCATTTCAAGAGCTTGTTTCAATCATGAAGTTACAGATATATGTCATTAATTGTTTTGTTCCTTTAGAGATCTGTTGTGATTTGTACTGCACATGAAATGATAGACACAGATACAAAATGATAGACTGAGAGAATATTGATGAAATTGCAGTAATATTTCGAAACAAATTTCATGATGGATGGTCTCTATAATTGTAAACATTTTCATAATGTACTTATTGAGTTGCTGTTATTTATATCTTATTATGATGTTATTTTACTGGTCCGGCCCACTTGTAATAAGGTGTGGATGTTTTCACCCACCCACTTCCACTCTAAATTGTTCACCAGTGTGAATGGTTGTCTGTCTCCATCTGTCTCCATACTGTATGTCAGCCCTGTCATTGGCTGCTGAGCGGTCCAGCAGAGGAACGGATGGATGAGTTCTACATCTGGATCCACAGAGGTTCCTGTAATCCCAAGTGACCGATGTCTCGTGTGCTGAGGTGTGTTCAGGCTCCCTCCCGCTTCTGGAATCCACTTAATATCATGGAAATATGAAAAGTACATGAACAGTATAAGTCAGCGGCAGTCAGGCGACATCACACATGCGACAAATTAAACCCATGGAGCGGAACGTAATCTGTGATAATTTCCTCAGGAATAAGTAAACGTGCAGCGATTTTCCCTCCCCAGCAGTGGAGCCTGAAGTCTACATATTTACATATTTACTCATTGTTGGACTGACAGATGGCTGAAATGATTTCTGGAAACAGCTTTGGGTGAACTAATGAAGCAGCACAGCTGTGTGAGGTGGAAGTTCTTGGGAATGAATAATGTAGAAAGTTAATGCTGCTTTAAAACTAGACCATCACAAGCTGAGAGCAGCAAGATTTCACCTAAAGTACATGTGACAATCACTGAGACTGTATTCATGGTGCTTCTATTAATAATAATATTACAATGTTTACAATGTTTAAATTAAATTAAATTAAATTTATTTACTTCTGATCCTGTGTGTGTGTGTCCTAGGAGGTTTTTAACTTTAACACTGAGCGTGTCATCTGCTCTAGAAACATTTCTCAGTGACAGAATGGTGCCACTGTAAAACCCTTCATGTCTCCAGTGAAGGTAGAAATGTCCACACTTTTTTTTTTTTTACCTTTTTTTTTTATTTTTTACAGCAAGCGGCAGCCAATCACAGCTGACATTAGGAGTGATGCAGGGTCATCAGCCAATCACAGAGCTAAAAGACAGGAAAGGTAAAACTGAGTACCCGGAGGAAAGGCAAACAGGAGAATATACAATCAGTTTAGAGTCCACAACCATTGAGCTGTGAAGTGACAAACATATTAAAAGTTATTATGAGATATTGTACAAGATCACCCAGTAATTTCATACTTTGTGAATAATGTGTTTACTTCCTTGTAAGTAATAAAGACAGATATCCTTTGTATTTTATGTCATTTTTATCCTTTCTACCTCTGTTTTGTTGAGAGTGCAACTGGAGATGGTCTGATTACTTCTGCAGACAATTGTTTAAGTGCAAGATTCGTAATAAAAAACATGGCAGAGCAGGAGTTTGACATCGACCCTGTTTATCTCCCGGGCCGGCTGTGACAGCTTCGTTACATCCTGGTGGTTAATCTGTCGTTTATCTGTCGAGCTAATGTGTTCCAAACAAACAACCGCTGCGAGCATTAGCGCGTCGAATTTTATTACAGCACATCCTCTTTCTTTAGATAGGGAAGGTCAGTCAGGGAGTTTATAGGCATTTCTTGCGTGTTACTTCAGTGAAGACCTTTGATATCCAATCAAAAGTCTTCTGCTTGTTCAGTGAAACATGAAAGAAATCCACTTTCCAACTCAGTTCGGGTTGGAGAGAAAAGGTATTTTCACGACCTTTAGGTTGTCTGTGATTGCAGGCAACACCAGTAATTACAGTCTAATCAAGACGCTTATAAATCAGATAAAAGCAGAAAATTGTTCACGTCTAGAAAGATGGAGGTTCTACCCAATGGGACTGACCTTCAACTCACTACACCCGAGATTCAGAGCCACGACCAAGGTGACATTATCAGAGGAGTGAGTCGGTGGAGGACTTTGTTTTGGAGAAGAGTGGAAGAGTTTGATGGAGTTGATGCAATTAATCAGCCACAGACATCTTTGTTCGACACAGCCACTGCCGTCATCCTGTTAAGTCCCGCCCATCTTCACCACACAGACCCATTTGATTGGTCCAAACTGATTCTATTCACCCACTGGATGTGCATCTGGACTTACAGGTTAGAAATAAACAAGACAAGAACAGAGAATTCTGTGAATTTGTACAACAGGTATCTCAATGAAGATGCAACAGTCTGCATGGGGTCTGTGAATAAGCTGTAATCTGCCAATACTTTGAAAAGTTTTGTCCTCTGTCAGCACTGGTTTTAGTAATCTTAATTAAATTACAGTCTGGCCCCCCCTGGAAATAGTCCTTATTTTCATCCCAGGATGAGTTGGAAGAATGGCTCTGGGAGACAATTAGCAGCTACATGCAAAGTTTTAATTAGAAGAAGAAGACCTTGGCTCCTCTGAGGCCGGTGGGAGCGCTGGAGCTCACAGCTCATTCACTGCATAACAGCGAGTATTATTCCTCTTTAAAAACACTCGTAACCAAACTGTCCAATGCGTCCAGGGTTTTAAAAAACAGCTGAGTGTGCAGATAGCTTTCAGCTGACATGGGTCAAATCCAGAGATCTGCCTGTTAGACAGAAACATCTCCATCATGTCACTATTATTCCTTTCTTTAATGCAAACTGTGGATATGCATTTACATGCTAATTAGCCGTCCAGTTTTCTCCACTTGCTGCCAGACGGGTATTGCTGTCACTGAATGTGACGACTAGAGGCAAGGGCACCCGCAACTTTGCTGTCTCAGGCAGAATTAGAACGGGGGCCATCAATAACAGTTAGAGCCCAACGTGCAGCGGCAGGCAAACGAGGCGCCGCAAACAGAAGTCACTTTCACAAAAGTGTGTGAGGTCGCACACGCTGCTCACACAAAGCAGACAGCTTTTCCACGACACAGTTCCAGCTCGGCTCGGTTTGCTTCCAGACACGCGCTCTTTTCCACTACAATTCAGTACCACTTCAATGTGGCTGTGTGAAACTGACGCTACAGTGTTTTTTGAAACGCTGACATTAAACACATGGAGGGGCTGGTGAAGTAGCGACTGTCTGTGGATTTTTGTAACAGATGGAGTGAGAGAAGGGAGACGGAGCAGGACACGACGGCTGACACTGAACTCTGCTCCGTGCTGCCGTCTCTCCGTCCGGCTCGGCTCTTCTAACAAACGTTCTAAGCAGCAGAAAAGTCACAGAAACGTCTGTGCTTCATCAACGGACCACAATGTGTTTTTTTGCGCACATCAGCCATGTTAAATGAGAATGTGACGAGGAATAAAGAACAGAATCGCTATTGCTTGGAACCTCGATCACCATTATTCTTAGTATGAACACTTGAATGATTCTTATTTCATGATTCTCACCAATTTACACCCTGCAAACTCCCTGGTGTTTTTCTTGGCAGAATTTTCTCTGAGGTAAATAAGCTAAAACCATCTGTTACATCGCATCGACTGATTGGTAAAAGGTACAAGTACACAGAGATCAGAGCCAAGGTTTGGAGAAAGTTCTGACGTCATTGGTCCAACTCGTAGAGCCCAGAGTTGGAATCCAAGGTGGTGTCACCAGCACAGTACAGTTCCATTTTGTTCCACTTCAATGACTCGTACACACACACACAACGGTTTTTATTGCTGTTGAGGGGAACGTTGTTACAGTGGAATACCACGGAATGTGTTGGTTCGACACTAACAACTACAGCAACGACTGTTGTGATGAAATTGGAAAACAAAAACCAAGTGTTTTCACCTGGACATGATATCACTGACCAACAACCAGAAACACTGGGCTAACGCCACAGTGACCAGTGCTTGTCTGAGGGTCAAGTGGGGTTCACAGCGGAACAACTTAGGGAAGAAAATAAAAAGCCCAAAACAATATGCAGCTACTGTGTTGTCTTTGGATGTACTGATATCTTTGGTAACAGTTCATGATCAGCACTTATTTGAAAGTTGCTAAGTCAGTCAAAGATGAGAGGTCAATAATAGTACGACAGAATGATTTGTAAATGTGTATTCAGTCAAACACTTTACTTTCTGCTTCAAAGTGCCTGAGAGCTATTTGCATTTCTCCTTTATTACGACAGATAAAACAATTTTATCTCTCCCACCATTAGTCTCCTTCTCCTGCCCTTTCTTCAGGATCTCCCGGTGGAGATCAGTGCCTGCACCCCTTCGTTCGCTACAGATTGCTTTCCTTTGTTGAAGACGCCCCCGGGTGCATGCCGGCGTCTGAAGTTAAGATGAATGGAGGCCAAGCAAAGGAATGGAGAATAAAATATTAACGCTGGGAGAAAAATGAAAGACCATCTGAGTCATTAAATGTGACCCGAGCACCGGCGAGAGAAATGGAAGTTGGTATTCCCTTGTTCCACGCCAAGAACGGATGAAGGAACCATGAAAGATTGTTCACTCACTCTGTTAATCTACAACCTCGTCAAGGAACTCTAACCCCCCTCAGTCACAGGGCTTTTACTTTGAAATATTCATAGAAAGCATTGCATCTTCAGTCTCTAGGTGAAGCTCTTCCCCAGCTGTGAGTGGAGCGTTAATTGACTGACATGACTTTCAGGTCATCCACTCACTTTCATAGATTTCAAAATGGAATAAAAATGAACGTTTTCATGCAGCGGATAGCTATTTAAAACAGTTTTATTTATAATGTAATGTATAATTCTATTTATAATTAATAAGCTTGCATGTCAGTAGAAATACAAAAAATAGTGTCCTTTTGTTATAATGTAATAATAACAATAATAATAATAACAGTATTATTATCGTTTTAAAAAAGATGCCATTTCTAAAACTGTATCAAACTACTTGACATGTGACTCTGTCTAATATTAAGTGTCATGTAGTGGACTGATTACAACCTAAAAAAAGCAGATTCTGATGTCATCATCATGTCCAGCGTTGTCAGTGGTTCTATGGCTCCTGTACCAGTCTCAAGAAGAAAGCAGTCCTCTACATCAAGTACTGTTGATTGTCATCTCTCCTACGACGGCCGGAGCCCCTTACAGGAAACACAGCCAGCGCTCAGTGACGGTAATATGTGCCTACAGAGAGTGATGGGACTGTTCTCACGGTGGCACTGGGAGAGCAGTGTTCTACGCTGCATAAAGAGTAATCTATCAGCCCTGAGTGAGTCGATGCTCTGATCATCTCATCACTCCGTTCACGTGGATTGACGGGGGGAGATGAAAGAGACGGGGGAGGTTTAATGTAGTCCTGGGGATTTCTCATCAACATGATCCCGGATGGGAATGAAACCCAATAAGTTGTTTATTAAATCTCAGCTCTTTGACATACGCTGTCTACACACTCACATCGCAGAGGACTGCAAATCACATCGGGTGAAGGCGGAGGTGGATTAACCCATCACAAATTGTATTCCATGGAAAGGACTGAAACTCTGGCTTGGTGATCGGAAGAACAGTTTCATCTGGTATCTCTTTGTTCTAGGTGTGCTTGTTGAGCGAATGGTTTGAAAATCTTTTTTTGCAAGACGATAAAAACAGGTATTATGCAGAAATAATAGCAATATTTGAATCTGAGCTAAGAAGAAAGTATTCCCGGCAGCCTGAGTATGCACGTGTCTGTGCACATTTGAAACGATGAACCTTCTGCTCCATTTCTTTTTCTGGAAATGATAATATTGATCATAGTAAGGACCATTTCCCATGAATGTGGTCTAGTTTCTAGATGTCGGTTCTGACAACAAGTGATAGACCTTCAACTCAAGGGGTGGCACTAACGCCGGCAGATAGATGGATGCTTTTATCTCCTGAGAGAAATTCACAATCGCATTATCAGAGAAACGAGACAATGGCAGAGTTTGTTTTGAAGAAGAGTGGAAGAGTTTGATGGAAAGACTCAATGGATTGGAAACGATCCTTTGTTGTTCTTTGAAAAAAATGTCAAACTCCTTGGACACTAAAGACGATTCAAACGACGCTCTTCATCAGCCGCTCCATCTTAGTTAGCCACTGTCGTCCTCCTGTTAAGCCCCGCCCACACACTCTGTACATGGGCCTGAGCCCGCCTAACTCAGATGGACCCATGTGATTGGTCCAAACGGATTCTGTTCATAGTCGTTGCACCCTACTGGCTGGTGTCCTGACGACCTGCAGAGACAATCCATACCTGCTGGCGGTACCCAGGCATTCCTCTCCCTATCGTTCTCCAGTTCCTCCTGGGAGAACCCTAATAAATCCCTAAGCCGGGCAAGATGCCTGAAGGTAACACTTGAAACACAAAAGCACTGCTGTCCAAGAACTGGGGGTAAATGGATACGCCCCTGCAATTATCTGACGAATGTATCCGCACTGATGAAACAACCACTGTTTGTCTCGTCTTGCGTTATTTTTATTTTGTCCTGTCCTGCTCACCAGCCTCATATTTCATTTCCTCTGCTTACGTTACACACTCACACTGTCCTGTGTAACGATTCCCTATTGGTAGAAATACAAAGCAAAGCAGCGTGACTCATTATCCCTGACAGAGGAAGCGTGTTATTCAGATTGAGAGGAGGATTGGGCCGACACCCAACATCATCCCCACAGCCGCCTCCATCCATTTCCCACTGCAGCCCAAGTGTCTCATTATTTTCCTATGAGATTCTGACACAAGAACATCCTGAAGCTGGCTCGGATTCCGTCACATTCGTCACTTCCATTACCCTTTGGAGGCTTGACACCATCCAGCTCAGATGAATCAGGATTTTCAAAAAAAATGAAGGCTTACTCACAGGGGCTCTGGAATCTTTGAAATCAGGCAGACTTGTGATTAATTAGTACTGGGTTCCAGTGCTACCATCAGACCTCAAGGGGAGGACTCACACCTCTCCCACAGCAGACTTTTATTCTTGGGTTGGAGACTTCACTTGATCCCCCGACAGATATAGATTTGCCCTCAAGGTGCCTATCCTACATTTCTCACACAGCACTTTTGTTTTTACATCGGACAAGCACTCATGCACAGTTCTCAGGTATGACGAGTTAAGTTCTTGTACCACGAATGCTATTAAATACTCCACTTGATGCCAGCAGAAGAGGCAAAGAGGCACCAGGGTCAAACCACCAGCCGAACAGCTAATTTTTCTCTTAGACGGGAATAAAGGAACAAACTCAGGTGAGTAGCAGGAGCCTGGTCGGCCCCGGGGTAATTTTATTCACACAGACGCTCCTTTGCTGTTTTACTAATTTCACTGTTGGATAACCTGCCTAAAGTAAATGATTTTTCTCCGGGCAGCACTCTGCTGTGCAGCTTTTTACCTGAATAAACATCTGATACTACATCAACAACAGAAAAAAAATCCTCCTCACCTGGCACTTTTCCTCCAGGACACATCGTTTTCTCTGGTCACGTCAGTCGAACTTTTCTCAAAGGTACATTTCAGAATACTTAATGAACTCTAGTATCTGTAGCAGGAAGCCTTTTTGCCTTTCCTGTGATTAAAAACACCAATGTGTTTTCACAAGGATCTTTGTTGGGAAGGAATTTAATATTCATAAATGTCTTTGTCTGTGTTTAATTACCTGACACTACAAATCTCTGCTTTCATCAGCCGAGAATGAACCCGTCGGGAGGCGGGTTCTGCTTCAGAGTCAACAATACAGGTTCTACAGCTTCCCAAGACATGATTTTGCACAAACCTTTTAATATTCAGCAGCTAATAATACAGAAACCATTGACTGAGAACTGGAGACAATGTAGGAGGATGAACAGCATCAACAGAGCTGGCTGATATTCTGACACGTGTCGTCACACTAGATGTGTTTGGAAATACTCACAATCATGACTATTTCAAAGACTTTATCAGAGTAACATGACCAATAGCATTGGATTTGTTTTCTGCATGTTCTAATTCATTCATCTATTTTGTAATTAAATAAAGTAACACCTTAAGATGTAACTAGGTATGGTGCTAGTGAGTTCTGATTATTTTACGAAATTTTTTTTACATATTTTACCCATTGCGTATTTTGGGTACTTTCACTCGCTGTTACGACACAATTTGAGCTGAAGTATTTCCTACAGTGAGTGTGTGTGTGTGTGTGTGTGTGTGTGTGTGTGTGTGTGCGTGCTCGACTAGAGAAACTCCAGTAATGCCACAGACAAACAGGATGAGCAGTCGAGTCATGTCTGCTTCCTTTACATGCCCTCGTTAATGAATTGAGCTTTTTCAGAAAGAGTGTAATTATTTTCTTTATTATTTTCTTGTTCGGGGGATGAGAGGAAGCAACAATAATTAACGTAGGGAATCGCAGACTCCCGAGAATGACTGGAGAAATGCAATTTTGTAAACAATGTAACTCAAAATTCAATTAACCTGAGAAAAAGCTGCACGGCAACTTAGTAAAAAAAAAAAAAAAAAAGAGAGAGAATCAGATAATTATATCAACAGAACTTAGGATGACAATTAATTACGCCAGACAAACAACCAGCCTGTGTACAAGGCGAAAGAAAATACATGAATATACAGTGTATATATATATATATATATATATATATAAACAGCAGCCATGTTCCATTGTCAACAGGAGGATGATTTAAAACTTTGTGCTGGCTCAGATTTGCCCGTCGTGTGATAAACGGAGACAAAGAAACTGAAATAAGTAAAGATAAGTAAAGATAGCGATTATTCAAATCATCTGATAAATAAAATGACATTTATAAAATGACATAACTTCTGCATTGACACATACTACTAGTACAACTACTAGTAACTTGTACCACGGACAAGTAAAATTATAGAGAATCTTAAATAGTTCATTTTAGCTCTGCAGTGACTCCCCAGGACGATTACCTGACAGAACCAACAGATCGTCAAAGGTATGACTGCCAGTCTCCACTTTTCACTCTTCCAGACCTAAAAGTTCAGGTCCACGCAATCACTCCGCTATTTCTAACCTTCGGGCCCCTGAAAAGCTTCTGTTATTGAGCAGAGCTCGATTAGGCGGCGGCGGTGGGGCGCCAGGGTGAACGGACCGCAGTGAAAGGCCGCTGAAGCCTGAACAACACGAGATGAACTTTAATGAACCTCTGCAGCTTCTCCCACCGCTCCCATCCCGTCGCTGGTCAGATAGCTCATCATGGGCTGATCAGCCGGGCTAATGGCTCCATCTGGCCTCTTTTAGCCCTCGACTCCCCCATCGAATATTAGCTTCACCTCTGCTACCTCCTCCTCAACTTCCCGGGACGGCCAATCTGCTGTGATGGGTGTTGGTGCAAAACGTGTTGAGCTCGATTTGATCCATTTACGTCCTTGCTCCCAAACTGACCAAATGGTCACCTAATGGTCCAGCTGGTGTGTGTGTGGTGTGTGTGTGTGTGTGTGTGTGTGTGTGGGGGGGGGGGGTCGTCCTTTTCAGCATGTTTGATAGGTTGGAGGGAGGAGGAGGAGGAGTTCAGCAGTATCCTTGAAGGAATAAACTCAGATGTTGATTTTACACTTCATGCACTTAATGTTTATTACACAATAGTTTCACTGCAACATCAAAGTCTATTTTGGGTGTTTGGTTGAGAAAAAAATGATTTTTCCAGCAATTCAGCACTTACAAAATACATTCACCAAGACATGGAGCTAGTAGATAACATGAACTAGTATTTATTTTATTCTTATTTATTCACGGTTTCATTTAGCGATGCTATTTTTGATATTGTGAGATAACTTGTATTATATGTAAGGGTTCATCAATGGAGGGAATGGATTTCCCACCCTGCATAGATTATGAATGGATAGATGTTCTTTACTTGGTATTAATGGGGTGTTTTATTGTTTATCACTATAATTAGCAGGAGTTCAATTAGATTTTGAAGAGTGTGTGTGTGTGTGTGTGTGTGTGTGTGTGTGTGTGTGTGTGTGTGTGTGTGTGTGTGTGTGTGTGTGTGTGTGTAGCGGGTGATCTGTC
>CAAKHB010007895.1:51264-74556 GCA_901007665.1 Aeoliscus strigatus | reverse complement strand
GGGAATGTTTTTCACAAATGCACTGCTTGATTGTGTCACGCACCATAATGAAATATGAGTCCTGCACCACGCAAAAGCTAACGCACGCTGGCATCAATCACTGGTGTGTGTTTGAAAGAAGTGACGTTTGCAGCACACGGCACATGATCAGCAGCTGTACACATGTTGGAGCCTAATCCTTGATTTAACCTTCATTAATATTGTGATCATGTTCACTTTGATGACTTGTCTTATTGATGGTAAAATATGTATCGTAATTATCATTTGTATTATGGGTTGAATAGATTTAAATGAAGAATTTCTAAAATTAATATGAATGAACTGATGATTAGACACTGGAGTGTTCATGGTCGATGCCTGTTCGCATCTCCACCACCGCTCGATTGTCCAGATGTGTATGTTTTAGTGTGAATGTGGCCGAAGGCGCCCGGAGTTTCAGGAGCGCAGCCGTAATGTTTAAAACGACTGATAGGTTTTTAGATTGAGCTGGATTATGATATGACAAAGGAAAAGCTAGAAAGAAAGAAAGGAAGTCATTGATCTGATCTGCCTTTCACTCCATGTCACTGTAAGAAACATCGAAGTTGGAATTATATTGGAAAATAAACGGACAAATGGATGGTTACTAGTGAACAGAGAAGTGTCTCATGCTCAATATATGAAAAGAATCCAGTATTCTAACAGGGCTGGTGTGTGTCAGACATGGATGCATGTAACTGACAGACAAAAGCATCTTTGTACAAAAGTACCAAAAAGGGATTTAAATGCGGTTGCTCTTCACTTTACCAGCTACATGTAAATCATGTCAGGGTTTTTGTCCACTCAAAGAAAAGAAATAACGTCTTCCAGGATCCAGGAAGGAAAATGGGACATAAACCTGGTCTGACCTGAAATCAGGACCTTGAATTTTCCTGTTAATAGGTTACAACACATTTCCTTGGAATAAAATAGAAATCCAGTGAACAGTGATTTTCTTTTCATACAAGGGCATATGAATCAACTCAGTGTCAAGCAACCACCTCCCCGTGTCAAAATCCCACCACATGAATACCGAACAGACATTTCAGCGCCGCTATGACCTTTCATTTCCCTGACACCTCGCTGGGGAAGTGACAAAAAGGCAAAGCCTGCAGATTTATCACAATGCTTCCCTGACAGAGCTTTGATTTCAGCAGGAATGAAAACATGGAGTGTTCCTGCAACACCCCGCTCAGATTGCGTTTCCACTTCTCCCTGAAAGGTGAAGATTGAAATTCAAAGCAAAGACTGTCAGTGCTTAGTTTCCTCAGCACAGCCTCCTGCTCCCTCCTCGATAAAACATCTCTCCCACCTGATGTCAGTAAAAATGATGATAGCAGGTCACGACGGCAGCAGGAAGAACTGTCTGAGACACGTAGACAATCCTCTCAAGCTCCTGCTCGGGGCCCCAGATGTTCGACCAAGACGAGATTATCAACACCAATGAGCCTCCAACTGATGTCCTCAGACCAACTCCAGCAGGAGGCGCCCCACAGACATCCTAACCACAGGTCCAGACAACCTTGAGTCGTCTACATCGTGTGAGGGCTTACAGGTGACGTCTGGTTTGTTACACGGCCAGACGAGCTCACCTCGCATCCAGCTTCGAGCCAACATCTCGCAGATCCTAATCAAATGCTTGAGGGGTTCCTAGTTTACCACAAAAAGCCACTGAGCGTCACTATTTGATGAATTGGAGGTGAGATCAGGTTGCCTGCTGCAATATTCCATCACCATCTTGTCAAAACTCCAGTGTGTGTGTGTGTGTGTGTGTGTGTGTGTGTGGTCTGATGCCTGCAGCCGGATGCTACTGAGCTCATTTACATAGATGTGAAGGTCAACAGCAGGCTCATCTTCCTGCATTCCAAAGAAGATTTGAATTATTTACACTTGTTGCTCCGTGAGAGCGAAATATTAAATCTCACCGAAATCAACCAATAGGTCACTTTGCCCTTACTGGAGATGTTTTTTTTTTTTTTTTATTGCTCAAACACACATGTACCTCAGTGAAAAGAGGGGGACAAAACAGACGGTCCTCCCTCAGGAAACAACCCACAGTGACCCAGTGTTACATTTTTTTCACCAGACACCCTCTAGTGGTCATTTACACAACCTGCTCAGGTCCTCGTCAAATAACATCAACTCCTTTATTCACTGACCTTGGATTTAAGTCGTCATACTGACGACAAATCGTGTGGAATCCTCGAATCCTGACCTTAAACTAGCCCCAACCTGTCTGAGGAGATGAAATTCTGCTTATAACCAGAGTAAAGACTTATTTACTTTAACATGTCAGACATTAGCGTCTGTCACCAAGCAGAGTAGCCACAATGCACCGAGATTGAAAATGTCTCTCATATCACCACAGCAGCTGGGGGTACTACTTTAGGAAATTCTGGGTTGTATTTGAGGAAAGGAACAATGGAGTACATATGAGGTCTGTGAAAGTCTTTGAAGTGAAAAAAAGTACAGCGACAGTAATTACAAACTGGAAAAATGTCAGGATGCAAATGACCCTGAACAAGAATGAACCTTCAGAACATGTGGGATTGATTTCACACTGAGGTCTACATATCCAGCATGTTTCTACATTTTTTCCAAAAGACAAAGAGCGGTAGTTCTGAGGCTCTTTGTGCTGATCTCTGCCGGTACAACTCATCACTGACATGGATTGTAAATGATCTCGTCCCTGAGTGTCCGCTGTGTGAATGAGCTGCTATGGATCCTTTGTCCCTAGAGGAACAACTTAATGGGATGTGTACGTCCTTTAAGAGCCTCCTTACCTCCTTTATGTGACATCTGAGCGAAGGCCACTGTCATTTTCTGCTGGAAGATTCAGTCGGTGTCTTGGATTCTCTGTCTGTAGGAGTCGGTTCTCATTGCAGCTCATCAGCGCTGATGGGGCGTCACAGGGCTCCGTGCTGCACCTGAAAGAGACACAGCTGGTTGTCAATTAACTCCAATACGGATCTGTGACGTCCCCGTAATGATAGACTGAACACCAATAAATCTGTCTGTTCCAATCAAACTACCTAAAATTGTATTTTATTGAAAGTTTTCCAACATTTTGAGAATTTTCCTCATTTGCTGGAGTTTATTTTCTTACGACCTGTTTGTCATTTTCCCTTTTTTAAGTCCCTGTTACTTTGTCTGTGTTTTCAGTTTGTTGCAGCCATTGTTGATTCTGGATCTAGAAGCATCTCTCAATAACTTGTATGTTTCAGATGAATAAATAATAATTGATTCTTCCTCTTCTTCTTCTTCTTATTATTATTATTATGACCCAGCTTCTGTTCGATATTCAAGTGATGGAACGTCATTCCTGATGTAATACGACTGGGCCTTTGGGGGGTCTTTGTGGGGAACATTTCAAACAGATCAAGTCAACATCAGATGATGTGAGTGAGTACACAGAGAGAAAAAACACTTGACGAGCCCACAGGGATCAGCCAGCGGGGAGAAAGTCATCTGAAGGTAGAAACACTTGCTGCTCTATTTGGTTTCAGATTATTGCTCAGATATGTGGCCAGATCATTACAACGCGACGGCAAAACGCCTCTCAGCCTGTTTACTCAGGTCTCCTCTCCTTGGCAGGGCGGCGATCACTGATGAATATTTAACACTCGTTAACAGAAATAGATTTTCAGGGTAATATGAGGTGTCTCCACGATGTCGTCCTGTCCTGTCCTATTGGTCGAATCCGCAAAGCGCCTCAAGGTTGCCAGGTCTAATGCAGCTGTTACACTCATGGTCTGGAATTGTTCAGGCTTCCCAGTAGTTTTACCAGGAAGAGAGGTGAGTGAGATGACGGAGGTATCATGGATTTGTCTGATGAGCCATTTGACATGACGTTAGACGCGTGGGAGGACGATCCTACAAGTCTTAGTAAATGGTAAACTCTTTGTAGAGCTGGGAGATGTGATGTAAGAGTCTTCAGCTGTCACTTCCTGGTGGGTTTTGTGTCTGTGTTGCTGCAGTGCGTGCGGTACTGGGCTCAACTCTGACTGATACAGTTACACACTCGGTGTGTTGTGCGTGAGCTGGAAAGTTGGTTTGGAAATGCGACTGGTTCCAATCACAAATCCCCCTGTTTAAAATGTGATAGCAGTGTTACTATTTCAGTGCCTTTATCAACGTAATGTTATTCCATTTGATTTATTTCTTTTGTAAATGTTGATTAAATCATTCACACGCCAAAGCAGGACAAATATAATAAGAGTAAACATATAGAACTTTGCAGAAATTGTTCCTATGTTGTGAAAATTTTAATCATGAACATTTACTCTTACTCTTATTTTTTTCATTTGCTGAACACAAAGTCTTGAATGTGTGACATTTAGGAACATTACTGTGTCTCTACTTGTTCACACTGGTTTCTTTTCCTACCTGAATGGAGACCCCCGGCAACAGATGATATCATTCAACTGCTTTTCACTGTTGTTTGCATTTATAAAGTCCTTAAAATAGTATATGACGTGTAAATAAAATCAGTCATACAAATCAATCATGTTGACGGTCCAGTGAGAGAAAGAAATCCTCCGCTGTGCTGAAGTTCATGGCTGTAATTCTACTCGTCCTCTCTGCACAGAAACGGCCTGAAATCCTTTCAGGATTGTTGATCTTGTGAGTTGTCACCACACAGTTAATTTCCCCCGGGAGACCCAGATAAATTGCGGTGCCACTGAATGGAGGTAATGGCTGTGGTCTGTGAGATTTGTTTGGCAGCAACTTCAAGTAGACACACAATATCTGCACATTTATTAATATTATTACACTATTACACACGCTCGTTATTCTGAGGACATCTTGTCTCTCAGCATCACAGGTTTGGAGGATGCTGGATAAAGGAGAACTTGTTTATATGATTGTTTGAAAGAACAGGAGTTTGTTTAGAAATAACTATGAAATCAAGAACAGAGGTGGCCTGATTTTATAGCTGAAATAGCTGGAAGAGACAGACTGAAGATCATTGATCTTTGCATTCGTAAACGTGAAACTCACCAAAATCATGGACCCTGTCCATCTGAGCTGCCCAGAAGTTCCTGTGTCTTTGTCTGACTTTGTCTATTAGTTCCACTAATACCGCAAAGATTTTCTGTTTCTGTGTGCACTTTATTCTTTATAGTTTCTCCCATAAATTTGTTGAACAGGGGAAAGACAAGATAATCTGAAGCAATAATCAGGATTCTTCCTTTTTAAACCCCACAGTCAGCAAAGACCTGATTATCTGCTGGCTCCAAGTTTATCTGATGATTCTGTTCAGTTATTTTAACCCCAGACCCACTTGGAAGATGATCAGTGATCTGAACTGAGATCATACATGCTGAGAGATTTTGAGATTTGAGAGTCTTAACTGTGTATGTGTGTCTTCATTATCATTATTTTTTCGTCATGTGTGGCCAGTATGTCACGTTCAGTCAGATGTTATCAGTCTCTTAGTGAGTAATATTTCAGTGATCTATGATTGCAGCAGCTTCACCCTGCACAGGTGCAGAACGGCGGGTCAATCACAGGTCACAGCACAATGCAGACAATGAGGACGGAGCAGGAGGTTGCAATTTGCTGAGTTGTTGGACGACAACAGTGACACCCTGTGGTAGAGTTTTTCCTTGCACGTCAACAAAATTTACCCAGAGCAATTTTTCAGAACCTCTGATGGAATACAACGGGTCAAAATAAACCCGTACCGTAAATATTATACAATTGTGTATGAATTATGTTTTAAAACGTTTTTTTTTTTTTTTTTTTTAATTTCTACTGTCGGTCGAGATGCTTCCATATGCTCCTGTTTTAAAATGTGTATTTGTGTTGTCCAGAAGCCAAACAAGAACAATAAGGACAAACTGAAACCGAAGTATTCGGACGCACCCCCTGGTGGCTGCTGTGATCACGTGACTCGGCAGCGCTGCGGTCATGTGACTGGTTTGCTGCGCTCGGGGCAGAGGATGCGGGGTGCTTTTGTCTTATTATTGGCTTTTGCTCTGGATTCGTGCCTTTGTCAGACTTACGTCCTGACAGACACGGCAGGTCTGGGCAGAGTGTTCGATGGCATCGGCGGCTTGAGCGGCGGAGGGGTGAGTCAGGACGGTTTTAATTGTACTTCCGGGTGTTGTGTCCGCAGCAAAGTTTCAGACGGTGAATACTTCCACGACACACTTATACTCATATTCAGTCTGTGCGAACTCCCCACTTGTTTAGGCCACGTCTCGGTTGCTGGTGAACTATGAGGAGCCATACCGGAGCCAGATCCTGGACTTCCTGTTCAAGGTAAGTGACAGGTCACAGGTCACAGGTCATAGGTCACTGCACAGCTGCAGACTCAAACTCTTTTTCTGACGTCAGCCAAACTTTGGGGCCAGTTTGCATATCCTGAAAGTGGAGATCGGGGGAGATGCCCAGACTACTGGTGAGCCGCAGACACATCTTTTATATAAACTGTATATAACAGCAATTTCTTTCTTTTTTTTTTCTTTTTGTTTTGCTCTTGTGGATCTCATTGGTTCTCAGTGTGACCTCAGGAGGCTGTCATCCTCCAGGAGAGCAGAAATCATTGTGCAGTCGTGGAGCAAACCCTCCTTCCCTGAACGTGATGTGTTTTGATGTTACATTGGACCATTTGTCACAGATGGGACGGAGCCGTCACACATGCACTATGAGAACGACGAGAACTACTTCCGAGGCTACGAGTGGTGGCTGATGAAAGAGGCCAAGAAGAGGAACCCAAACATCACACTCGTGGGTAATAAGACACACTAATACTATTCCAATTACTTAATGAGGACTTGAGACGGTTTTGTTATCAATACTGAACACACTTTGAAACCAGAAGAGCAGTTCTACCTTTCTTAAAGGGAAGAAAACAGACAGATGCTATGAGGAAGATGGGAGGCAGACAGGAAGTCATCAGTTGTGCGCGGGGACACACACTGTACGGCTTCGATCCACCCAGTGAATTTGGTCTTGGACTATCTGGGATGTCATGGGTTTGACATGGAACGTCAGCTATTTTTATAGCTTTAGCTTTCTCCAGTTATCAGACATTTCCTGTATGGCTGTGACTGGTTACTATGGAAACTCATGATCACTTCAGTGCTGTTAGCGAATGAAAACATGCAGATATCGAAGATTGTAACGGCACAACGGTGACACAATCTCTTCTTCAGAGCGTCAGTCAGACGAATGCCTCGTGTCTGGCTCTGTGATTTCATTCATCTTCTCCTGACTCGTCTCCCGGCAGCTCTACCCTGGGCGTTCCCGGGTTGGGTGGGACACGGCAAGAACTGGCCCTATGACCTGCCGGATGTGACTGTGATGTACGTGGTGAACTGGATCCTCGGTGCCAAACAGTTCCATGGTCTAGACATCGACTATGTCGGGGTCGGTGCTAATGAATCAATTAACCGTTAATTAGCAGCGCCCCACGAATTAAAACTCTGTTCTTCATCCATTTAGATTTGGAACGAGCGGACATATGATGCCAAGTACATCAAGGTATTTTTTCAAATTTGTTCACCTAATCAATGACAAATGTCAGCATGTTAACGATGAGTTACTTTGGACGTTTATGAGCAAAACAGCCACAAACATTGGGAAAGACAGGATGTGACTGTCAAGAGGTCGATGGCCTTTGAATTTGTGTCGGACTTCCTCTGAGAGCTACTCTCTGTCGCTAAGGTGCTCCGGAACACGCTGGATAAAGTTGGGCTAACTGATGTGGGCATCATTGCAGCAGACAGTGATTGGAGCATAGCCAGCGATATGATGGTTGACCCATACCTCAGTGCTGCTGTTGAGGTCATTGGGTAAGTACCAGGAGCCCGAGGCCGCACGCAGAAGACGTGCCAACACTAACAAACAAACAAACAAACAAACACTGCAGACCGGAGCTGCTTTCACACCATGTTTTCGTTGTGGGAGTACTCATAAAAGAAATCGGATGACATTTTTAGCAGCGAATAGGAAACAGGGACCGTGTGGGGAGATGAGGTCCAAGAGCTCCTCACTTGAATCAGGTGTTTGGATTGAGACCCAATTTGGTTTTTGTGTCACGTCATGAAGCCCCAAATCACTGTTGGCTGGTTGCATGTGTCACAAGTCATTTTTTGTGGTCACGCTGGGGAGGAATTACGTTCTGCGTGATCATCGTAGAACGTGTAGAAGCGTCTCCTGCTGCAGGTCTGAAGGACCGTTTGTCTCCTGGCAACCGATCGACTAAACGTGATGTTGGGAGAATGCGATGTCCTCCGTGTTTGGCCGTGTATTAGCTCAGAACTCGTGTTGGTTCTTATGACTGTCGGAGCTCAATGTTTGTGGCTGTTTTCCTACTGCTGTTAGCATCTCCTGGTCACCGTGGTCTACACTAACCAGAGACTCTGGAGGGGGAGGAGGTCTTCTACTTCAAAGCACGTTTCTGTCATCTTTGTTAGTTTCACTGGGAGATGATTCTTCAGGAGTCGTATTCGATTTGAGAGCTTGATAGCAGCAGATATCGTAAAGCTGAACGTGAAAATGTCTGTCTCTCTCCCTTTGCTGCGTGTGTGTGTGTGTGTGTGTGTGTGTGTGTGACTGGCTGCACAAGCTGCTGCGCTTCACGCTGGACAAAAGCGGGTTGGAGCGCGTGAGGATCGTAGCCAGCGACAACCTGTGGGAGCCCATTGCTCTGGCCCTCCTGCTTGACGACGAGCTTAGCGGGGCGGTAGACGTGATCGGGTACGAGTCCCGTCGTCCGCGTCCCACAGAGACGCTCTCACATCAGCCGGGTTTGACCCAAGTGTCGCCGACGTTTGTAACATTTGAGTGCGCTCTGCTCTTGGTGAGCATCTTGTCTGGTGTCAGACAGATGATGACGCCTTCACAGGCTCATGGAAAGAGTCCAGACCTCCCCAGTGGTGTTTGACGCCTTTGAAACCCAGATCAGACTCACACGTCCAAAGTTTTCCAGCAGCTAGCCTGGTTAAATCCGATTCCTGTGTCTTGTGGACGTGCACCTGAACATGCCGATGATCTCTAGGGAATTCATTTCACAGGTTACCATAGTGATAAGTTTAGAATAGAATATATTTGACTGCTAATTTAAAAAAAAAAAAAAAAAACAGAAATAAGCTTTGGGACAATGAGACATACACACACGTTAGAGGCTGCTGAGCCGAAATCATGTGAGTCGTACGTGTGACCCCTCAGGGCCCATTACCCAGGCACCACCACGGTGACGGACGCCCTGAAGACGCAGAAGACGCTCTGGTCCTCAGAGGACTACAGCACCTTCAACGATGAGGTGGGAGGAGGCTGCTGGGCTCGTATTCTCAACCAGAACTACGTCAACGGGCTGATGACTGCGTAAGTCAGCGCGTCCGGCCGGAGGCCTGGGGAGGACTCTCAGGATGATGACGACGGTGACTCTCCCTTCAGCACGATCTCCTGGAACCTGGTGGCCAGCTACTACGAGGAGCTGCCGTTTGGCCGAGACGGGCTGATGACGGCTGAGGAGCCGTGGAGCGGGAACTACGTGGTGGAGTCTCCCATCTGGATCACAGGTCTGTTGGGATGCGTTGGCGTTTGTCCGTGGAGGCTCTGAACGTTCACAGCGTGACCAAGTCTCTTTGCTCTGACTGACTTCAGCGGTGTGGTTGTCTGCGTTGCAGCACACACCACCCAGTTCACCCAGCCCGGCTGGAGCTACCTGCAGACAGTTGGACATTTGGCACAAGGTGGAAGTTACGTCGCCCTGACTGATGGAAAAGGAAATCTCACAGTCGTCATAGAGACCATGGCGAGTTTTAACATCCTCAGTCTGCATCGGTTCTTCTGAAGTTCCTGCGTCTCAGACTGTTTCCTTGGTTTCTTTCCAGACACACAATCACTCCGTTTGCATCCGACCTCCCCTCCTTCCCTTCAATGTTACATCCCAGAATGCAACGTTCCAGCTGAAGGGCTCATTTGTAAGTCCTCAGGTCATCAGACTGTACAGCGTAGGTGCATCTTTCCCCTCTTCATGGTCTTTGTTTCCCTTCAGGCGTCCATCGGGACGCTACACGTGTGGCGGTCCAAGTTTAACTTCAAGACGAAAAAACCTTCCTTCTTTGAGCGTCTACGTCCACTTCAGGTTAAGACGCAGCACTTGAATGAGGATGAAAGAACCAGAGCTGTGACATTATGCAAGACCTCTTCTTGTTGTTTGATCGCAGCCGTTGGACGGATCATTCACCATCGGTCTGTCCGAGGATGAAGTTTACACGATAACCACGCTACCAACAGGACAGAAGGGCAGTTACCCAGATCCTCCAGCCTCCGCTCGATTCCCCAGCCTCTACCGAGACGACTTCAACGTCCGTAAGCTCCGTCTCCTGTTGTGGTGTGAAAACTGGTCCGATTCGAAGCTCTTCCTATTCCCAGCCAGTGTTTTACAGTTTCCATGGAGACACATCAGGGCGTCAGAAGGGAATAATCTGAGACCAGCAGCAACGAGAAATGACACGAAGAAGCTTTTATCTGTTTGTCTTCTTCTCTGTCCTGCAGGAAACCCTCCTTTCACAGAAGCACCATACTTCGCTGACCAAACAGGAGTGTTTGAGTACTTCATCAACCTGACCGACCACGGACCTCATGTCTTCACCTTTCGCCAGGTTGTGACTCAGAGACCCGTCACGTGGGTGGCGGACGCCGACCAAACCATCAGCGTCATCGGAGACTATCAGTGGTGGGTTAACTGCAGGATCCATTCGGTACTTTGGAGTTCCTGAACTATTTTCAGTGTGTGGTGTTTTTTTTTTTTTTTGTCAGGCGGAACCTGACCGTCACATGCGACGTCTTCATGGAGCACGTTCAAACTGGCGGCGTTTTCATTGCAGCCAGGGTGGACAAGGGAGGACAGTCGGTCCGCAACACCAAAGGAGTGTTTTTCTGGGTCTTTGCAGATGGCACATACAAAGTTACCAACGATCTCGGTCAGAAGTGACACACACACATTTGATCATGACATCTCAAAGTTCACGTCCCTCCTCTCTTGTCTTCAGCTGGTCAGACTGTACTGGCTGAGGGACTATCTGGGACGCGGGCGTATGACTGGCACACGCTGTCTCTCACTGTAGACGTAAGTGTCAGCACACCTGTACACACCTTTGTACTGCTCTGCTGCAGGTTTATGGTGTTTTCTGTCCAGTACATCTGTGAGTTATTGTCTTTTTTGATGTCACATTCTTGTGACTGGCTGTGGACGGAGACAAACAGGCCGTAAACAGTGTGAACGTATGTTGTGATAAAACACTTTGGGTGACTGTAAACTGCCTCGTCTCTCCTGCAGGGTCAGTTTGCCTCGGGGCAGCTCAACGGATACCCGCTGTGGAAGCGGGCTGTGGTGCTGACGCCGAACAACGGCTGGGCCGCCATTGGAACACGCTCGTTTGAACTGGCTCAGTTTGATAACTTCAGCGTGGAGGCGCTGAAATAACTGAAATGACGTTCTGTGACGTTCTGCTCATTCTTTCTTTTCTTAATGAAGGTATGAAACGTTTATAAGGGAACATGGAGGCACAAGTCACGAATCACTGCACCCTGTCTTTAAATTATTACTTTTTTGATTTTAATGAATTAAAGTTTTTATATTTGTGTGTGTTTTGTTTTTATATCATTAGGGAAGACAAACGTAATATGAACCTCACTGGGAAGAAGCAGAATTTCAGGTTTCTATTCTCTTGTTTCGATTTCAGTTCTACTCCAAGAGAGTTTACTTCAGTTATTTAAACACATATTTGCAAGTTCCTCTAAAATGTTTCTTCAAACAAATACAAATACTTGTTAGTGACTGAAAGGACACACACCAACACACATAAAATGTCTAAATCACTGTTAATGATTGACGAAATGTAATGATTCCTACGACACTGTTCTTTATTCTAATTTCATTTATTCTTGGACTTCGTGTCCAGTGGAAATCTTTTGGCATATCGTCAGTAACAACATTCAGCCACAAGATGGTGCTGCCGCTCACTCACTCAGCGAACCCAGAAGTCCTTTTTTTCCGCCAACGTGCTTCGCCAAAGCTTCAAATCTGTTTCCGCCAAATGTATGACAGCAGTGGGTCTTAATCTTAATCCTGAGCACAAAAGCAAATGACAAAGGTAGTGTTACAGGTACTGCTGAAAACAACCCCCCTGATGCTGATGAAGGAGCCTTCATCAGCATCAGGTGTCGTCGTTAGTTGTGATTGACAGCCCCCTAGCGGTGGAAGCAGCACAAAACAACCCCACATGTGTCTTTTACTTCCTAGATTTCAAGTCGATAACAGCAAACGTCACGTCTGTCAGTGTCTGTCAGAGTCCGAGTGTCGGTTTCTCTTCATTTGTTTGATAAATACACGTTTTCCTCATCGTCGGGACGGTCGGGACGTGACGCACACCACATCTCCATGGTAACGGGACATCAACAACGACCTCCATTGAAACTCCGATCGAAGATGGAGGAAGAGAAGAAGGTGCCGAAACGAGTTTTTATTAACGACTTGGACTCGTACGCGTCCAGATGGATCGCCAAGGTGAACACACGCCTGAATGTGCGGTATCAGAGTGAAACGAGCCGTTTGTGGTAACTTGTCCATGTGCCGGATAGTTTCTGTCTGCTCAGGCACCTATGGCCTTGGCTCGAAGGATTCATACCGAGGGGGAGGAGGAGGAAGAGGAGGAGGAGGAGGAGGAGGAGGAAGAGGAGCAGGTGGGGGAGGAAATGGAGGAGGAGGAGGTGGAGGAGGAGAGATTAAACCAAAAAGCTTTTGAGATCGTCGGGACCGTTTGTGAGGGGTGGGAGGAGGACAGATCTCACATACTGGAGGAGTACTGTGTAAGTACTGCACGGTCATCGCAATATACTTTGCGTCCACTCAGGCACAAACAGGTCATTGTTGGTGTTTGTATGCAAAGCTGAGCAGGGATAAGCTGCTTCCCAAACTGATGGAGTGTGACGTCATCATCTACAACATCAGCCAGCATCAGGGTCAGGTGGAAGAAGCTTTCTGGGCTGTTTCAGGTACTCAGGCTTCCATTAACCCGTGTGGTGTTGGAGGTCTACAGCTACGTTCACAGCATCGAGTGCATATATGCAAGTAATATCGCATTTAGAGTACACTATTACATAAATAGTGATTTGCAGTAAAGTGGTGGGGGGATGTGGAGAGAGCGCCAGCTGAGTTTGTCTAATTCAAAAAGCACCACAGATCATCTGGCCCAATTTTATTCATATCTGTTTGTTTGTGGAGGATAATAAGAACCAATGAACAGGGGTAATGGCTCTTGTATTTGCAGCACTCCACAGCAAAATGTCCACTTTTACTACTCCAAAGATGTTCATCCTTGTCTCCACTGTGATGACATGGGCGTGCAGCAAGCCCGTAAGTCCTGTGTGTGTTTTACTGGAACCAGCTGCTCGTTCATTTGTAGATTAACAGAGTAGTTCTTACCTTAAGTTGACGTATGAGCGTGCCTCTCGTCCCCCCGCAGGACGACCTGGGGCTTCCTTTCAACGATGATGATTTCAGGAGAAGACGAGCTCATCCCAACTTCAAGCAGCACATTGACCTGGAGAAGAGAGCCGTCAAAATGGGCAAAACGGTGAGTTTTCCAAATTCTCCTGCAGATCAACGTTGTTTCATCACATGGGACCGTGCTGATGTCACGCCTGGATGCTGCTTTCAGAACAGAAGTCAGTTCTCCACTTACGTGGTGGCGTCAGGTCTTCAGTACGGGATGGGGGAAGGTATCCTCCATATGTTCTTTAAGGTGAGAGGAGTTTGACGTGTCTATCTGGACGTCAGAGACAATAAATGTGTTCAAACCACTATCATACCTCCACCTGTCACCCACAAGAAGAAAGTGGACGGTCTGTGAAACAGTCAAAACCAAAATGGACTAAAATGTAATTAATAAACAATGATAAAAAAAGTGATTGTCTTTCAGATGTCATGGCTTGGACAAGCAAAGGAAATACCTGTGTTTGGAGCAGGAGGCAACATCGTTCCCACCATTCACATCAATGACCTCGCAAGGTTGGTAACGCTGGATCCATTGAGTGAAGCAACAAATCTGATCCATCCTAACTTGATTTACTGAACTTCTGCCTTCAAGTGTGATTCACAATGTCATCGAACATCAGCCGCGGCCGTACTACCTGCTCGCTGTGGACTCTTCCAACAACACCATGGAGGAAATCATGAAGGTGAGTACTGATAACGAGACGGTCAGTAAATGATCCGATTCAGTATGAATAAATGAATAAATGAGCTGTTTGTTGTATGACATGTCGATCTCTGTTTCCTTACCTCCCCAAAGTGACATTAAATCATTATCACGGGAGGAGCAGAAACAACACAAATTATCCACGTTGATTTTTTTTTACCATTACAAACACTCAAAGCAGATGACTTTAATTTAGCACTTGATTATTTATCAGTTTGCAGCCCAGATATTCACATATCAGAGAGGAAGTGTGAAGAGTACAAGTAGGAACGTTTGATCAAGGTAAGAAAGAGCGGGTATCTTGTTTCAGGCGGTCGCAGACATGCTCGGACCTGGAAAGATCAAGAAGAAACCTCTTGAAGAAGCGTTCCTCCAACAGGATCTGAGTGTATGTGACATCTGCGGAAGAAGACAAAGCATCTGCAGACGTTTCCCTGGAACTCAACCGTTTGAAGATCCTTAACTAACATGCAATAAGATCTGGACAGATGTTTTCGTCTCAGCAATCATCTGCTTCTTCTTCGTTGTCTCCGGACAGGTGATGGACATTGACACCATGCTTCTGGACCTTCGTATAGAGAGCATCCATGTGAAGGAGTTGTTCTCTGTCCACTGGCAGTGTGAGTCCGGCCTGGTGGAGAACATCGAGCTGGTGGTGGAGGAGTACCGGCAGACCCGAGGACTGATGGTACTTACAGGACACAGAGAAAATCAAACCGGAGAATGGAGCCGCGGTGGTGGTGGAAGTGTCCATACGTCTCTGTGACTGTGCTGTGTTTTCTCTCCAGCCCATCCGTGTGGTTGTTGTGGGTCCTCCTGCGGTGGGGAAGACCACGGTGGCCAAACAGATGTGTGAACACTACGAGCTCCATCACATCCAACTGAGCGACACCATCTCTGAGACCATATCACAGCTGGTGAACATCTCCCCCACAACACAGTCACAGCACATTTCACAGCACGACTGACTCAGTCCGTCGTCTCCAGGAGGAGACAGTGAAGAACCCTGATCCAGAGAACGAGCCAGCTGTAACAGAAGCCCAGGAGCTGCTGACCAGCCTGAAGGAGAGTCTGGAGGAAAATGGTTCTTATTGTGAATTTCTTCCATCAGAAATAAGTTTCCTCTTGATGTCAATCTTCAGACTGATATTACAGATCGGATGAATACAGACGGGTTAACGTAGCGTTAGCTCGCATGCACACGCGACACAACTTATACAGCAGGTTGAAACAGTTGTTAGGGTCACAGTGTTTTTTTCAGGACATCTGTAGGTTGTACAGCCGTGTGACGTATGTTTCCTGTTTGTTTGGAAGGTCAGCTGGACGATCAGCTGGCAGTGAGAGTGATCAGTGACAAACTGGCCTCCAACCCCTGTCAAAACCAGGGGTTTGTTCTGGATGGGTTCCCCACAACGTACCAACAGGCTAAAGAGCTTTTCTGTGGTGAGACACACACACACACATACACACACACACAGAGCGTAAGTGTTTCAAACATTCATCTGTTCATTTCCTTCCAGCTGAAGAACAAGAGTCAGATGATGAAGGCTCTGAGAGCATTGCAGACAGCAAGCCGCTGATCATTCCAGGTTGGATCCACAGACATGGTTCCCGTCCAGATGCTCCACATGTGTCTCAGCCACACTTACACCCGGTGTGTTTGTGTTGCAGAGTTTGTGTTTTACCTCGATGCAACAGATGACTATCTGAAGGAACGGGTGCTAAACCTGCCTGAGAGGCTGATACTAGAACAAGACTACGAGCTGGACTACTTCCTGGAACAGCTGGCGAGCTTCAGAGATAGTAACAAGGACGATGACACTGTGATGACCTGCTTCGAGGAGCTGGACTGCACACCTGTGTGCCTCGGTAAGCGGGGTATTACATCTGTTACGTCCAAGGTTCCTGTCTCTCACCGTAAGAGCTTCAGCTGCGTAGAAACAGTAAACTAAGTGTAATGTGGTGAAAAACATGTCAAAATATTCGCTGAGGGTCAACACGTTTACCACACAAACACGCACACGCACAGAGGTCACCAGCAGAGACGAACCTGACGGCCGGCTGCTGATGGAGAAGATCTTTGACATGGTGGGTTGGCCAAGGAACTACCGCCACAGCAGCCAGGACATGCAGGAGGAGGAGAGGAGACAAACAGAGGAAAGGATGATGAGAGAAGCCCAGAGGAGAGCGGAAGAGGAGCAGAAGGAGGCGGAGGAGGCCCGCCGACGGGCTGCGACTTGGGAGGCTTGGGTAGGTGCTGGAGGAGATGATAGGCCTTTGTCGGTGAAGGCTCTTTAAAAAGTCCCGCTATCATATTCAAGACAGCATCTATGGAGGAGCTGCGACGACAGGAGGAGGATCAGCTGGAGGTCCTGTCGGTCCCGATGAAGAACTACCTGAAGGAGCACGTCATGCCCACGCTGACTCAAGGCCTGGTGGAGTGCTGCTCAGCGCAACCAGAGGACCCCGTGGACTTCCTGGTAATCAGTTCATCAGCAGCTCATGAAGGGATTTGAATTTATATAACTGATTTGATTTTATTGGTTTGTGTCTTTTCAGATGGAGTATTTGATAAAGAACAACCCCTTAAACTACTAAACATTTTTGATTATATGATGATGTTTCTCTGATGCTAATATCATTCCAGTTCAAAAAGCCTGAAATAAAAGTTAATTATTTGCAGCTCTATGTGTTTCAGTGTTGTATTTACATTCACATCTACTTGCTCAGGCTTTGGCCCCCCCCCAAAAAAAAATAGTGTAAAGTGCACATGAAGCCAAGAGCTAATTAGGAAGTTAATTCGCTTAATGAACTTGGTAAATTCCAAAGTAGGTCCACTCGGCTTGTAATTGCTTTAAATTAGTTTTTTTTTTTTTTTTTTCCCAGGAAGGAAAGAAAGTGGTTGCTAATTTGTGTGGCTCTCATTTTGCTTCTCGCGACTGCAAAGTGAACATAATTGATTGTGAGTGAACATCAGACGGTTTTATTGTGCGCATACTTAATCAGAGCGGAAAAAACACTGGGATGCAACAACACCGAATCCAACTTTCACCTGACGCACACACATGCTATCGAAGCGAAACAGATTTCAACCACAAATGCAGTTTTCACTCATTCAACGTTTTGTGTGTGTGTGTGTGTGTCTGTGTGTGTTTGTGTGGCGTGCATCACATTTACAAGTGTAAGAAACATGCTTCCAAACACACATTCCTAAAATTTCATACATGTTCTGAAGAAATTAAGTTCCACACAGAGTCGGGACTGAAATAGTTTAAAAAAAAGGAAGGAGAGCAAAGGATTTATGTGAAAATAAATATATGATTCATATGAACGCTGCTATGAAAGTCTCAAACTGGAAAGAATCGCAGTCACATAGGCACACATACGACAACATGTTAGCTCATCCTCAGGCGTTTGGAGGAAACCTCACTGAATCATTGTAACAAATGTAGTGAAAGGAAACGAGATCGACTGCCAGCTCATATTTGCAACAACAATGAGATGGAACGATGACAGCGACTGATTTAATTTGGACAGAAGCTCTGTGGAATCCACCTTTGAAACAGTGAACGTTAAAGTCACCAGCCTGAGGACCAGAGTGTACGTTCGGAGGACTCATGTAATAAATCAATGATTCTCACCAGGGCCCAAAGACAAATGGGTGTGTGTGGCGGGCGGAGAACCAGAGGAGCCGCCTGCAGCACCCAGATGACGCTGCGAGGCGCAGCTCTGCCCCTGCTGGGCGCAGGCCTCAGGACGGATGGATGAAGGGATTGTGTTGACAAGGGGGAAAGATGAACAGTAGAGAGGCAGCCACATATTCAGCGGGGAGCGGGCGCAGTGGCCAGAGACTCATCAAAACCGGCGGAAACACCTTCAGCAGTAGCAAGGTGCGAGTGTGTGTCTGTGTGTGAGTGTGAAAGTGAGAGAGCAGGTGTTGGAGTGGGAGCTCGGAAAAGTCCAGGAATGATTCCAGGTGATGGATGGGAGCATTGAGGGGGGGCTTCGTTCAACCATTGTTCATTAGTAAAGTACACAACTGTCCTGTGTAATTGCTCAGTAATGTCAGACGGAGATGAGTGATCACATCCGGCACGTTGCGCGCATCTCTGCCCAGAGTAACGTCCCCCAGCACGATAAGTTTGACGAACACACATTTCAACTTTCATTTGTTGTTTTTCACCTGATGTGCAATAACCAGCATGTGCAAAATGCCATTGTGCAATTCTCTGATGTACATCTAAGAAACAAAAGTACAATAACACTGAGCACTTTAATTATCATAAATGCACTTTAGATGAATGAAATAGTTTAATTGTTGAGTTAAAAACCAACAAAGGGAAACCCAGATATGATACGATATCCAACAATCAATGCTCCTCTGCTCTCTGACAATGGAAGAAAGTATGTGATGGACACTGGGAAAATACTGGAATGAAACCTTGAGTACAAATACGATGCGCCTGTATGCTGATGATGTGTCTCTGTTGCTCATTTTATTACTTTTTTACTTCACTGGATGTAACTTCAATACGTTTTCTGACTGCAACATGAGTAAAGATTCATCTCTGTTGGCATGTGTACTGACATCTTCCGAAATATGATGAAGTGACCCCGGCCTCTGTACCCTCCTCTGCCGCAGCAGCAGCAGCAGCGTCTGCCTCCCCTGCTTCTGCCAGCTGGACCGGATCACGTTTGATCACCCGGGTTTGAACGGATGGGGACGTTCAGCGCTACATGGGGTATGATAGAGGAGGAAGAAAGGGCTGAAGACAAAGGGCAAAGGAGTAGGGAGGTCTACTCTCTCTCTCTCTCTCTCTCTCTCTCGCTTTCTCTCTGGCTACACACACACACTGTGTAGGGTCCAACTGATGAAAGATGGAGGTGTCTCCTGCGAAAGGCAATCATCTGATCACATCTGTCAATCACCACTGGATCTTTGTCAGGTGAGGGTAGTTGGTGTGGGTGTGTGTGTGTGTGTGTGTGTGATGAATTTGATGAAAATATATTGTCACATCCATCACAGCACACAAGCCTTCAGACAATATACAGAGATGTCTAGTGGGGCGACACACTTCAAAGTAGAAAAGACCAAGAAACACACACACACACACACACACACACACACCTGTCTATGCAATGACATTATGATCAAACACAACATAACTCTTGGCACATTCTAATAGGAATTTGTCCTCCCTCCCTCCCCCGTCTCTCAGTTGATAAAGAGATTGATTATCGGTCTGTCAGGAAGTGACACTTGGACCGAGCTGCTCTGTGTGAGTGACAGAGGGCGAGATCACAACACAGCAGCCAACTTCACGCACACACACACGCACACACACACGCTCTGTACCAACATGCAGAGTCAAGAACGCGCACACACTCTTGCCAGCAAGTGACACCCATCATTTTGCAAATTTGTCTGTCAATAAAACACATATTTGTACTCAGATGGGGCGCTGTATATCAGGGACAGGTACTATTTGTCATGTCATTGTATCAGACATCACAGTTTTGATGACTCATGTTTCATTTGGTGGCACTAAGGTGAATAACTGAGTACCCCTTGATTGTCAGCCCTTTATCAAACCACGAGCCATTTCTAGTTTCTAGCTACTTGTAGTTTTAGTGGATGTGGATGATCCAATAAAAAAAACTTCAATCTGTGCAGAAACATGTCTGCCAAAACTCAGACCAACAACTCATTAAAGTCAATCTGCTGATCAGGAAGATGGAAAACGACCCAAAGCGCCGCAGCGACAATACTACAGCTTCAAGTGAGAGTGTAATGTCAACTTCTGTTCTCTAATTACACACACACACACACACACACACACACACACACACACACACACACACACCAGCGAGTGAAGAATCACTTTAATTTGCTGTTTCTGCTGCTGCCGCTCAAATCACCAGAATTGGTAACTAGTTTCATGTAAAAGCATTCTGTAATTTAATTACAAAATAAGCATTAATGTAATAAGTTTTTGGATAACTTATTGGATACCAATGTGTAATTACATTACTTATGTTAATATTCATGGTTATACTTTTAGTTACATCTGAACAGTTTATGCAAAAACCTTGTCTATATGCTTAAGAATATTACTTAGTATGTGAATGAATGATGATGCTGATGTGTTTTGTGATTTTGAAGCAGTTTGACAGTGGTCAGTCTTGATGCAGAATTATGCTGAACATTCATTCAACATTTAGAAAACTGCTCAAATGAAATAGTTACAGTACTCTGATGAAGATCAAACAGCTAGTTTCACTGCTGTCATATTTTAAACAGGAGAACTTGTGATTGGAACCAGATACATTTCCAATGGAACGTTCCAAACAAACAAATCAGGGAAATCAGTGCTATCTACCGATCTATCCATCTATCTATATATCTATCCATCTATCTCTCGATCTGTCTGTCTGTCTGTCTTCATTGTTTCACGGAGGAGACGGAGGAAGGCGAAGTGGGAGATGCAGATGGAGGAATGCTTTTTACGACTCAATCTCCCTCTGGCTCCGTGCCACGACCACAGACTCTCTTTGTTTGCTGAGCTACTAAACTAATGGAGATAAAGGTTCCTGCTGCTCGCGAATTTCAAATCATTAAGAAATATAAACACACATGGGAGTGCATGCACGCACACATAGACTGTATATACACCACGGAAAGCACAACCCCAATTCCTCCCACTGTGCAAAAAAAAAAACCTACAAAAAAACTTCAAACTGTGTTATTGTTAAGGTGGTGTCGTGTTGATGTTAAGGCAATTAGTTAAGATGTCGTTGAAATCCAGTGAAGACTTGAACAAGCATCTCAGATACAAACTGAAATAATGAATAAACTACCTTTACACATCGAAGGGATTTCAGAAGACTTCCCATGGAACATTAGTGAGAACCGAGAAGAAACACTTTGGTTTTTTTTTTTATCCTTCTATCTCATCATCAACTAGAAAAAGGAGCATAACCAACAAAAAGTCACTAACTGCTGCGTTGTCTGTTGTGATAACATCTCACATATACTTTAATTTCTTCGACAGCTGGTCGTTACAATGTTGAAGATCAGGAAATTATTTTTTTCAGCAGCAAATGAATCATGTGCTGTAATGGTAAGACTTCACAGACATAGATGAATATATATCAGGGTATGGTGAGTAAATAAGAACATATATATAGACATAATATATATACTGTACATATAAAGTGTACATCGATAACTATTTTTCATAGCATCAAACACATCAGTCACTCATGCAGCGACTGCAATAATTCCTCATTGATCATCAAACAGAAACAAGATGTTTCGAAGGAATAGAATCAAATAACATTTACCACATGAATGTGTTTGAAATAAGTTCAGTGTTTAAGCACATCAGTGAGGATAAACGGACAGATCCACACGTCACAAGATGGCAGCAGAAGACAAACTAGCATCCAAACACGCTGGAGAATTAATGATGAATTGGCCGTGGCAGCCGAGAACAGGACGTTTTTCTAAAGAACATTTAGGATTTGATTTCAATAGGTTGGTTATTAATGTTTCACTCACAAACTGCAGCTGCAGCACACATTTTGTTAAGAGCACGAGCAGTAAGAAGTATTTATAGCTCTTAGAGATGCAGATGGCTCAAAATCATTGATGAACGTTGTATTCTTGGAAAAACAAAAACATTCACAGGAGTTCACGGAGGCGGAGTCAGAATTTGAGGGTGCTGGAGGGTCAGCAGGCCTGCAGCACATCAGTATGTGTGTCAGTGCTGAATGAACAACAGAGCAACTGGAAGGGTGTGACATTTTTACATGTACGAATTTAGGGGCGGATCAGTGACACTCGTGTGTACACACACACACACACACACACACACACACGCACACATCAACAACAATGTATGTGTACATCAGGGCTCGAAAAAGCACCCAAACGTTCCCAGTGAGGTGTGTGGAGGCATATGGAGCCCAGCAGAGGCGTTGGCACTATCTATGTAATTCATTACAGATTCTAACTCTGTGTGTATATGTGTGTGTGTGTGTGTGTGTGTGCAAGAGAGCGACAGAGAGAGAGGGAGCAACAGAGAAAATTTGCTGTTTTTTCATGTTGAAACAAAGACACACGCTTGATTTTTGAGTGGGATGTAGCCTGATTTCAAAGAAACACCTTGAAAGAAGATGTAAAGGTATTTACAATGTTTTTACATTCAGAACGCAGAATCTGTTTGTGTGTGTGTGTGTGTGTGTGTGCGTGTGTGCAGGTTACTTTGGAAATTCTCTGATAATTGGCGCCTTAAAAACAACTCATTTTTAACCGTGTCACCATGACTGCTGGATGACAATTAATCTGTTTGTGTGTGTGTGTGTGTGTGTGTGTGTGTGTGTGTGTTTCTTTGGCATCTGTGCCAATTACTTTATATGCTAATATATGTAAATTTCATCTCAGATGCCAGTTTCAAGTATTATGTGAGTGGCATATTGTGTCTGTATTTAAGTCATATTCTTGAAGCTGATCAACAATCCTATGCTTTAAATTTGAAGGTGTGTGATGATGAAACCTCCTTATAAAACCATCCACACTCACAGAAAACAGTTTAAAATGTCTCCAGTTTCTGCAAATTGTTTTAAAAGGAAAACATTATTATTATGTCTTGATATATGATATATATGATGTATATATTTTCACATAACAATTTGTTAAAATAACACAAAGTATATTTTTATGACCTTATGACCTGATAGTGTGGGACAAAGCCTTTAATAATTTAATGTAATAACAATTTGATGTTTAAATTCACACAGGTTTGAATGTACATGAATAAACACACAGACTGATAGTGTGTAAGAATACGATAAATCTCTCCGCTTGAGAACTCTGATAGACTGGCAGCTGAGAAGCTTCACAGCTTTAAGATTTCCTTCAATATACGGAATACTTATTTTTAAACAGTGTGGAGAATATCATTTTTCATAAGGCATCAAGAGGATTTAATGATTTGTTTCATTATTCACATTGACAAATTAAATTCCTCAGTCAAACAAAACATTTCCT
>CAAKHB010007895.1:23195-33955 GCA_901007665.1 Aeoliscus strigatus | reverse complement strand
AAATCTCATTTTTTTCATGTCCAGTCTTCATCAGGGAGACAACAAAACAGTGGCAGCCACACTCAGATTATCACGACAGCAGCGGCCATCATGGCATCTCTTTCTCCCTCTCTCTCTCTCTCACAGACACACACACACACAAACACACACACAACTCCGCTGGTTTGGATTCGGTTTCACGATTCCGACTGTAAGTGAATTTAGACAAACGACTGAGGGATCAATAAATGTTCTTAGCCATTTTCTTGTTTGCAAAAAAGTCATTTAATTCTTGAGTTAATGTTCAAGACATGATACTTATGTTGACTTATGTTAAAATGACACAGTTCAGTTAAATATTTGATTTATTTTTGAGCACAGTTTAAAACCAGAGGACTGTAGTTCAGTAATTATACATATTTCTGTACAAGCACACGTGAGAGGTTAGTTAGTTAAATGTTCAAGTTGTATTATACAGAATTGTGTATAAAAAAATGTTGTCTTTTAAAAGAGCTAATATCGTTCATAATATACATTATAAATACATAGAAATGAGTAAGATGTGATTTTATGCTTTGTGGTATTTGAAGGGTATAATTTACTGTGAAAATTGCAAATAAATTTGAAGTTTCAGATCAAATACAAACATACATTTCGAGAGAAAAGTTGGAAAAATGAATGAAAATAATGCTGCAGTGATGTTTTCTCAGATATGTCAACACAGTTTCTATAACTATGTAACAAGAAATGTTTTTGTAACGTATCATAGATGTCACAGCCCAACAGATCCGATAATGACCTTTGAGCTCCAGACAGTTCACACTGCCTCCCACACACACGCACACACACACACACACTGTGACAGGAAACAGATAGAGGGAGGTGTGAGACGGAGGTGTGAACACACACGCGCGCGCACACACACACACACACACACACACACACAGATAGATATTTGGCAGCAGCAGCAGGCCCTCCGCCCGGCCTCCATCCATGACACGCTGCATCGGATTGATCAGGGAGGTTTATTGGACGCCAGCGGATGAGTGATGAATTTCACACAGTTTATTGCCGCCGTTGATGGCGACACGGCATCCTAATTAACCAATGTACAATAATTAGAAACAGCTGGTCATCATCTGATGTGTTCATTTGCCAGAGCCAGTGTTCCACATACATCTAATTTGACTGCATCAATCACCAGGTTGTTTTTTCTACTGACATGCAAAGCAGGAAGATGAGGATTGTGTGTGTGTGTGTATGTGTGTGCCTGTGTGTGTGTGTGTGTGTGTGTGTGTGTGTGTGTGTGTGTTTACACATCACTATATAGTCAGATTGAGCCACTAGGGGGCCTCAAAGAGAGCAAATTGACAGGTGAACCTGTGTCTGGCCTCTTGTGGTGTTCCGACAAACACACACATACACACACACACACACACACAAACACACACACACACACACACTTTTCGTGTAAATTCCTAAATTGTGATTTGTTCTGAGGAGGTGACAACATGTCAAAGGTCATGTCAATAGCTTTTGCTCCGAAATCAACACATTTCACACACACTTTTAATTCAAGCAGACTTTTACTATAAAACTATTCTGTCATGAATATTTAACATTCCACAGAAACATTTGGGATTTTCTAAACTGATGTCACTAAACATTTTAAATGCCAAATATTACCTGGATCATATTTACCCATCGAATTATCAGACTGAAAGGTAGAGTCTTTGATTAGAATCTATTCCTGCACAGGGCAGAAATGTCTCGTTGACTCTCGCTGCCTTCGACACGTCGGCTCATCTCAGCCGGCTGACTGGATTACCGACCGCCTTCTTATTTGTGAGCAAAGTCCTTGTTCCTCTCTTGTTGCTAAATATGATTCATTGTTCAAAGGGACACGGGAGCACAAAAGAACTTGGAAAGACTCCCGTCGTTTGGCTGCGGCGCTGCAGAGAGGAGGCACGAGACAAAAGGACGGCTGCCATAATGTGCTTCTGTTGGGAGAATTAGACAGATCAGTCGGACATAAATTGCTCTGTTTGTTCATGACACACTGTTTGTGTGGGTGTGTGTGTGTGTGATCAATACAGGGGGATTTATGAGTGTGGTAAGCTACAATTTTACCTCATTTAGTCCGATTTTTTTCTTAATATGAAATGTGATTGTGGGGTCAAATAAATGTTTTGAATTCAACTACTATATTTAAATGAACTACTATATTTGTATTAGGTTTCTCTGCTACATCACACCAGGACGAGATTTACCTCTTACTACTTTTACGTGTGAATACGTGTTCCGTGTTTTACCTTTACAATGAAAAACAACTGATGTCATATAACTGTGCTCTAGTTTTCACTCATTTATCACATTTTACTGTCGGATTTTGACTCTATTTTCAGGATAGTCTGCTTTACTCCCTGACGACGTTCAAAGTTTTTAAAGGTTAAAGGTCAAGATCACAAACCCCTGTTTTTTCTATGTAAAGGAGAATGTTCTTTTCTTTTTGTTTTTTCTGTCACATCTGTCATATTGTCTTTCAGAGCACAAACACTGATACCAGTTTATTATTGAGTCAGGTTATTGATTTCACAAAGACCTTATCTGGAGTCAGCAATCATTCAAAAAAAGGAGATTCCTTGAATTCAGATGAGTTTTAATAAACTTAGAGAAGTTCTGTCTGGCTCTTTTCGCTGCGTCTTCCTGTGTCTGACTGGGTTGGCGTTCGGCAGCTGCTTGTTGGGCAACGAGCCAATCGACAATTCTCAATAACAATGTGCAGGCAAATGAATGGTTGTATCACAGACACACACACACACACGAAACACACACACTTTCTCCTCCCAAGAAATACTGGGGTTTTTTCATCTTAATGAATTTCTCAACTTCTTCGTTCCCTCTCCGCTGCCTTGTGCTGAAAGGACGGAAACTGGAGGCGCTGCTGCCAAAATCAATTGATGTGTCAGGAGGGAGAGAGGACAAAATGGAGTGATGAAAAGAGATACGTTCCCTCTCTCACACACGCACACATATGCAAGGGAACAGAGTGTGTGCGTACGTGTGTGTGCATGTGTGGGGTAGATGGTGGTTTTCAAACTTGACTTCCACAGAAGTCGTCTCTGGTGCATTCGCCATTCTTCACTCAGCCCACCGCCGCCGCTCTGCCTCGGCCGCTTTCCTGTATTTTTTTTTCAGCATCTTTTCTGCAATAATGGATAAATTTAAAATAACATGAGTCTTTATCTCGCACCCTTTGAAGGCAGCAAATTAAAAATGTAAATTGGGGCTTCATTAATATGCAAATTTATTCGTTGGCTGTTAACAATTAGCAATTAAAGCTGCAGCGTCTAGAAAGAGCAGCGTCAAAACTTCATTCCTCAGAAAAAAAAAAAAGATCTAACACGTACATACAGTTTGTAGTGACACACGTTGTGTTTTTCCCTGTCACTCACTTCACTGGTCGTCGTGGATTCTTGTAACACACCATCGTGGGCAACAATGTCAGCAGTCTAATCTGTGTGTTAAACTCTCAGCTGAATTTCCGTCCTTTGTGTGTCACATGATATTTTCTGTCCTGTGATGGGTGACAACTAAAACTGAGACAAATTACTTGAGAAAAGTCTGTCAAATAACAAACTGCTGCTGTCTTAAACTGACATGTTCAAGTGAGGACGCCGGTGCTGAGGGATTCTTGCAACGCTTGCATCATCATAAACTCTTGAAGGGATTTTTTTTTTTTTAGTTTTATCGACGTATGTCTAATGAATTGGTAACTGAGTGTGTAAAGTACAAGTGTGTTCATGTGCAGGCATCACTTGCTCATTTGCATACATACATGCAGCAGAAGCATTCAGAATTATAATGTCCACGCAGGATGATGTGATGTCAGAATATTCTTAGTTAAGTGACAGGGAAGCAACAAATAATCTATTATTGCTAATCAATTATTTTTTTTAATATAAAATAGTCAAAATTGTTGGATTGACAACTCTTAAATGTGGATATTTTGTGGTTTCTTCCTTTCTTTCTTTTCCAATTTTGCAGTTTTCACCATTTTATAAACCATTTAACTAATTGAGAAAATAGCAGATTAATCAATGATAATTAAACAAAACAATTTGCAGTATTTGCAGCCTTGTTGATGAATGAAAGCTAAACTCCATTTACTCTGTGTCATAATCTAAAAGGAGTATGAGTGCATCTGTTTATGGGACAAAACCCAAATATGGACATGGCATTCCACTCAGAGAGCAGAACTATCTACAGAATAAGTATGTTTGCTTTGTGCTTTAAGGGACAAGAACAGTTATTATATAGAGTGAGTACTTCACAGCCATTCGGGGTAGTTGTGTGGTGACAAGAGAAAAAGCTGGTCTGCAAAGAGTTTAATGTAGCAAAACGACATGATTAGCATTTAATTTGCAAGAACACGAACGGGAGCTTTAAGGATTCTCTCTGTACTAACTGGTTGTATAAAGATGTGTGAACCTGCAGTATTAAGGAACTCATAGAAGTGCTGGGAACCACCTGAGCCTGAAAATGTAATTCTCCCTAATAGTGCAGAGTGCACCACATTCAGTTTAACTGCAGCTGCTCCGAATCCAATTACAGCAGAGAATATTAGAGGAGACAAATTAAATAGACTATTTTACACAAAGAACATTTTTGTATCCATTTGCATGCTGCTTCCCAAATAGCATTAGTGTAAAAGTGTGTAAAACTACAACGGAGAGGCTGAAGATGTGTTTTATATGCAGCAGCCTGGCACTGAGTGTGTGAATGAGAGTGTGCGCTGCACGCCCTGTGGTGAATCCTCATCCCATCCCCTTTCTCTTTCTTCCATGTGATCGCCACTGTTCACCATTTCAAATGTGCCACTAACCACCAGCGTTATCTGCTCCTCAGCCGGTAATGAGAGGAGCAACATATGTCCGGACCCCCTGCTGCCCCCTGATAAGTCCTCTGCATTCTCATGCACGCAGCAAACACTCCTTCACCACCCTTCTTCCTCTGCCTCTGCTTTTATTGTGCACACAAGATCAGCTAACAACCACTGAGGAACATGGTGCCGCACTTTAATGTGTGTGTGTGTGATGAAGTCTGGTGGTAAGAAATAAATGAAAACAGCAGCAGTGGCACAGAGAAAGACAAGCTGATGGATAAGTAATGTACCTTAAGTTGTAACTGATTTCCCCCTCAGTCCACCCAGCTCAATAATCTGCATGGGAAACAAGCTCTTGGTAGCTCATGGGAAGATCTGTCAACATGAAACTAATTCCAGGCTCGTTGTCCAAATGCCATGCATGCAGAGAAAATAAATTCAACTGAGCAAATATCTAAAAGTACTTCACTCTAAGCTGAGAAACAACAGATTATTATCTCTGCAAACTGAAATAAATCAATAAATGAGCCTCAAACAACATTAGGGAGCATCTCATTGACATGTGATCTGAGTTCTAATTATTTTATTTTTAAAGAAGAAAACACCCTGTGATGGTGAAGAAGACAAAACTTAAGATGTGACAAATATGACGGGGAATATGACTGGGTGGACATCAAGTTGCAGACGTTCACCTCTGCCCTGCATCATGTAAAGACGGATCGTCTCTGAAACTTCCAACTTCCGGGGAGTCCAACTGGAAAGCCAGAACAGCCTTCTCCATCAGAGCGCTGTGGCCGCGGCCTTACTGCCTCTGTCTCGTTATTGTTTACCACTCCTATGAAGATGTCACCAACAGCACTGCCGCTTTATCCACTTACAACATTTCAAAGGATTGCAAAGGGGCCCACGGGTATAATAAAAAAAAGCTTTAAATAGTCTTCAACGCCCATCCTCAGGGGAATCACCCTGCGCCTGAAAAGACCTAATTTAATACATTTTCTCTTCAGGCATTCCTCTTTTCGTTGCTTGTAATGGATTCACTCACATGGTCTAAATTCTGGTCTAAATATTGCCCCTCTTAGCGAATGCTTAACCACACATATTTTACTCTTTCAGGGGAACCACCTACATTCATTTCCAATGAAACTGGGTTCATTAGCTAAATGTAAGCACTTCAACAGCTCTAATTCTCCACAAATAATTCCCCTTGATCTTAAGTGAAATTTATGCGGGGGGTGCTTGAACACTGATGCTCGAAGTAAAGTATGTACATTAAATGAATTATGAATGAATGATTTATTAGAGAAAAGGAGGGAGAGTGTGAGGGTGAGTTACAGAGAAAATGAAAGTGAAGCATGTTTTTAAAACACAGCAGAGGAGATTTCTAATATTAACAACTAAACGCCAGTACATATGCAGTTTACTTTTTATTTTTTGTGGTAAAGATGACATGCAAGTAAGAAAACAGTAACCCTCCAACACACACACACAAACACACAGTGTTCTTCAGTTCAAATTATTTCCTAACACTGTCACAACATTGACATGGTGTGAAACACTTCAAACAGTTCAATCAACATTTTCATTTTTAAATTTTATAAAAATAAAAGTATTAATTAGGATTAATTGATTATGATTGATCGTAAAATAAAACTCATATTACTCTTCCATTAAAATAAATATTAAGAATTATGTCTAAAAGTTGTAATTGTATTAACCTGCAAACTTAAATATTACCAAGATACATTTAAATAACCCCCATTTCCCTGACAATGTGCTATCAGAAATGGATAACAGAGAAAATGCGTTTTGTTTATTTATCTATTTATTTTTTTATGTTAAATTATTTTTAGTTTTGACAGCAGTTGGTTGAAAATAACGCGTTTCTTACGCAAAATACGCAAAGAAGTCGACCTGTAGAATAGCAAAATGTCGTGGCGTATGACGTCACGTCCGGGTTGGATGTTTTGCGGGAAGTTTGGTCCTTGAAGTTTAACCTACAGTTAGCGTATAACAACAAAGTTAAGGTGTGTTTGTTTTGGTTCTCTGCTGATTGTAGCCGTGACATATACCCGTGTAGCATCGCATATAACCAGGAGTCCCTGATATTAAAACGTCGCCACGTCGCGGTTGGCGACAAACAGCAATGCTAACAAGACAGCGCAGCTAGCATGGTAGCTAACCCCCGCGTAATTTGCTCGGTTTGCCCGTTCTCCCTAAGTACTTACCTGATGCTAACACTGATGCTAGGTAGGATAGTTGTATAATTGGCAAAATAGTGCTAACATGTATAATGTCATCTTTATAATGTATGGCGTAGCTTGGTTAAACCTCGCTAAGCTAGCGTGAAGACACGGAGAGTGATGACGATCACTCTCCGTGAGAATCAGAAATACTTTAGACGTTCACATTACGTTCGGTTTCAGATGCCTCCTAAAGGAAAGGCGGCAGGAAAGGGCAGGGCTCCGGCGAAGAGGCAGATGGCAGAGGAGTTTCCTGCCGGAGAAGTGCTTACAGACACCGGCAAGAAGGCGTGGAAGCTGGGGGCTCCGGTCGGCCAGGGCGGCTTTGGCCTCATCTATCTGGGTGAGAATGGTGGTTGTTAGAAGGATTGAATGCTTTAGATGATGTATTTACCACCCACCGAACTGTCAGAGCTGTGGAGGTGCTGTATGCCGTTATCAGGGTGTCAAACTAATGAGCGGTCAGGAGGGACCAAATAGAACTGAACCATTCTTAGTAGCATTTCAGGACAGTTGGACGATGATTACGTTCATCATATTGATATTTTAAGACACAATAATTGGTATAGCATAGTTTGGCAACATCTGCACCTTCACATTGTTTCTCTTTCCTTCCTCAATCAAACTTTCCAAGACTCAGATTAAAGATAAAAACATTAGTATTAGTAATCAATCACAACTTTGATATAACGCAAAAAATCTTAATCTGCAGTTTGACATTTCTTGTTAACTCCTCCCCAGCCGATGAAAATTCTTCAAAACCAGTGGGTGCTGATGCTCGCTTTGTCATCAAAGTGGTAAGACACTCAAACTATTATGACACTGATAACTACCAGTTTTCCCTCTAAGCCATCTGTAACATTGTTGACTGAAAAGCAGTCAGTACTTTGAACACATCTAAGGTCCAATCTAATAACCCATTTTCGCTTATTAATTGAAATCAATTTTGTGTCTGCATGTGGAAATTTAACATTACCCAGTTTACATCCGCTACTGTAAAATGCCTGCAAGATTAAAAACTTTTAGAATTGTGCTTTAGTCTGTGGATGACAAAACTCATTTCTCATAGCAAACTAATCCATGCATTTCTTGAGGATTTCTTTCAAAAAATGGTTTATAAAAACTTGTTAATTCCAGTTTGGGTTTCAATGGTTTGGTTTGCTTGTGCAGGAGCCCAGTGACAATGGACCACTGTTCTCTGAGCTCAAATTCTACATGAGAGCTGCAAAGCCTGATCAGAGTAAGTTGCTTTCCCACCACAGAGGCACACATGAAACATTACACACACACACACCTACAGGTTTGTCACTAAGCAAATATGTGATTGTAACACAATTCCATTGCTCACCACCAGGACAAACAAATAAAAGAAAGGCAACATCTTTGATTAAAAAAGAAAAAATGTGGTAGTGGAGGCACATAGGGGTTCTGCAAAGGAAGGAGCTCTGTTGGCCCCCAGGCCACAGCTTTGCATTTTATATAATCACAATCCAAATGTCAGTCTCCCCTGACAATTAACTGTTATATTACTAAGGAACCAAAGGCTCATATTTTATTCATGGTGGGATCTCACGTCGCTGGTAAATATTTGTCTCAGCAGCAGGTGATCTCGTGGACCTGCAACACTCTCCCTCCCAACATGATTATACTCTTATTACTGCGCTCATCCCAACAATACCACACCTGTTGTGGCACCAGTTAGCAGTGCTTTCACAGAAAGTTACCACATTGTTGATTTAGAGGATGATGCTAGGAGACACTTTTAAATGTTGCTGATATGTCTGCTCCTGTCCTGCAGTTCAGAGCTGGATGAGGTCTCATAAACTGAAGAACCTGGGGATCCCCCGCTACTGGGGTTCCGGTCTGCATGAAAGAGGAGGGAAAAGGTGAGGCGAGCAGTGGAGGAGTTCAACAAAGGACTGAGTTAAAGTAATGTTGCAGAATGTTTTATATGAAATATTTTCAATCTTATTATAAATTGGTCGCCATTTTAGTCCCAATTTAATATTGTTTCCGTGTATATGTTTAATTTTGTGACATTTGTTTTCTAATGAAACAAGATTCACTGAACTGTTCTCCCTCTTTTATAACGTTTTTACATCTGTTTATGTAAATGAACAAAGTCTTAGGCACCATATTTCTGTGCGTTTATGACTCAACTGCAACTTCCTGCACCGTTTAAAAAAACAGCACCCATCACATTTTCATGGCTCAGACCACTTGGCACCAATGTTAGGATTTATTTTCATCACTTGTGACTTCTGGTTTCTGCCCAGTCAGCCACAGTACAGAACTGAATGTGTATTTTATATCGGATGTCCTCTAGGTATCGGTTCATGGTTATTGACAGACTTGGCACAGACCTGCAGAAGAGGTTTGAAGAATGTGGACGGAGGTTCCCTAGAAAACTGGTTCTGCAGCTTGGTCTCCGCCTGGTTTGTTGTCTCTCATCACACGGCTTTCATTCGTCCTGAAAGTCATATGAAGTTGATCAAATGGTTTGTTTGCTGGAAAGTGGAGTTGTAAACACGTCTTTATTCTTGTGTAGTTGGACATCCTGGAGTACATCCATGATCATGAATACGTGCACGCCGACATTAAAGCCTCCAACCTCATGTTGAGCCACAGTGACCCCAACCAGGTCAGTAGAACCTTGACATTTAACCATCAGCGCTTACGAGGGCAAGGGAATATGTGATGAGGGAGAGGAGGAGGCTGCAGCAGAGATTAGAATATTGGATCGATGTTTTAGGGGAGTTGGATCACAGGTTGATGTTGATATTTCCCTTGAGACGCTGGGGTTTGATTTATTCAGGTTTGGTTTATTATTTCCTTATTAAAGCTAATGCCCTTTATCTTTAGTATGGGAGCTGAGACACTGCTGCGTCACATTAGATTCATTCTGCTATTGTGTCTCTTCATTGAAAGTTTCCCGTTTATTTGAAAGTCTCTGACCTCCTCCTCAGGCCGATCTTGTGTTTGTGTGCAGGTTTACTTAGTAGATTACGGGCTGGCGTATCGGTACTCACCTGACGGTGTTCACAAAGAGTACAAGGAAGATCCGAAGAGGTGTCATGACGGCACTATAGAGTTCACAAGCATCGATGCCCACAAAGGAGCAGGTACCATTACACTTTACACTTATTACACTTTATAATAGGGACGTCAGAAGTTGTCAAATTTACATTTAATCAAAATTTTAAAATCACGGTGGGTTAATCGCAAAGATTTTAATAATCACTGTATCTCACGAGACTTGTGACGTGATTTACATAAGATCCGGAAGTAGTCAAGTCTGCAACACAGCAGAACACCACCTGCATGTCATCTCCTAAACCTGAGAACCACTTCACCACTGAAAATGGTATGGGAGCAATCTGCCAGAACATTTTCCTCATTTATCCACATTTTTCCACCAAATATACGTATTAAGTCACCATTTACGTATTAAGGGAACATTTCAAGGTGTTCTGATGGACGAACTGCAGCGTCTCTCTCCCTCTGCTTGGCGAGTGAGGCTGCTCAGTAAATAGATAATTATTTGTTCTGGAACGGGTTGCATGTGGCTACATAAAGAATGATTTATAAGGGTCAAAGGGGTGATGGTGATGCATCAAATATACTAGTCCAGTCTATTCATGTCATCTCACAAA
>CAAKHB010007893.1:0-46660 GCA_901007665.1 Aeoliscus strigatus | reverse complement strand
ACACACGCGCGTCCGATGCTCCACTCCACTCCACTCCAATCGGATCTAATCTGCCATTCCTATGGTATTGTGCAGCCGGACTCACACGTTCCCAAAAGGACTTTTTTCATATTTGAACTTGTACTAAGTGGATTTCTCAGTGATGGATGAGCTCGAGAGCACATGAATGCACTTGTGGTGGCTCTTTTCTTACAGGTTTCTTTGCTTTGGCGCACTTGTCCCAGCTGGTGGCATTATCTGTCACTGTTTGGCACGGTCCATTAGACTGAGGACCAAACAGCCAGACACGAGAGCACACAAGCACACCGTCTGTCGTGGCCGTGGAGTCGACCTGAGCGGAGACATCAGGAAGGCGGAAGCAGCGTGGATACGCTGAGAGCAACAGTTGCATCAGCACACTGAGTACATAGGCAGGAACCTGCTCACTCATTTGAGGTATTATCATTTCAGAGTCTTGTACTGGGCGTAAATAAACCTTTGGTCATTTCTGGTGGGACAGGAAGTGTGACGCCAGCGCACAGAACAGTTTGTCCCTGTTGCAGTGACCTCTCGGACAACCCTGTGGTTCTACTTAAAGCAGTCATGATGTGTTTGCGTCTCGCTTTCACGGCCAACGCCACGTCAAACGCCAAGGGGACAGTGACCTTTAATTTAATTTCAGGTCGACTCGACTGAAACAAGCCAGAGAAACGGGGAATATACATTTGCGTCATCAATGACAATTAACAAATCGTGGGATGTTGCAGCCTTCTTCCAGTAATTACAAGGGAGGCACACGGAGGATCCCTGATACGTGTGCGAGACCGTCGTGCATGTGCAGCTCAGTTAGCCGAGAGGATTATTGGCCCAGTTTACAACTACAAATGTCAATGATTTCCCCAGAGCTTATTGAGAACAAGCAAGTAGAGTTTGTTATTAAATTGGTAATCATCTCACTTTAGCAATAAAAGCGTTAAGAGCTGATGAAATATGATTCAACTGCAGGTAAGAGCCAGCACGTGTACATGTGAAATCAGTTTTATTGGAATCTCTGATGCCCTGAGCTATATATTATTTTAATACGCAGTTTTGCTCTCCAGTCTGTAAATACTTTTTAAAAAAATCTGTGGCCTGGTTTTTAAATTGCAAATATCCACAAGATCCAAACATTTCCAGAAATCCAGTTGGAAACATAGACTGTATAAAAGTGCTGCCGCACAAAACAACCTGCATTGTTTCTGTTTGCCTGTGAGGGGACACTTCTGTGTTTATGACATGAAAACAGACTGTGAAATGTTCATGACAGTGAAAACATTTTCATCTAGTGTTTCATTTAAATTCTGGAACATTTTATGTTCCCCGTTAGCTCCACCCCTCGCTCCCAAATATGGTCATGTCTGTGCCATTGTCTGCCATTGTCAGTGCTTACATGGTTGAAATGAGTCACTGGAGGATTGTTCGCAGGCAATGACACAGGTCCCACATGGTTATCTGGTATCTGACCATCTGGTTCCAGTTAGTTCTTGTACCGTGGAACACGTTGACTTAACAGGACAGCTGAAATAATTTGCCGTCTAACTCTGCCTCCGGGAAATCTGTGCATTGCACGAAATGGCCCCCTTCGCTCCCTTTCCAAGGATGACCAGTGCCGCTGTGTACGTCGGCTCGTCAAACAGATGATCTGCTCAACGATCCAGGGGCAAAATGACAAACAGAACAAACCTTTCTTGGCGTAACTCTTGTGAAAGCTGACAGAGGAGAAGGTCGGTCAAGGCAATAACGACCGTTGTTCATCACTAATGGTTCAGTAACTGCTGACTGTCCATGTTTCTATGAAAATCGTTCTATATTCCTCAGTTCACATACTACAAAAACTATTATGGAAGTGTCTGTTTTCCTTTAGTGTACAGAATTACTTCATGAAGCACTTGAGTGCACTTAAGCCCTGGATCATGTTATGTGTACAAGCTGCTCTGAGTGCGACCGCTGCCGTGCCAGTTCCCTCTCGCCAAAGCAATCGCTATTGTTCACAGTGAGTCTCTGATGGACTGTGGCCGACCTGCGGGCCGTTTCCAAAGCTTAAATGTGTGTTTAACGACCTGAGACTGAACCGAGACCCGATCCTCTCAGCAGCTCCAGGACGTGTAGCGGAGAAACAGAAAATAATCGTTTACTTCTACCGCTTTTCTGAGAAGTGTTGCTTCGCTCTGAGTTTCAGCAAAACTAAATTCCAACGCCATCTTCATTCACTGGTAATATGATGTTCACATTGGTCAGTATAATTAGACTAAATTAATGGAACGCACGCATCTACTGGGAATGTTCCAGCTCTCATGCTGGATTTCTTGAAGAGTAACTCATTAATAAGACCTGACCAGCAGGCTACATCTGGTTTCAAGGGGATTTTTTTTTCTGCTTTTATCTTTTTTTTTTTTGGCAATGACTCATCTGTGGCGTGACTCCTTCATTGTCCGAGCAGCAGTTAGAATTTTAGGCCGAATCGAGAACACTTATCGATAGTAATTGGATAATGTCACACAGGCGTCAGAGATAATTCCACTGTGTCAAGCTGTTGTTCATTCAATTCAGAGCCGGCTGCTGTTTTTCTTTTCTTTCCATCGCAGTTCTCTTTGCACTAACAGGTTTTTTTTTTTTTCTCCATCTCCACTTCCTGAGCAAGTCTATCAGTCACCAATCAAAGGCTCGTCAACTTCAGATGACTGCAAACCTGTCAGAAACAAGAAATTTACCTGTGCAGTTCCCGAATGGGGTATAAATCAGAAAACGTGACTTTTTGCTGGGAACCGGGAGCACAGTTGATTTGATGTTGCAGGATGAAAGCCGTTTGCATCCATACACGTTTATGATCTTCACTTTATTTGAACCTTGTACTTTTTTTTCCCTCAGTTTGAATCTGTTGTTGTCAAAGCAACATCATTTTTCTAAGATGCCGAAATCTAATCACAGGGTAAGTTTAACTCAGAGTATGTATTAAGGAAGAGTACCTCACGACTTGTCAAAATGTCTGTTGGGTGATTTGTCTCCATGACTGAAGGATGGATGAGCAGCCGGTGAGGAACTTACCTCTGTCTTTGTCTGGTCTTGTGTCCTCCGTCATCATCTGGAGTCTAAGTAGTTCTGCTGTGATGTCGCATTGAAAGTTTTAAGCTGGTTATCGTCGCTGTAAAACGTCGCTCCTGCCAGATCGCCAGATCATCAACAGACATTTAGAGAGCTGAGAGACGGAGAGAGTCTCCAGTCACCCTAATACATATCAGTGTAGCATCAGTAACTCCCAACCTGATATTTTCAGGTCAAAATGCAGATTTATGTTGCTTCAACACCTTGTTAGTACAATAAATCCTCACAGCTCTTTGTTAAAACCACTAAAACAGGACACCACCACTGCAAAACACCATTTTCATTTAATTTCCACACTGAAAACACACACTTACTGCTGCATCACAAAATGAAAAACAAAACAAACAAACAAACAAAAAAAGCTGTCCGGCAATAACAATTGAAGCCAAAGTAGCTTGAAGAAATGCCACCACGAGTTGTCAGACATGTGTCTCCCCCTGCAGCTCAGCTGAGGATCGGCATCATCTGAAGCCACGACATGAGATTGTACACTGAGACGGCAGATTGAAGCACAGATGGGAAATCATAATCCAAAGAGTCGCACAAAGCACTTGAATTCATTCCTACCTGCAATGTGTGTGACATGACGTCAGAGACCATGCTGGGATGATCAGCGGCCAGATAATAGAAAATAGAAAATGAAGTTGTATTAAATCTTCCCGAATGTCCTGTGCTGAGGCTGCTTTTTCTTTCTTCTTCTTTTTCGTCTTTTAAAGGATGCTAGGTGGCCATAGCAAAGTGTGTCCCCATCTTTTTTTTAACTTGACATTCAACCACTCATCCTCCCCATCCAAGTTTTCTTCCATCTACACGATACCCGTTTTTATGAGGAAAAAACACAGATATTTACATAATAATACAGCATTTAAAAAAACAACAGATCTTCATTTTGGTGCTTATGGATTCTTGTCTTTCCAGGATTGGCATTCGACACATTGCGAGGATCAGAACCTAAATATCACAACAGATTGATTTGATATGAAGTACAAATTCTGCAGCGGTTTGCTTGCGATTTGCAGCAGCCAGACGTTTGTCATTTATACACATAAATCAACTGCAACACTGTGACATCCGGTGAGAGGTGTCTGTCGGGAACAGCTTAGCACCCTTGGGAGTCACGTAGCTAACATGCCTTTTAAGCAAACTGATTAAACATAAACTAAACAGGTGAAAATATGATCATGATTACCGATTCCATGAAAGCAACCGTTTTCCTCGGGGATAAACAAATAGGAAAAGATCAAACACTCAGCAGAATGAACTGTCACGGCTGAGACCAAAAGTTTGAACCAACCGTTTGTTTGATCCATACATTCGAAAAATTCAACACCTCACCTGGACCCTGCTCGCAGGAATGTCCTGCAGAAAGAGAGACAAATGGTACACATGTACACGTAAGCAACAATGCAGTCCAGCGTATGCATCAGCAAAGAGGGCACAACAGATCGACGCATGCGGTTCAAAACGGTTCATTTGGCAGTGAGCGACGTATGAATGTGTTTGTTACATAGATATGCTGCACAGGGCAGAGCCCCCGCTTTGGGTAACTGCTTCATCCAGTCCATGAATTTCTGTGTGCATGTTTGTGGAGACCCCGTAGCTGCCCTCCGACTACAGTTCAGGGTGACAGAGTGGAGCAGTGAGTCCAGCGGACAGCTCCTTAATCCCCATTAGTGCCTCAGACAGGGCGGTGTGACAAAACGCAGCGCCGTCCTTACACCAACCACTTTTTCTGTCCTCGTTTCCCCCTGTGCCCTGACGTAGGATGTAGCGCCACCCAGGAGAGGTAGCCCGATGTGTGTGGCTTCAAGGGGCGGGGGCTCAGCAGGCGATCTCCTCCAGAGTGCCCAGCGTAGTCTGCAGAGGGACCGCCACCGTGTGACTGATGGACTCTGAGTGGTTTGCCACTGGATCACAGGAACTCTGTGGCAAACGAGATGGAGAGCACCTCAGATTTAGGTCAGAACACAAAGCAGTCAGCAAGCCACAAACATGCTGACAAGACGGAATTTCACCTGATTCATACATCATGAAAGGTTTTATTCACTGCTGCTTAGCAACAAACTGTCCAGCCACATCCTGTACATGTACAAATACATCTTGTATAACGTGCTGCTGCAGCTCCATGCTGTGCTTTTATTTTGGAGCAGAGTCCACTGTGCTCTTACCACATCCTCTGCGTGACTCTCCTCCTCCTCCTCTCTACTCAGTAGATACAGGAGTCTGTCTTTTACCACCTGCACAAAGAACAGATTTTTCTTTGTCTTCTCACGAGCTCTTACTGTCACTACTGGCGGTAAAAATCTGCTTTTAAACTTTATTAGCGTCAACTGAATGAAGAACATTCTGCGTTGTGTGTTTTCAACAGGGTATTGTGCTTATTAGTGTGCCACACAAAGAAGCAAAGGCAAAAGTAGAAAAGTACAATTCACTCCGCTCTGAGGTAAATTTAGCTCTCTCCTCGTTTCTGGATCTGATTTATATCTGTGTGTCTGCTCGGGCTGCAGTCAGTGCCAAATCCTTTCCAGCATTTTATATTCGCTGATGCTGATGTGCCTGCGTCCATCACACCATTAAAACAAGAGTTGGAAGTCGGGTTTCGAACTGTAACTATTGAATTTCTTTGTGTACTTCCAAAAAAGGCGACCAAGGGCGGGCGGATCGTTTTGGAGTTGGACCTGATAAGTGTTAATCAACAGAAAGGAACTCGGATATCCAAACAGATGGTGAAGAAATAGTGTGTGAAAACATGTGGGAGGAAATGTGATACTACCACATAACTTTTAGGCCCAGATCTTTACTGTTGAATCACAAACGTCTCATTCCTCCAACAACAAAAGTGACAAGAAGGTGTAATTCACATGTTCGGAAACAGGGGAACAGAGACAGACCTCGTAAGCGTAGTCAAACAGCTCTAGGATGGTGAGGATGCTGGCACCGATGAACAGTCCCATCTGACCCCCAATGTCACCTGTGGAAGACAAGCGATGGTAGCAGAGACCGGTTTTCCCTTAATTGACATCATAGATTCAAAAGTTACTCAGCCGTGACTGATGGACAATGTCCCGGCTTGTCAGATAAGAGCATCTAATTGCGAACTCACCGAGCAAACCTGCCACCTCGTAGGCTTTCTTCTGCTCGATGGTCTCATAGTTCAGCGCCTCGAAGAACACGTCCAACACCAGGATGTTGTCTCTGGAAAACCATATTAAGATGTCTCAGAAAAACAATCGGTAGATAAATAACAGTAAACACTGAAGAGGCCAGGTACTCACGTGATGTACTTCTCGGACTTGTTGAACTTCTTCTGCAGGTAGCGTGCTGAGGTCTTGCTGGGGATCTTCACCATGGACAGCTCTTTGTTGTAGCGAGTCATGTTGCATGGTGTTCTACACTTGCAATTATTGCTCTCCAATGCTGACAGCTTTGCTGCATGCAAGAGTGGTGATGGACAAAATGGGGAGGGGGGGGGTCAGGAGGTGATGTACAAAATATTGTACAAAACAGTCGGCATCAGCTGACTACTTCAGTCACCCCCCCAAACACAGTGTGTGCTCCTTTGGATATGAACTGAGTTCTATTTGCAGAAAATGAGACAAAAAGTGTCTCATTAGAAGCTGTCATGAGCGTTACATGATTCCGTTGCATTGTGAGACTGAGGTATTCCCCTTGTACTTTGAGTGAGAGGCTCCTGGTGACGGGTATTTAATTGGACTACACTGTGCGTCCGATTAGATTCAACTGACAAACAACACTCTCCCCTTTTATCTGCAGATGGAAAAGATTAACAAATAAAACGAATGATTCTGATGAGAGTCGTTCACGTAATAAAGTCAGCAAGAGATGACCCACTCTGGTGAGACGCTGCTGACTGGGCATCAGTGGACTCAGTGGGTGGGGGGAGCTGTGGGCGAAATGGTTTGAAAAGCTGGCTTAGGACCAGAATGTAGAAAATATATGTACAATAATCTTACGTCACACTTTCTTCTTCAGACAGACAGAGGTCACACACACACACACTCCTCCGTACAGCAAACGCCCCACAAGACTGCACACATGGTCCAATCCCACTGAGTCTCCACTTGAATGTCAAATGTGAAAAACAGCCTTTACTCTGACACCAGTGACATCCTGCTGCACAAATACCAGAGTGGAATTCAGGAAAGAAGAAGAAAAAAAAAAAACCCATCATCCTCCATAAGTCTCCTGCTGTTATGGTTTGAGCGACACAAGCTTTAGCTCCGGCTCTGCTGCTCTCATTCCTCACAAATCACTGAAGTTTACATCTCCACCGATTACTGCTGCTCTCCTGACACTGAAACTTCTCTCTCACAGCTTAAAAACCTTCTGGCGTATTTGGAAAATCCCAGTCGTCCCTGCGAGGAAAGCCAAAGTTGACAGTGGCGGCTCTGCCATAGACGTGCACATCACGGCGCACGAGGCATCTCCTGCAGTGCACCAAGATTCAGTCCGGCCTCTCAGTGCCATTTCATTTGATCGACTATGGATACACGACCGCACATCCTCGTGTACTTATGCAACTGACTTCTTTCCTCTCACATGTGTCCCACCCCCATGACTCATTTTCAACACACATATTTAAAAAAAAAAATCCTGTCATGTTTTGAAGGGATCATCTTTGGGAGACCTGGTCAGTCTGAGCTCTTCCTACTTTCTTCCACCTTCTTTTGACACTTTTGTCTTTGACACTGTAAATTTTCTAATCGGGCTAAGGAAGAATGCCTTCAGGTGCCTTTGGTTTGGATCCATTGATTTCACTGGCAGGAATTGTAAATAGTTGTATTTTCTGTTCACTAACAACAGGCGCAGCTATAAAAACAAAAACAGGCACCGTAACCTCACACTGAAAGTGTGCTAATCATGCTAAGACAGTTAGCCTATCCATCTTATAATGGACAGGTTGTTCTAGTTTGCATTAAGTCAGTAACACGTTACACATACGTTCGATCAGAGACGCCTTGCTGAAGCTTTACAATCCCCCCCAGGAAATAACAGAAAAAAGGTGGTATGTTGTCTTTGGATATCACCATGGAGACAAGGATAGCGTGCATCTCATTTGTAAAACGTCCAATGCGTAAACAGCAGGTGCGAAGAGGTTGTCAGATCCCACTTGCGCCACTTAAGTGTGCGAGTAAATGTTCGACCTTATTAGCTTTGGCAGGTTGGAGCCACTGTTCAGCACAGATTGGAAATAATTGTGTTTCCCGTGTTGCAAGTTTCCTCACAAGGCAACACAACTAGTTGCTCACTGACAAAATATGCAGCTGTCACGTATTCAAAATAAATTTCAGTTTCTGAAGAAAAACTATTCAGAGTTCAGACAAGAAATCCAATCAAATAGTGTTGAATTAAATATTCTCCGCTGGGTATAATTTGGGCAGAGATAGAATTCATTTGCCTTCAGTTGTTACTGCTCAAATCACTTAGGTGCACTGAGAGGTCTTGGGTGCATGTTAATGATACATTGGTGGGTTGCACTGAATGACCTTACAGTGAGGACGTTTGCAGCCTTCTCTACGTCTCCATGGACATTTTGTTGCCATTGGCTACATGCCTTTGCATCCTCTCCAGAACAGGATGTGAAAGGAGAGGAGAGGAGAGGCCATTTTACAAATGTTGCAGCAGTTCCCCCTCATCGTCAGCTTACGGTAAGCTGACACTTAGTATGCATCAGTATGTAGAAATAATATAAAAACAGCACAACCTACAAAAGAGACATCGCTAGGAGAGGTGGCAGTTGGAAAGAGCTCAACGTCTGACTCGGTTTGTCACAACCGTGGTCAGGTTTTGGTGATGATGATGATGATGATGCGTGCTGACGCGTCATCCAATGGTCCGATCAGTTACTTGTCTCAGAGGACACAGCTCTTGCTGTCAGTCACAAACAGGAGAAAACGTAATCTGCTGGCCCTAACCCTTTACGAGCGATTGCAAGCATGGACTACTTTGTGATATAGTTTGAGTGGCGACCTGCCAAAAGTGGACTCCGCCTCTTGCCCAGTGTGCACTGGGATAGTCTCCAGCTTACGCCGTGACCCTTGACAGGATAGGAAAACACATCTTTACAATCTCGCTGCTTTGGCTTAAAACCTTAAATAGAATTTAGATCAAATCAGACAGAGACAGTGTCTTTGACAACATTCTGCCACTGAAGCAGATTTCATAGAAAAAATAAAAACAGAATATGTGATTGATATCTTAACTTTTTATGGAAGTACCAAAGTTAACACAACATCTCTAATTTGCCGGAATAATTAAAAGGCTGCCGAAGCCCTTCTGCGTAAATATAACCTGTTATCTGCCTGACCATCCATCCAGTAAATTGAACTCTTCAGTCTCTATGTGTTCTTACACTGTTATATACGAAAGCCCTTCACGTACAAGGAGAACTATCAAGACCACTTCTGCTTCCTTGATAAATCAGGAAGTAATGAAAAATACACACGTTTCCACCATAAATCAAGCTTCTGTAGCCTAGAATAGAGACTAGAGACAGACTAGAGCGACTTCTGCAGAACATAGATATGCACATCCTATATTAGTTCTTCATGTATAATATCAGAGAGTCCAGAGAGAATGTTTGTTATCGCCATTATTATTATTATTATTATTATTTTTTTTCTTTCTCGAACATCACTGCTTTTGCATTTATGAAGATAAAATGTAACTCCTCTTTGGTGGAGCCTTCTCAAGCGTAAAATTCTCTCTGGTGTTGTTATCTTTAAAGCAGATTTAGCATTAAAGCTCAGTATCAACAGGAAACAAAATCCTAATCCTCACTGAGGTAAAACATTACAACATGCCGTATTTGTGAGGTTGTGTGTACATGTGTGGACTTACCGAGAGCAGGCTCAGCACAGTCTTTATACTGCTCAGGTGTGCAGTACGACGCATCGCCTACCAACCAATCACATTCAGAACAGAATATCAGTAGAGGGGAAGAAAAGATCTCTCTCAAAACTGTCAGAAATCAGAGTTTGTGAGAGTATTTCTTCAAAGACAAACTGCAAAGAATCTTGAATGTTAAACTCAAGTAGAAAATGGGTTGCGTCATATTTGAGCCTCTGGTGGCCAAAAGAGTTGTTACAACTACAAACATTCAACAGCATCTCTTTCTCCCACTTGTTTACATGAATATAAAAATAACGGGAATAAAAGCCTGTAACAATTAATAATTTAATGTCCATGTTTTTTTTTTCTTTTTTTACTTCTTAAGTTCTTAAGTCATCGGCCGAAATGAGTTGTAGTACAACAAATCCTACACAAAACACAAAACAAAAATCCTCACAAAGATTAATTCATGAATATGAAACATGGCCCAATTATTCTATCTATCTATAAAATATTCTTTGGAGAGCTGCAGCACAGGAGAGAAATCAGTTTAAAAAAATGCACCCTTATCTTATTATTTATCTTTTCTGATTTGCCTTCAAGAAATGTCTAATTATGCAGTTCTTTAAAGACTATGAAAACAAGTCTGCTGGACTTAGGAGCAAAATATGAAGTTCAGATACTTATTTCCCTGTCAGACAGTGTTGGTTGGTCATGTCAGTGTGAGCCCAGATCATGAAATACTGAAAGATTTCAAGACTCAATACCCCGCTCATAATAGTTCAGTCAGTACAGCAGTGGCGGATCTTACCAGGCATGTGCACCATCCTGCAGTTACAGTTCTCTACGATGTAATGGGTCTCACAATCAATCCTACAGGCAGTTATGCTGTAGACCTGGAAAAAGCCGGACTCCAGAGCCTTTGATTCACACTCTCCCCATGGGGGAGGCAGGTAGGTCAGCTAAAGACGAGAGGGGGGATGAAGGGTTAGCAGGGCCAGGAGGAACATGCATATGCAAATTCTGCATTTAAGAACCCCTGGAAATACATCTTAGATCACAATAAACCAGTTGGTTTAGAGAAAACAAACAAAACAAAACACAGAAAAATAAGAGCTCACCAACTCCACATGTTGCCCTACTGCTGTTCTTGGACAGCAGATGAGGAGCAAGGGGCAGTGGGGCTGCTCCACCTGCTCCACCTACTCCACAGCGCAGACACTCTGGCTGCACATTCACCATCTATCACCCAGCACCCTGCCCCCAGATTGCCTTCAATGTCTTCAAAATTCATCTAAGGGAAGCTTCCAAAAGCACATTTAGCTGGATGAGGCCAAACACAACACCCTGGCAGGTGAACCTGTGAGGATATGGAACCAGACGATGTTGTGCCTCCTCAAATATCATCACCACACCACAACAATGCAACTCTACAATCCAAACAACAATCAAGAAATGATGAATATTTGAATGCCTATTTCCTCCCTGACGCCAGCAGCATCCTGACACTATTAATTTGATCGGGTCCATAAGAAAAGCTCCCCGGCAGTTCATAACCTTTCAATACCCTTCACACCTCAGCCAATCTTCTCCTCTGGCCTGATTAGAGCTACTTGTGCCTGATATCAGAACTGATTTGATTTATTTCTCTCTAATCAGATAACTGCGGGTGTTTCATAATATTTGTAAGTGTGTGGAACCGACCGAGCTGATAGTGGGGTGTGCTACACCCACTGTGATATTAATCAATGTTCCACCACCATAATTTGAGCGAAACATTGTTGGAGTTCAGGGTAGTTCAAGAAGGTTTTTGTGGAAACATTTTGGCCAAACTTTAGTATAATTCACTCAAATATGCAGTGATGTTATTACACTATTACATGTGTAGCCATGACATGCAGTTAGGGAAGGCAGGTGCGAGGTGGGTATGAACTAAATTCCCATAGTTTAGCTTATGTGCACATTGTGCAGTGTTTTTTGTCAACAACTGTATATGAGTGTATCACTATTCGTGTGCTTGAGCGATCGTAAAACGGCTGTGAAGAGACACTAGGTGAGGCACGCAGTAGCAGTGCCTGATGGTAGGGGGCAGTAGTGAGCCCAGACATTCTTCTTCAATTCCGTCCTCAGCTGCAGAATGAGCTGCAATCTGCAGTCAGTCAGTCAAGTTGCAGCATCCATTTGCTTTTACCTTCAGACCCGAACTCAAACAATTTTCTGAACTGGACTTTCTGACTTTTAAAACAGAAGGGAGGATAGGGAACATTGCTACAAACAATTTATCACCGCTTTTGTTCAAAAGTAATTACAAGTGAAGGTCAGACCAAAATAACTTTTTTTTTTTTTTTTAATTAAATGGTCTTTTTGTCTCCAGCACACCCATGACCCGTAACCGGATTAAGTGGCAGAAATGGTCTTTTTGTCTGCTTCAGTTTGTATGTGTAAAGAATGCTGACATGGGACTTTAAACAACCCGCTAACTGTTGACAAATGGTGAATAAACTACACTGTAGGTTCATATGTGTGTCAATCTGACTGTGATGAAGTCAGTGCCTCATCAGACATGAACATCACTGCACGTCACTGATGCGTAGTCATTGCTGGATTATAATTGTACTCTGCATTATTATATACATATACTGTATTATATAAGTGGTCATTACTTAATTACTACATTGCATATACATATAAAATGACATTATTATTGTGTGCTCATTTATAATTACTCTTTATTCTACCAGCACTTTGAAGTCAGTACATTATCAAAACAGTACTCCAATTATTACTACTTTATTACATCAGTTCCCAGGAGATATTACTGCATGATTACACAAGTACTTGGTTTTCTTTGTGCTCATTTCGTTCATTCATGCAGTTCATATACGGCCCATTTTTAGGACACGCTATCTAACCCTTACCTATTACGTCTCCATAGTTTTCTGGTCTGATATGAAAGGTGTCTTTTCTCTGTTGAGGAAGAAGCTTGATAAGACAGGTGGGAACTTCTCAAACTAGCAGCTCTGCATTAATTAGAGAGTCCATCGTCTCCCGCTGTGCATGCTCTCAGAGAGGGGCGGTGGAGACGGACCTGTCTTCGCCCCACTAGTCCTACTAGAAGTGGGCTAACGAATGAGCAGAGACACAACGCCTGGAGGCTCATTCCCAATGAGGCCCAGCGAGCTCTGCCGAGTTTTTCGCTTTTATAAAAAAAACATTTCTCATTGAAAACCTACCTAAGCATGAACACTGACAGTGCAGAAGGAACACTGCTGGGAGGCGTCACAATGTACGCAGAGACACTGAGCGTGGCGTTAGGGATGCTACATCAAATACCTTCAGCTTTAAACATGTCTGAAACCTACATCCTTTGTTGTTTTACTTGCATGGCGGACCAAAGATTCAGAGTGACAGAGCGGGGCTGAATCACAGTGCAGCGCTGCTCTTCCAGCAAGGTCAAAGCCGCTGAAAGAGGGAGACGTTATCATTTGTCACCCAGCAATCACTGAGAGACGACAGAGGCCAATTGAGGTTCCAGAGGATTCTGGGGCACACGCACCACCACAAACTGACACACACACACACACACACACACACACACACACACACACACCAATCCGTACACACAGTTCCATCATGCCTCTTATGGCGAGCTTATGTATTTGTTTATCTCTCAGCGATAAGCCAGGCATGCAGATAAGAAGGGAAGAGCAGCATGAAGGATTTGAGGCGCACTCACCCTCTGCTCCTGCGTGGCTACAAAAGTCTGGAAGCCAGGAGCCACGCCAAAGCCCAGCTCGTGGACAAACGGGGGCTCCGCCTGGCTGTGGATCTGCACGCGGACACCTGCCTCAAAGGCTGTATCCTCTGGGAAGAACACAGATGTAACCAGCAAGTTAGAGGAGTTATTCAGTCAATACAAAAGCGTGTTCATGTGTCGTGTGGTTGTAGACGTTGACTGATTATTGGTGCTCAGACAGTTGATGGAATATGGAATGTATCACCCGACTTTACTCTGTTTTAACAACTAGTCCCCACATCATGAATTAGCCTCATCCCATTACAACACATCCATCCTCATCACCTAACCTCACACACAAACTGAAAGTCTTAATCCTCAAACCGACATTAAAACTCTCAGTTGCATGCACACACACACACACATGCACGCGCGGGCGGGCAAGGACAAAGGGAGCTGTGACATTCATTCACTCAAGAAAACGTCTTAACTGTTGTGATCGTGGACGCTGCCATTAAATCAAGGCTTCCCCCGGACAGCCAAACACCTCAGGGTGTTTTGGAAATAGACGTCGGATCCTTTCAGCACGACCGGCCTCGACAGTCACAGGATACGCACAAGCCTCCGCGCATAGCCGTATCTAACTCGGATACACTCAATCAAACATGTGCAGCGACTGATAGGGCGGTGTGTTGGACATAGTCACATTAAGAAAAAAACAGAGGATATAATAGTTTGGGGGTTTGAAAGGACAGAATGATCGCATGCATGTGTGTGTGAAACCATGTGAGAGAAGCTGTGTCGGAGAGATAGTCCACATTTTTTACGTTCACCAGAAATAGCGAAATGTGTGTATGAACACGGATGTGTGTGTTGACTGCCGACGATGTCAGATGTGTGGGGAACTAAATCAGTTTTATGTCCTCTGCTGTCCCTGTGTCCCTTCTGTCCTTTAACGTCTTGGTGTGATACTCTGTGGAATGAAGGTCTCGTACTGTCTCTGTCCTGGCATCTGTTCCCCCAGCAGGGGAAGGCACCTTCAACAATTTTCCGAAGCGCCATCAAACGCTGAGTTTTTTTTTTTTTTTTATGCACATCGTGTGCTTGATGCTGCATGTGTTTTTGTTTTTGTTTTTTTTTCTAAGTTGTTTTCAATCCTGCTTCATCTTCTGCCATCGGTAGATAAGTGTGACAATGTGATTACAGGTGTCATTCTCGCCGGGCGATGCAGAAGACGTAATTGCGTGTCTCTAGTGTTGAAACATCCACGATGCTCTGCTGATACCATGTTTGTTGCACCCCGCTGTGACTGCAGCACAACCGAAGGAAAACTTACGATGGATTTCATCACACACGTCAACAAAGTGGGAGAAGCAGATTTCATCTCTGCTTTCAGCATCAATCCTTACTAATGTGGCTGCTCTGAGAGCAGATTCTGCTGGTTGTCTCCATTCACCTCGGACCTTCTTGATTCTTGGAGAAGTCGGAGAGGAGGATCGTCTGGAGTACATGTAGGAAACTGCCCACATGAACGCATAGTTGAAATAAAATGGACGTCTGCAGTGACAGTTACGAAGACGCTCACGTTTCCCTGACAGGCGAATCTCCTTCTTTATACCAAAGAACTGAAAAATGCAAGTCGATGTGTTTTTTAGTTCATTTTGAAGATTTACTTTACAGTTTCTCCAATGCAATAAAACAAACACTCCAGTCACAAGTAATTCTTTATTGCATGTATAAAAGACTTGATTGATTGACTATCAAATGTTTTATGTGGCGCTGTGAGCTGCACGCTGACGAGACAATTCACCTGTGATCTTTCATAGGAAGTCAATCCAGTGTAGACAAATCTTGGCAGCAAAACACCATAAAAATGCAAACAGGAGAGAACATCCTCGGCATCCAGCTGCCTCTCCCACTCGGCCTCCGTCTCTAACAACAGCCCGTAGAGTTGTTTCATAGACATTTAAACGCTCCTATTGGTGTTCGACTGAACTGATATTTGCGCAGAGATTGTGCTTGATAGCTTTCTTAGCCTACCTGAATACTACAATTGCCACCAGAACAAAACAAAAAACAACGTATAAATTTGACAGGTCTGACTCACAAATACTATAGATACAGTATGTGTACAGAAAGTTACAATATATCCCTCAAACATGTCATACAGTATCTTATTCCCTTTGATGATACTGGATTACACATGCTGTTTTAAAGGAAATGCAAAATTGGAGCCTTAGCGAAGGGGGAAGAAAATGCACATCAATCCCACACTTCAAATCCATATCAATCTGCCTTAGAAACGTACATGTGGAGTTGGCGCTCCAACACCGTCAATTCCTTTATGTATGGGACATGTCGACAGCAAAAACTCTGTTTCATTCTTTAATGATTCACAGTGTTAAATATGCAAGAACCGACTGCATGTGTGTGATAATAAATTCAATAATTCCTTATGTATTTAATCCATTATCTTTTCATTCAGAGCTTCTTTTTTTTGATCTATTATTTGCCTGTTCTTATTTTAGGTTTCTTCAGAGCTTTCATCTTTAATTCCTGTTGTTCTATAAAACTAGATATATCATACTCTCTTAAAAAATGCTGTACACATTTCTATCGGCACACACTCTTTTCACGTGACTGCTCCTGGCTAAAACCTTCAGACTGGACTGAGTTCATTTGTGCGCTGAACTGATATGAGGCACTTTCATATCTCCTCTGTTACCTTTCAGATTCACGCAGTTTGCACAAAACACTGTTTATTGCATTTCTACTCTGTGCACGAGGCACAGAATCATCATAAACAGTGGAAGTCCCTTAAACATCAGTAAATGTTTACTGCATCCGTCTCACAGCCCTGATTTCTCCCCTGGTGTCGTGTTGAGATTTACTTTCACCTATGCCACCGGCTATCTCTGACATGACTTCTTGATGCTTCCGCCTATTAGTCGGGTCTGTATTTCAGATAAATAAGCTGTCTGATGCCTCTGAGGTTTTCAGGGAGCAACCTGTTGCTACTCAAACATCCACTGTGTTCCATCCAGGTGCTTCTAAGTGTTGTGTTGATAGATGGAAGCAGACACAAATCAAATGGAGCAGAGAGCTTTAAGTGCTGCACTCCACAGCTGAAGTTGGCAGGGAAAAATCAGGCCGATGATTATTTACATAACTTTTTTTTGGACAAGGTGATATCACCTTGACAATGAAGTACTGCAGCTAGCATTAAAGGGGGTATATGTAATGCAACAGAAACAATCCATTCCAAGATTTCTAAGAAAACTACCTGAAGTTTCAGTTCATGATTGCAGACTACATCTCCCTGATATGTACAGCTGGAGAAAGTGTCATGTCTCATTCAAGAAGTTGACGTGACTGTGACTGTCTCTGCGCGTTGCTGCTGACGCAAAACGTGGCGGGTGCTGAGTTCACTCAGACTTCAATTAGAGTGTGCGTGACAAATCTCATATTGGAGATGTCTGTCCAATGACCCGTCAGTCAGCCAAGAAATGGAAGTTAATATTGGAAAAAATTTAATATTTCAACAGTTCAACAGTCTAGTTTATAGAGGCAAAAATAGAGCAGAAGTCACACGTTATAAAACCAGCCCTTGGGAACGTCACAGTAATCACAGGTACACGGCGCATATGGGGATGGAAACAGTTTATTTTCTCTCTCTCTCTCTCTCTCTCTATATATATATATATATATATATATATATATTAGTTTCAAGGCTGGATCTATTCACATATTCACATTTGACAACAATGTTTCTGATTGTGTTATCAGGAGTAAATCTACTATCTGTATATGTATATGCATAGATACACACACACACACACAGACAATATAATACTGCAATGAATGCCATATGCACCAATGAGGTGCAAAACCCAACTAACAAACAATTGCTAAACTCATCTGCGTTCGTGAGTCACCTGAGTCAGTATCAGGTGACTGTATGTAGAGACGTGTTTCTGACAAAAAGACCTCTGCTAACGTAAGTCAGCTCGGTCACTGATCCACCGTAGTAACTCAAAGTCAGTTGTTTTGTATCATGGCAGAAGATTGATTGATTCAATAACTGGCATTAGCAGCAAGCGGAAAGAGATCAGATCTCGGACTTGGGTGGCGGAGACCGCAACCAATGAACGGACAGACACCTAAATCGTCTTTTTGTTTTATGTGCTCTGGTCCAGTTCCATTTTGGCTGGAACGTGCCTTGAAGGTGCAAAGTAATAAATGCAGACACACAGCCATGTTCTCTTAAAATTTAAGATCGATGCAAGAAATCTATCCAGTGGTCAGCCTCAGTCTGGCTGTGACATCCACAACATTTCTAACATCACAGAGCCCAAACACCATTGTGAGAAAGGAGAAAGCTTGGTATCCAAGCAACAGGCCATCTCTTCTCTCGCACCACTCATCCATCATGTTCATCCTCTAAATCATGAAATTATTATTTTTCATATTTGTCCATCATGATAGAGTGTGTCAGAGTGTCATGACAGAGGGGGGGTGCTGATAGAACCCGGAGGCACACTGCTGGCCTGGGGCTGACTGACTGTAAGGAAAGGGAGGAGAAGGGTGGGGGATGGGAGATGAAGGGGGATGTCTAAACGAAGATAGCTTCTAGGAAGAGGTTTGTGTGTGCGCTGTGTGTTCAACACAAAGCGGCGCTCCCTGCTGATGCTGACTCAACTCATCGGGGCCAATTAACACACAGGGACGAACAAGGGCATTGAATCTGGGGCCTGCTGGGACACACAGCCTCACATGTAGCCAGGCTTACAGCTTGTGTGTGTGTGTGTGCATGTGTGTGTGTGGTGGAACCCGTTGTCTCTAGACGAACATGAGGAAGATTGACTTTCCTTGAGGAAAAAAATGCCCATCATCATTTGACATGCTGCAGCTAGAAGTCCCTGGTCAGCCCTTTTCTCGTGGTTCAGACGTGAGCCAACTGCTCAATGAGCGTCGCTGTGGGACCGCTCCGTCGGCCTCCGTAAAACATTCACTCTGACCCACTAATAAGATTTGAAATATGCACGTTCCTACGGAGGACAATGTAAAGCTGCTACTTCATTATAAAGATTAGCAGTCTCAAGCGCTCGGCTCGGAATGGTGGTTATTATACATTATGAGCAGACAGTAAACGCAGGAAAACGTCCACAGTTATCAGCATTAAACGCTTGAAGTGGACTAAAAAGCTGCTTTAGGATTTGCAGAAGTAAAATATCAGTAGTATGAGATGTAAGAGTAACAGGCTGGAGATTGTGCCTGATTTAACTCAGGCATAACAAATATTCCTCCATTAGTCAAAGTAAATCACTATACCCTTTAAGAAACGGTCCCTTTGTTGCTGTGAAAGCAGCATTATGCTGAATTTTAGCTTGAACTAGCAGTTTCATCATTGTGTTCATGATAAATCATGTTACAATAGTACAGCAGAATCCCCGTCCTCCTATTCTCAGCAAATGCTCTGTGTATTTCTGCATCAACAGAAGCAGACTCTGCTCCAACAACGACTATGTAATGTTGTAAAGGGCGATTTAATAGCACACAAAGTGAACACCCGTCATTTTCAGAGTTTGAAACTGTCCCTAAAGTGATTTCATCAGGACGTAGAATCATCATTTGTAATTACAGATAAATTAAATCATGTGAATGGAAATAAAACATCCACAATCCCAAGTTAGTGAGACAAGACAAGGAAAGTTTTATTCTCTTTATATTCCTCAACTCTCTTCGTTCCAAATAATTATTTAATCTCCCCTCACTCATAATGTATTCCCTTTATCGAGCTGCTGAAAACATACTAAAAATAGGAGGAAGCCAATAACAAAGAAAGAGAGGAGAAATGAGGCAGCACTATATGAGAAACGTAAGAGAGCAGATTTGCAATCTGAGTAGAAAAGAAAATAAGAACCTGTGAGGCCCCGAGGGGCTCACCAAGACAGACTAACTAAACCTGGAATATCTCCATCTCCTCGGTCTGGTTTGAAAGATAAGACTCCAGAATTAATCTGTGATAATCAAAGGATAAATCTGTATCCCTGCCTCCAAAATATCCCAGCTAAGACAGCAGTGATCCCACGGACAGAGACCCGGCTTCCCTCGCTTGGACTGAAATAGATGATCAATGGTCGTTAAACCTCCACAAACCCATTTTCTCTCCATGAGTCTTATTCCTACGAACGTCTCATACCCAGAGCCTCCCTCTTTCCCTCGGCTGCAGGACGTTTACAGACGAGCGACGCTGTCTTGAATGCAGTATTGATAATCACTATTTTTGCAATGAGAACAGTTAATTTGGTCTTTCACTTTAAGGGGAGGTCTCCACCAGTGTTCAGGTGAGGATTAAGGTACAGGTTGGCTTGAAACTGAATGGAAACAAACCGGCTCCGTAAACGCAGTGCAGCCTTTGGTGCCTTAAAAAGTTTTATTGATATCTAATCCTGTTAGTCACATTTCATGAGTAAATATCCTGAGAGCATGTAGTGAATATATTATAGTGCAATTATTTCTTATTATCCTGCACTGAGCAAGAAACTGTCTTGTTTACCTAAAGTGCAAGATGGTAGGAGATGATGCTAGCCTGGAGGGAAGACGTCAGTGAAGACAGCAGGGATCGACTCATGCATCGACTGTCGTCATACTCACTCCAACCAGCAGCATCAAGTGGCAGCGAATAAACCTCCATCCTCCTGTGATCCTGATGGAACAATGACCCGACCAAGGACAAGTGAGAGTCTCGAGAAGCGTCTGAGAGCCCTTCACTGGCTGTAGTTGCTTTGAACAGTGAGTATTTGCAGTGTCGGCTAGTAGGAAATGACAATGTCCTGTATTTGATTGAAGTGGCTTCTCCTGCTGATCTATAGCGACACCAGACATCCGCCAAAGAAAGTGAGAAATGGTTTGAGGTACGTTGTCAAAGCTCACCTGTGTCCCCCCACACTGGCAGATACTCGTCCTGTTGGATGTCCAGCATGATCTCCAGGCCGTTTCCTGTCCCTCCCTTCATGGTGGTGCGGAGAATCTTCCCCTCCTCTGCAGCGTTGAACATGTAGCACTTCCCGTACCTGGTGAACACCTGGGTGGACGAGACAGGGTTGGAGGTGAGAAGTCGTCACACTGGATGTAAAGTGAACGGAAAGCTTGTATTTACCAGTTTGTTAACTTTAATGTGTGTCCCCTCAATTGAATTCAATTAAAAAAAAACTCATATTATTTGTATTTGCCTACTTTGTGCGCAGGGAACACAGAAGATCCATAAGTTCTAACAACTAGAGCTGTAAAGGGAAAGTTGAAGTCTGCACAGATCCTAAGTAACACATGTTTTCAACTTCATTTAAGATTCATTTGAGATTCATGTATCATGAAGGAACTTCAGAGTCATGATGACCCTGCAGAATGTATGCAAGGACAGTGTGTCCTTTAATCACGTTAAGAGGACGCAGTGAAGCTCTCGATGCATCGCGCGTGTTACCACACGTTGAAAATGTTACAGCACGAGCCGACAGTGGAACTGAACATCCAAGGAGGTTTTTGTACGTGTTACTCGTCTGGTATTCACTGAACCTGGAGGAGGGCTGCAGCATGTGTCCAAGGTCTCATTAAACTCTGTCCCAGCGGATCTTTAGCATTTTTGAAATATCGAGAAGAACTTGAATGCCACAGTTGTTATTGTGGCGTGTGTGTGTGTGTGTGTGTGTGCATTATGAAGTGTGATGACACAGGCTGCCACGGGGAGACTGTCCTTCATTCTCAGACCATCAACGCTTCTTTCTACAGCAACACATTAAATGATTTCAGACGGCTCTTAAAAGTGATAGACACCTTCTGTTTGGATTCTTCTGTGTGTGTGTGTGTGTGTGTGTGTGTGTGTGTGTGTGTGTGTGTGTGTGTGTGTGTGTGTGTGTGTGTGTGTGTGTGTGTGTTAACAACACAATGCACAATATAATAGAGGTGTTGAATAGTCTTCATCCATTAATATGTCTCTGTTCTAACACTGCCAAGCCAAGAGCCACCAAATGGCTTTGGGGCATTTATGAATAAAAGATTAAGTTAAAATTGCAAAGTGCTGCTGAGCATCTTTGTGTGAGTGTGTGTGTGTTTGTGTGTGTGTGCTCTGCAACATTTGTCTATTCATTTTCAGTGAGTTTTGTATAGTAACCAATGACTTGTAGCGTGTTATCATGATTTATGTCTGAATGGACTTTGAGACAGTTTTCGATGCCGTCTTAGAATTAGATAGATATTTCATTGTATTTTTAATCTCCTGAGAGAAATTAACAGAACTGTTGGAAGAATCCAGATCCATGTGATAATAAAAATTATAGAATGTTATCCTAAAGAAAAAAACAAACAAACACAAAAACACACAGAACTGCTGGAGAGGCTTAGATATTAATTTGACAGACAGATATATACCTGGTATGTATCTCCATATCTTATCTAGGAGACACATACAGCACATGATGGTCACACATGGTCATAATATGCTAAGTATTTAACTTGTATTCTACCATTTCATGAGTTTGGCCCAGTGATATACAGTCCATCACTTTCTAAGCACCTCATTGTCAGCTGCAGGTGTGTCACCGTGGTAACAGACAACATGACAACTGGACTGACTGATCACGCCAGAGCTGCCAAAGTCACTGTCCACCTGTCTGTTGTCTCTGATCAATGACGGGAAAACTGACTTCAAAGCCAAGAAAGAAAACAAGTGTGATATATTGTGAAAATCACGTTGCAGCCGACGCAGTTTGCTGACCCCGTTCTCATGGATCATCTCCTGACGTGGCTGATGGACGACCACACCACCACCGAGGTGGGAACAGGAATATGAAGTATCCCATAACAGGTGGAGTCACCTCAGTTCCTAATAGTAATACGTCCCCGGAAACAGTAAACGACACATTTGCAGAGAAGCAGAGAAGAGCAGAATAATATTCATTGCACCTTCACTCCTCATCCGGACGTATAAAAACATCGTCTGTGGCCCCACAATGTAACCACATCATTACATTTCCTCATCAGTGTGGACATGGACATTACCTTCACTTCTCCTGAATGAAAGTATTTTCTAATGGATGTCATTTACACAGCAATCGAAGCCCTTCAGATATTTAAGCGTTCCATTTAACCCTCACTGGCTAATTGGTCGCATACTGTACCATTACGTGTAATTACCCAGCAGTGATTTGCTGCTTACTGTGCATTTGTGTATGTGTTTTGCCGCAGATTGGAGAGCCCTCCACTGGGTTTTCTTCTCGTCTCCTCTCATCCGCTATCTTAGCAGGAGAAAAACGACTTTTGAGGGGGCACTGTTTGGCCCCCATCACTTCCTTTTGTCAAGGCCGATGATGTTTGACAGATGGTCGGGGCTGGGTCAGCATCACGTCGGACCTCAGACAGACAGGAAGGTCCCTCCTGGGCCATCGGATGACAAAGACGCTATGAATACTTTGACAGTTGGGGCTGCAAACACACACCCCACACACACATCCACCCCAACACCACCACTGCCACCATCTCACACACACGCACACACACACACTGATCGCTGATCTGTCACCTCTGGTGGCGCTGTCAGATGGGAGAAGGTAATAAGTTCTCAAACCTGTCCAGTCATGTGGAGCAGTGGGCAAAACGCTGCCCCGCCTGACAAACATCTCACAGGCAACAACAAAGGCCGTATCAATTCTCATTTAGGACGTAGATTGCGTCGCTGTAAGGCAAAAACAACATTGACTATCCGAGTTGTTGTCGGTCAGAGACAGAAAATGTTGCCTGTAGTAAACAAGGCCACGACAAGCTGCAGCTCAATCAGTGCTAATAGGCCAATGCAGATGCCCAGATGTTGTTATTGTTGTCGGCCGCCTGAATCACCTGCTGTTATATGAAGTATAATCTCCTGTAATGGGAAAGTTGCACAAATCAATAATTCAGGCTACAAACAACTATTAAGCATTTTGATGGCACACACACTGGGGAGGTGCCAACCAGCTCCTCAGCATCTTTTCCCAGCAGCCTCTGAAAATGTACAACTTGGTGCAGCAAATACACATACAATACAAATATAAATACACAGCAAAATATTGCTGTACAGAGTAAAGTGCCTACAATGATGCGCACAGAGAAAACAGCTAGTTTACCTGGGGAAGTACCTGGGGAACATTGTGAATAATGCAGCTGTAAAATTGAGTATATCAGACTCGCTTAAAAAAGTTTTCCGTCGAAAGCTGATAGCTGATTGCAGCAGTAAGTAAAACTGGCAAAAAGTAACGTCACAGACGGTACTCCGGTGTGTGAGCTGACAGCTCTCAAACTCAACGTGATTAAATCTATATGAAAGTGCTGCAAAGAGGTTCAATGCCTTCACTGGACATAATGGAATAATTTCTATAAACAAGGAAACCTCATTATCCTGGTGGGCTTTTTATCCATGGGACAATTCCAGTTGCTAGTGCTGGATATTTGTTTAAAACATTAAATTTTAATTGAGTCAGGGTATGAAAAGTCAGAGAAGTCATACTCAGCTGCTGCCAGAATTATACTCGTTTCCTCCTCTCCAAGCCAGAGGTCTGAGAGTTAGAGTGCCAGACAAAACACGTGCTGCTTCGCTGCCAATTAAAATGCCAAAAATGCCAAAGAAGCACATCTTATTAGTATTCACAGGTGCGAGTATGAAGGTCTTGAGGCGCAGAGCTGCAAACATACACAGCCTTACTTGTTTGCCATGTTGTGGCTCGCAGAGCGGAGAAGTCAAACATGACCAGGTTATTACTGTAAATTTCAGACATGACGAATGATCAGGTGGTAGAAGTAACAACCCACAAATCGCATTCATAAAAAATGAAGTCACGAATGGAGAGAGCGGCTTTTCACATTTCCTCCAACTTCCCAAAAGATCAGATTTCCGCTATCAAAGCTTTGCAAATGCAAATGATGCCAAAAGAACCGGAGGATTACAAATCCTCACAACGATCTCTTCATGGTTTTGCTCCAGTCGGCACCTTTTTATCATCTTCCATCCCTGAAGTCATCAAAACATGTCGAAGCAGAAATTCACTTTCACTCTTACTGATCGGCAGCAAAACCCCATCGACCAACAGACAGAGTCCACCTGCTTTGGATACGGACAGGACATTTAATAACAAACAGAAATGCAGTTTCTTTGCATTTGTAATATTGCTGTCCTCGGGGTGCTGCATGCTGATGCTGCCATTTTTCTCCTTCTTAGGTAGCATTCAGGAAATTTTATTAAACTGCCAAAATTTCTACCAGCAATAGAGAAGACGGTGGCGAGATGTGTGTTAACGTGGCTGACATACCAGTGTCACCCCTCTTGAATTTTTCTATTAGAGAATAAGCAGGTAATGAGACAGGATTTGACGCCCTCTTCACTTCGCTGGCAGGGAGGACGTTGAATGTAGAAACATTCGGTTTTATCAGCTCTCGCCTGCAAGTTTCAGAGATGATAAAGGTTTTCATTTGACAAACCACTATTCAAGATCTTAGACAATTACAAGGTCTTTTAGGACCAATCCAAAGCTGAGGTAAGGAAGAATAATCACGGCATACTTGAAAGAATATGTTTATGTAAAAAAAAAAAAGTGTTTTTTCCCTTCCTTCCCTGCTGCCCTCTCGACAGCAATGGCGGGTACAGTTTAAGTGGCTGCACCGCTGTGGGGATAAATAATACAGAGGGTTGCTGCATTAGTGACAGGGCTGGTGCTGAGCATGGCAGAGGAGGAGGTAGATCCAGTAGATCTCCTCTCCGCCTCACTCATCATTATGACTTTACACGTGCCACTAACTACCTGCACGCCAGTCTCCGTGTGCAACTCTGACATCCACACATCTTAAGCATATTTCACGTCACGTTCAAGTAATTTTCCTATTTATGTGGCGTCCCGGGAGTTTTATGGAACGTATTTATTATCGTCCCTCGAAGAATTTTAACCACAGCGGTCAATGATATTTTATGTTACGAGACGGCGCATAAGTGAGGCAGCACTGCGACAGGACACTAAGCATTACAGACAGTGTTACCGGAATATTTATGCTCTCAGTGGGAGGAGGGGGAAGAGGAGGAAGTGGAGGAGGGGGAATTGAAGGTTGAAAGATGAGGAACACAAAGACAGATTTACAAAAAAAAAAAAAAAAAAATCAAAAGAAAACACATTTTGAAAAGCCCCTGGAGCTCAGCTGACCAGCTGGCAGATTCTGCACCTTCAAAAACACGTAACTTAGAAATCTCTCATGTGCCTCACGTCCAACTGAGCGCGGGTTGACGGACAGCAAGGATCGGACTGAGGTGCTGCAGTGTGATCCATCAATAGATAGACTCCTGGTTGGCCAGCATGTAAAGGTTATCAGCTCAAATGGTCCATCAAAAGGTCCAGTCAAGCACTTTTGTTTCAGGGACTGAGATAAGAAGATCAATAATGACCTAAAGTCTGATAAATATGGAGTCAGGTCGTTACTGGGATGAAGGCTGCAGAATCCAACCATGCCAGTTGATCACTGACATTTGTGCTGGGCTGTGAAATCCAGATCCACCGACAGCAACTTTAGATTTGCTCTGCAGGTGGGTCAAGCAACCAGCTGTTTAAATGAATTAACGATGGGCCAAAAATCTGGGAAACCAGTCATCTTGGCTTAACGCTGATGGTTGGTGATCTGTTACAGGCGGGCTCAGAGCTATGAGGGCGATCTGTGGGCGGGGCATAAAAAGATGACGACAGTGGATGGACACAACAGAGATGGCTGAGGAAGACTCAACAGCTGGACTCAACAGCTGTTGCTCTGATTGAGTCGTCGCACTGTCCAATTGCGTGCAGCGGTATTTTAACAAGCACCTGTTTGGTGCTGCGGCTTAATTTTGGAAAGTCTATTTCTTGTTGCCAGAACCTACATCTTCTCAGATGAGGCTTCCAAGATGTTATCTTAAAAACAATCGCCAGGAACAGGGATTACGTATTCAGTTGTGTGTTTTAGTACTGATCTGAGGAGTTGATTCGTCCGTACAAACAATACATGGTTCATCTGTTATGTCTGTGTACCTGATAGTTAAGATTTGTAAACATGGACACTGATTTATCTGGTCCAATATTTTTGCATGAAAAAGTATACAAATTACAAATTTGTACAAAGTATATTGAACTTAGACTGTTAATGAGCTTTGCAATTTAACACAAACTAAATACTCATTGAAGTCAGAGTTAAGAGACAGCAAACACAGTATTCCGGGTTCTTCATGACCATATGAACCTTGTCACTAATCTTCAGACATGTGGCGGTGTAGAACATTGCCCTGTTTCAGTCTTCACACCACGTTAGACAAACTATTTCCTGACACCAGCTCCGTACAGACAGGAAGTCTGGAAGCAACTATTGTTCAAAGCCAAAGTCACCTTTATAACTTATAAAATATTGCTTTTTGCATGTATAAAAAGCAATGTACAAATGTCTGCCATATTCTGAAGCAGAGCTAAAAACAGACCCGATGCATGAAAATGTATTTGTTATGGGACTGTGCACTTGTACATCGCTCTCCTTATTATATTGTGAACGCATACAGAGCCGCAGAAAGACCTCAAATAAAAGACAACTGCAGGAGCATTTTAATATTAAAATGGCGTGTTCCCTCTTGCGCTCTCTCTGCTGTCATGTCAGCGTGCAGGGTGTCCATATATAGCTGTGGACTACATGCTGTCACCCCAAAACTCATCAATCTCAACCCCCAGTCATTATTTTTAATAAGTCACCTCTCAGTGATGGCCAGTGGGGCTTTCTCTCACCTGTCAGAGAGTGGCTGTCAGCGCCGCGACTGATGCAAGGCTGAGTAATGGGACAGTGGTGAAGGACCTGTGGCAGCCTCTAATCGCCCACAGGAAAGCTTCTCATCTGACTGGATGGCATGTCGTATCTTCCACACCGCGGTTTGCGAAGAGGATGTCAGCCCTGCAAGGCTGCTAAGATGTTCTTAATGATGGATTATGGCCATTGTCATCTGTGGACGTGTTTCTAAAAAAAGGTGACTGTTGTTTTTTTTGATGTGAGAGAAGAGCTGCTCTCTTGGCCTGTGTGACAGTCCTCTTCACACCAGCTCTTATCTGTGACAAACACTATTGATGTAGAAGACCAGACAACATGCTGGAGCTTCCTGAAACCATCACTGGGTCGATATGGGCAGCAAAGCCTCATTACGTGTTAATATCCAGTGGAAAACTGAGTCAAGGTATCTGTCACAGACACAATGAATGCAGGAATTTGTACATATTTCTGGTAAATTCCGGGATTTCTGGGATATACAGCAAGTTCGGGTTTTTTTGTTTTTGTTGTTGATTTTTTGTAATTCCAGACAAATGTCGTTATTATCATGCTTTGATACCATTGTGCATATACTTATCGAGGTTAGGGAGGATCATTCCCCTGTTCTGATTTTGCTGTATCAGACTGTAGTCTGTCAAAGTGAAGGAGAGTGTATCTCATGTTTAATGTGCTACATGTGCAGGTGATCATGGGGAGATTTTGGGGAAAAAAAAACAGACATCACACTCATTTTTGTGTTTCACAACACCAGACTCCAGTGTGAAAGCACACACTGGGGAGGTATTCCATGGTCTCAGTGAGACGAAGACAAACGCTCTGACATATTACCATTATTGTATCCGTTTGTTCGCGTTGTGTGTAAGGGACTCCTCCTCATGAATTAGTAGGTCTGTCTTAATTCCCATGAAAACGAAGAGAAATAGCCCTGGATGCCATAATAATTCAACACACTGACCCGACAGTCATTTTCAGGCACAGCAACATCTACTCTGTGGAAAGTCACTGGCCCGTGAAATAGAGCAGAAATAAAATAACCACTAATCATAGCGTTTGCTAATGATTTTGTAGCTGTGGTATAACAGATTATGACACTGTGTGTGTGTGTGTGTGCTTGTGCGTGTGCGCGCGTGCGTGTGAGGAGATAATGTTTATTTGTAGTCAATGGAAAGACCGCAGAAAATACTAGATCTGACTGCCAGATGGAAACAAACATCACGCCAGTTTGAGTGAACGTCTGATTTTCAGTTGTACGAAAAGAACCAGGGGGGGTAAAACTTGCGAGTGGGCACCAGCAGTGGGACGATTCCCTGATGAGAGATCCGATTCAATGCCTGCTGTTATGTGAAGCTATAATTAAGTTAACATTAACACAGATACTAATCAACTGTATGACAAGCGGCCAAAGCGTTTCCCCACAGCTACTTCATCAGCTGGTGAATGAACGCGTATAAAAAGGCCTCAGGAGCCAAGAAGGACGTCGACAACTGATAGTTCATCCTCTGGCTGTAAGGTGAGGACATCCTGGACCTTCGCTGTCCAAAGTGCAGAGAACATGGTCCTTCTTTCTACTCATCCCTTGTCTACTATTTCAGTGTTGTTTTGTTTTTATACCCCAACAGTGACTGGTCGCACACATCCTGTCATCAAATTGACCACTACAAACACCTGGTCCACCTCTGTCCCTGATACGTAGGTGTTAGATAAAGCACAATATTATGTAAATATGTTAAACATCATGTTAAACATCATGTTAAACATCTGTAAGAACAGTGTTTGTGATCGAGAATACTCCTGACAAAGTGGATTTGTGGAGACTCAGTAGTTGAGGGCATCTGTGTAAGAGGAGGATGAGATTAGCATTGTAATGGAAATAGCAATATGCTAATGGAGCCCCTCTGACAACTGACACCGACAGCTGAAGTGTAATTGGGAAGTCATCTGAGGAAAATGAATATTGCTGATCTTGCATTTTTGATTCTTTCAAGATGCCAGATGCGAGATGTGCGACATGCCACCTTGTATTTCATCGCGCAGGAAATTCTCACCATACAATCCCTGGCTCGCTGTGAATTCATGAACAGAGCAGAAGAAAATAGCAGCTGATGCCTTCGTTGTCTCACTCCGCTGCATGAAACGGGATAAAATGATGTGGAATAGATGAACAGCCAGCAGAGGGAAGAGGTATGCCAAGCGTATGAAGACATTTCCATTTTTTTTGTGACATTTGTACATGAAGATGTGGAGAGCCATTAGTCTTAATGTACAGCATGGAGATGCAATCTAAAATCCAGGCAGCAGATTGGCAGCCATCTCCAGCTTCGTCATATCATATTTGCTGTTATGAGGAGTGAACTGTTGGTGTGCTTTTCCCCGCGTGGCCAAAATATCTCTGCTTGATTTCTCAGGATATATTCCACAGACCTTTGTGAACTCTTCCTGGCATATTTGCAGTGGTAATATCTGCGGGTCGTCAACTATCTCACTTTTCATTTTCTCATGGCACATCTTAGTCGATGCCGTGGGGACATTCTGTTCGATCAGATCACAAAGGTTCACAGTGACTCACTTCTTGGTTCAACTGGACGTTAAACACTTGCGTCATGCCAATCACTGGGACCAGTATGGATGGTATGGTGGGATGATGTCCAAACATGTCAGGAGATAAACTACTGGTCCAGTCTCTTCGGGCCAGTATGACAGCACTGATGTCAACACATCCAAATCTTCCCCTGATGATCAGATGTCACACTGAAATGTTTGCATTCTGGTTGAAAAATGAAATTGCCCTTCTGACTAAAAATTCCAGCAGTAAAATAGTCCTGTAGCTTCTGTCGTGAGCTGCTGGCCTTTAAAAACTGAGGAGGCCAGAAACACATCTCCTCCGAAACGGTCTTAAAAACCGAGGAAATGTGAGAATCACTGGGACAAACGGTCTGTCACCTTCAGTACATCACCTTCACTAAACAAAGCAGCCGATGTGCAGCATCACTTGGTAGGAACAGAGAACACACGCTGGAGCTGAACGAAACCAAACCTCAATTCTCCTCTTCTCTGCCACTGCTGACTGAGCCCGAGTGAAGAAAAGCTCATACGGCAGCTTCCCAAAAGACATGTGACTGCTCAGAGGTGGAGGTCCATCTGTTCGTGTACACATCCATCTGCTCCCCAGATTCCTCCTTTCCACATATATTAGCATCTACACTTCACATGACGAGACAACCGAGGCTCATACACCATTACGGAGCTCGGTGAACAGACTGGAGCAGTTGGTTTTACAAACCCTGGGAAAAGAGTTTGAGTGGAGCCTCCGAATTTGTCAGGCAACGCACATTTCAATTCATTAAGAGCTACATCAGCAGCTCAGCCAGCTAACTGAGCAATCCTATACAATGCATACTCTATGTACTGTATACTTCAATGAATTGTTAGCAGGGGCGACACCATCTCTGGATACTCCGGCTTCCTCGCACCTCCAAAAACATGCTGTGATGAGTTGTGAATGTGAGTGTGAATGGTTGTCTGTAGTTCACGTGGCCCTGATGAACTGGTGACCCATCCAGGTTGGACCGTGACGTAAATGAATGAATGAATAAAACATTAGCATATATAATCTGAATAAACTTAGCAATGCCATTGATCCAGACAATTCCAGTTTTGTAGCTTCTCTAATCAACAGTTTTCATGTGTGCAAACATAATTGCGCAAAGGTTTTCTAATCCCCATTCACCTTTTAATATAATTAGCTAACAAAATGTAGCATTAGCACACAGGAGTGATGGTTGGTGGAAAAGGCCTCTGTAGGTGGAGGTAGATATTCCATTAAAATCAGATGTTCACATCTTAGAAACAGTCATTGACCACATGTCTAGACCAGTCGGATTCATTTAATGTTGTCGGCATTGAAAAAAATAAAATAAAAGCTTTTCTTTCAATGAGGAGGACTAAGTGACCCCAAACCTTTGAACGGTAGCTCAAAATATACATATAAAATATAACAATTATATATATATATACATTTATTTTGAAGAATTATTACAAGTAAGTAAATGCGTCTTCTTCTTTATCTTACATAAATGCCCCATGCCCACACACACACACACACACACACACACTACTTTCCAGAGGCCCATTAGATTTCATTTTCTCTTAATTTTCAAATGCTCAACATTACTGATGTGAATGCATAATGAAACACTGGTTGTCATGACAATGTTCTTCAAGTTTTGACGGCTGTGAAACTTCAGAGTAGTCTGTGAGCCCTCTCTGGTGGTGTGTTCACACACGAGGAGAATCTGAGCGCACCGATGTGCTGTAGTCGTAAAACATAAACATTGTTAATAATAAAAATCTTTCCACCCAAACAAAACCACAAGATCTACAACTAAAATTAAAAATTTTAATTGTAGCTCATTAATTTAAAGCGCTTCCAGCAATTTATCGTGAACAACTGGTTACATCAAGGCTCACAGGCTTTATGTAATTCATAAAATACTAAACCATTGTAAGTATTGTATCATAAATGTGGAAGCTCTGGGTTTGCCCTGCACACAGCCCACAGATGAGCAGCATATATGAAAAAGTGACACAATATCTGCCCACCCCCCCAGACAGACTTTATCATGATCATCACACCGTTCTTTGGGGATTCTTCATGCTCACATTTATTATGTTGCCATAAAGCTTTAAAACTGTTTGCCTACAGCAAATAACAGGATGCATTCCCAAGGGATAAATAAAAGAAAGGAAGAAATAAGCTGGCAGCCACTGGCTGAAATTGACATATATATTGTTGCCTCGTGCATGTGGGCAGGGCAGAGTGATGAATAATGATATTTACTGGAAAAGAGTGATGATAAATGAGCCTCCCACACTGAGATGGTGTGCAGGACTGGGCTGCATGCAAAGCAACTGCTCTTCCCTGTTTGCATTACGTGTGAAAGGTGTGTGGGCTGAGTATGTGAATAATTAGTGACGTGTTCGTGAACGTGTGAATATCATTTGTCTGCAATTACAAAAACAAGCTCACAGTGAAAAGCCTAGAAACTTCACAAACACGGACAATGTCTTTTGAACTGAAAATATCATAAATTGCTGCAGCATGGTCGAATTATTCTCACTGTGAAACTGTGACAGTTTTTCACTCCCGTGGGTGTGAGTTTACTGTGTTTAGAGGCAGAGCTTATTCATTAGTCTTTCTACCTTAATGCCCTACACACACACACACACCGCGGTCTATTTCATTTAGCACTGAGTCACCCCCTAACAATTAACACCAACTGTGATTGTTTGAGAAGATAGATATTTTTTAAGCTTTGACAGAATAAATAAAAAGAAAATGTGCACCCGTCTTCAAAATGGCAATTAAAACCATTAAAATCCCATTTGTTTCAGTTGTACCTTATGTCAGCTGTTACGAGACAAAACTTCAGCGAACAAACTCCGTTCAACAGGCAGCATTAATAACCATTGCACAGAACAAACCTGCAGTCATTGCAGCTAAATCATTTAATGGGGGGGGGGGGTCATCTGCAGACAACAGGTGTTCCTGAAAACTGGAACAATAATTAATATTACAGAGACTATTAGAAATGTGTACTCATTTCCGACGCCGCCTTCAACTTCATTAAAAATACAAGTGAGTTGGCTGTCGTCGTCTGCAGCAGCTCTGTCTTCACTCTAATTGTCCGAGAGGAGAGCTCGATGCGGCGGAGCCAGAGTCGTCCTGTTCTCCCAGCTATGACTCAGCTAGTGTGGAACACCGAAAGCCTTTTCACAGCCTTCTCAGGGTCTCCCTCTGGTGGGTTTTATGCATGAGGGCTAGCCCTCCTCGCTAAGCGGTAAGTTGTGCTGAAGTGATACGAACCTCTGATCCACTTGTCACTTCCTCCTTGCGTGTGACTCAGTGGGGAGGGTCCTTGAGTTGGTCCTATATCTCAGCAGAGAACTGCACTCACAGGCTGATTTCCTAGAGCCCTAACAGGAAGCTCTTCAGCCAGATTTGGTGTTTGCCCTCTTTTCCAGCACAGGTCTTATAAATATGCTGAGCATATCCGTCAGCAAACAGAGGTCACATTCCATTGCTCGTCCTGTTTCTCATTACGAATCATGTTCAACCGCCACATCCTATATATGTTATTCTCCAATAATGCTTATTCTGTCATTCGTCACTGACAAGACAAATAACGTATCGACTGAGACTAGAGAGTTGGCTACACACGATGCACGTTAATAACCAGACAGATGTGATCCGGTTTAGCACCAACATTATCATTCTGTTGTAATCCTGTCAAACTGGAACACATTATTTTCTGGGTTTGTCTTTAATGGAATGAATTATTCACATGCATATATATATCAGGGTGTCACCATATACTGCATCTCTGTCCCATAATCAGCACAACTGCAAAAAACAATGCATGAGGATGTGACAGAAACAGTCAATTCATGACCTTTGCGAGCAGCAAGCCTATTTGATGAGAATAATTATATTGGTATGTGGTATATCTCAAAGGTAGATGGTGTAATTGGACTCCAGTCTCATCCAGAGAGCGATTACATGAAAGGCAAATTTCACTTAATTTAAAACAACAAAGCCCTGCTGTTGTGGAGAAGCGAATCATTCCATCTGCTCCAATTCAAACACCTGCCCTTTCTTTTCGATTTTCAAAACCGAAAATATGCAGTGGTGTCACATCATGTGGATTCACTCTGTGCGCTGTGCTGGATGTGAAAATTAGAACAGTGAAAAATAAAATTCAACTGGCAGCGGACCAATAATTATTCCAGAATAATCTCAGCAACATTTCATCCTTTGCTTTTCTCTTATTGTGATAGGTTCAGTGAACATGTGTGTAATACGGAGCAGCATTCGCTCCAGTGATATGTAAAGCGGTGCCGCCGCTCCCACCACACTTTATGGGCTGTGCTGAAAGCACATGTTTGTACTAGTACAGTGATTTCAGACTCTTCTGAATTAAAAACAATGAAACTGCTGAAGTCTTCAGTTTGAACTCTGATACGACCACGGAACGCATCCCAATTTGACTACTTTTGTACTTGTACTTGAATTTGTACTTGACTAAGTACACAGGTGGAAACAGATACAGATGGAAAAGTTGATTTTTTTTCTAGTTATTTCATTCATACAGTGAAACTTTCATATATTTCAGACCCATTAAACATACATCTAGTATCTCATATTTGAGATTTATGTGTTTTAAACTTAAATTAGTGGTTTACTGAAAACTAACAAACAATACATTCATTTTAGTTTTTTCTTGACTTCACAATTAAAATGAAAATGTTCTTGAAATGTTTTAGTTTACATATAATGAAGTAACTAAAGTTACCTATGATATTCTAATTATTTCAGACGCACCTGTAAAGGAACAATCATAATAAGATCTATTGAAAATTCAAAGTATTCTAGTTTTTAAGTGTTTACTAAGTGTAATGGTAGTGCTAACTAGAGCTTTATGTTTGCCCTTCCAAACCGTGGTATATCAAAAACTTTCCATCTTTGCATGCACCAGTGGATTGATGCTTATGTTTTCTTTTCCATCCAAAATGAGCCTCACAGATTGTTCACTATTTGTTCTAAAACTCAACCACAGTCTGAATACTATTTGGGGTGTTGGTGCGATGCTTTACATTCTGTTTTATCTACATATCGTGACTGCATTACGGCCAGTAATAATCCCAAACATGGGGGCCTTTCGCTGATTTTTCTCCTCTAGGAAGGAAGTAATTCTGTTTAAGGAGCTAAACAGCTTACATGAGTGTAATTAACCATCACTGAGTAATGTCCGAAATAAAAGAAGACAAAATCAATTTGTTCGAGTACTTAATATGCCTCCTTCTGAAGGAATTTGAGGGGAAAAAAAGTGTTGCTGATCCAAATTAGATAAGTAACGTGTGTGTTTTAGCTTTTCCAGACCTTTAGCATACAGCGTAATGAGGCAGTGGACAGTCAGGGGGAGTGAGCAGTGAGTACAAGGAGTACAAGGACAGCGTCATGGTAAATAATGAGCTTGGGGAGCTTTTCACATCCCTGATCCTAGGCTTGTTTTGAGAGGCCAGTCACCCACTGGAATCAGGGGTAATTGACTTTTAATTTGCGTCTGATCGAACACACATGCAGCATGGGTAATTGGGGGTTATCAAAAAATGTCCTTCACCATCAAGCACGTGTCCGCGGAAAGGTCACCGTGTCTGAGTAAACATCAGCATGAATTCTCACCATGGCTTTGTTGGTGAACAACACGATGGGATCTGGCAAGTGAAATACAGCAGAGGGGTAAATTAGGGACATGGCAACAATATCTGACTCCCATCGCTAAATGAGACTTTCAGGGCAACAAGCACAGAGTCATTGTCTGCAATCTCCTGAAGGAAGAAATGGGGGGTGAGTGCTTTGAACAGAAACGACATTGTCTCATTTTCAGGTCTCTGTGTGGGCGTAGATGAATCACCAGAGTCAGAGATGGTCTGATTGTACTCGTCTACCGGGTGAATGTCAATAGGCAGACTGGACTCCCAGGACAAGCAGTGCACCTTGGGTAGGAGTGTCATTGACATTTAACTAAGACGGGGATAAACCCCCTCGGCGCAGCCACTGATGATGCAGCCCAACCGTGAGGACTTAGCTGTGCTCTATTTCTCTGTGGACAGAAATCCAGCCTGTCTCATCCCTGATTGGGTTCATTGTGCAGAGGGCACATCCCGTAACAGGACAGCGAGGATAACGCAGCAGCAACATGCAGATCCAGATTAATATCTGTGGACCCGCTAACTTACTCTAACCTCCTCTGAATTAATGCGCTGTTCATGCAGAGCAGCTCCACACGACCGCAGCATCCCTGAGAGGTGGACTGGTGAATTCAGCTGATTTGTTATCTGTCTGATCTTTAATTACAGCGTTACAGTGTGCAACGTGGGATTCATTTATTCCAGAGTTACGGTTTCTAGGGGTTCAAACCAAATGCATGTTCTGCATTAGGTGTATATGAAAATATCCTGGATTAAAAAAAGGCTGTCATCAGTCAATGTACCAGTACCAGTGTCGGCTAAATGGCTCATTTGCAGCGGTTGTCCCTTGGCCAGATGTCGAATTAGCACAGTGAGATGCATTTATTTAAGAAACATCTATTTGTTCATCTTAATCACGGTAGGGATACTTTACATATATTTTACTTTTAACTTCAGTGTGTTTAATATTTTTCTATAATATTCTCATCAAATTGTCCACAAGGGGAGCTGAGATGACTGAGATGAAAGACAAAATGGAGGAGGAAGTGAAGCATAATTGAACATAAATCCCAAGAGTGTCACTGTGTGAGGTCTTCTGAGAAGACAAAACTAGTATTCCAGTCTACAAATGTGTTTTAATGCTAAAAAAACAGTGAAAAATTGGCAGCTTCATCTTATGTCCTTTCTGTGGATCCTTCTGTGGGGAGTCTGCATGCTCTCCCTTGTCTGCGTGGATTCTCTCCAGGTACTCCGCCCTCCTCCCACCTCCAAAAGCATGCTGAGGTGAATCGGTTAGTCTAAATCACCTGTAGGTGTGAATGTGAGTGTGAATGGTTGTCTGTCCTTCATGTGGCCCTGAGGAGCTGGTGACTCTTCCAGGTCGGACCCTGACGTCTGCCTGTTGACAGCTGGGGTCAGCTCCAGCACAAACCATGACCCGTAACCGGAGCAAGTACAAGAATGAATACCTCCCATATGGAGCCCCCTGGTGGACAATTTACACAAAACCTGCCACATAGGACTGGCACTGACGCAGGAACGCTGACGTGTCAGTGCTCCTGGCATGACTGCTGCCGACCCTGAAGCGAACGAAGCGGTGACTTGTACTCTGTAGTTCAGCGTTGTGATGCATGTGTACACAAGTTTCAGCTCCGGCAAGCAGATGGCTGGACAAAGTCAGTATATGGAGATTTATAGTCTCACATCTGTTGACTTTATCCCTGCTTGGATATCTGATTGGGGCTTACATTTACTCAGGCAACTGCAAATTAGGGGGTGTTGTATCCTACCAGCCTGAGCATATAAACTCCAAGGACAACTGCAAGTTTCCAGTTTGATCATCTGCAAATCAAAGGATGTACTATTACTTCTCGATCCTAATAGTTGCTTTGTTGCTTCTGGCAGACACCCGGACATGAATGTGTCTGAATGTGCGTGCCTGCATCTGCAGTGTCCGGGTGCCTGGCACCTACAGTTCCGCCTGCCTCGATGCATAGCCAAGTCACAAACTGTTCTTCAAATCGTGGGTGACAGCAGACTGTTGGCTGGAGGCAGAGTAAGTATTACAGCCTTCTAACATGAAACACGAAGGACAAAAATATGAAGAGGGTGAAGGGTAAAAAGGGGAGCTGAAGGCTGTCTTTACTGAGGCCTCAGTAAAGACAGCCTTGTCTGTACGCGGTATATGCGGCGTTTCTTTCATGAACTGATTTTTATTGTGTTTCAGCAGAGTTTGGACTGAAGCCATGAGGACACAGTGTCAAGCAGGCAGCCTCTTATACTGACAAATCTGTCAGAATAAACCCGTTGGACTGTCAGCGCTGTCATCTGCTTGCCTCTTTACTCCTTGCTAGAGCTTCTTGTTGTTCTGGAGGATTTAAATAAGGAGGTTTGGTTGGATTTACTATTTGAGAAGGAAAAACAAATCTGACACGAGACCATGAAAAGCCCATAAACTGTATATAACAGCACATATTTGGATACCTCACCCAGCAGTGTGTGTATCAACGTAGAGATAAGACCCAGCATCTCCTCTACTTCCTACATATTTGCAGGTTGAACAACAGATGAAGTGGGTCACTGACTTGCAACCAGCACTTCTTCCTTCTCACGCTTTTATTTCTTTTATCTTGTGTTTGTGACTATCAAAGAGAAGTACAAAAGTATCAAACAAAAGTATGTTGGCAACTGTTTTCAAGTCAAAGTGAAAGATATGTCAAATAATTCATTCATTCTATCATCGTCTCCTGCTTGTGTTACGCACACACTCAGACCTACGGGAAATTTACAGTGACCTTATCTTGCCTTGCCCTATCTTACCTGGAGAGAACTCCTGCAGACACAGGGAGAGCATGCAAACGCCACACAAAAAGATGGGCCAAGAATCGACCCAGGGACCTTCTTGCTGTGAGTCAACAGCCTGAACATTATTATGGTTTTCCCATGTTGCAATTTCTAAGATGACACTTAATGTCACTGGTTCCCACACACTGGGCCTTTAAAGTCATATTCAATGATGGCGACATTTCAGACAATTTGTCCTTTTGTTTTTTTTGGTTTGTTTGTTTGTTAGCTTCCCAAAGCTGAACATTTCTCTCATTCGCTGCAGTCTGCAGTACGCAGCAGATACATAACGGAAAAATCCCATTAAGACCTTATTGAATTCTGACTAAGAACCGCTGGCAGCCAAAAGAAGGCACTAAATATAGACTCAAGTGGAAGAGCAGGACTGTAAAAATCCGTCATGTTACTAGTTTTTCGGGTTGGGAGGAGAGGGAAAACTGAGGAAGGAGTCACGGTACAAACGAATGGGTGAGTCGTCAGATTGAAGCGTGTTTTAGGCCATTTCATTCAGCCCCCATTAAGTAGATAATTGATTTTTCTGAGGAACAAAGCCATGGGTTCAGCCGTTCATTTACTACACAGAGCCACTTTAACCTCGGTAATCTGCACATATTAAAGCTGATGGCAAGTATGCGGTCTGAATACCCTGCGAGGCGTTAGGTGCAAGTGGAGCCCTGGGGGAGGGGTCACTGTTTCTCACGCTCTCCCTCTCTCTCCTGGCTCAGCCCTGAGGTGAGCTGTTGCCATGCTCCCAAACCTTCGGACCAACCCCTTTATCCCCGAGAGTGACAGCCGATTGAAGAAGGAATAAATAGATGTATGGATGACGAGAGCGAACCATTACCTTCTTAAGAGCCTCTCTGTGTTTTATGCCATTAGATAAATCATGCAATGAGTTATAGTCAAGACGCACTTAAGCTTAATTGCGGTGCTTTCAAAGGGATACTTGTTGCAGTGGCTGGGCCGTCCCAGAAACCAGCAACCGTCGTCCGAAGCAGTTTGGTCATGACTGACACTGTAGTCGACTGTTCTTATCGACGAGGACGGCCTGTCGCTGGGGAACTCCCCTGGAGGACCTGGGTCGACCTAACAGAGCGCTAAGAAAGTTGCCTCTCGCACCGGGGCAGTGTGTCGATAAAAACCGCAACAGGGAATGGGAGGCAGGGCCATTATATGACTAGTCAATCCCCTCAAACACATAATTCCTTGCATGCAATTTGAAAAGCAATTTTTGACACCAATTTCAGTTAAAGTTCAGCATGTGATGGGATTCATCAACACGTTAGCGGCCAGAGTTCTCCACAGTGTCCTTTTACCGTCCTCCTGTCCCTACTGGGAAAGTACGGCTGCATTCAAACACTCAAACCTTTTATCGCACTCATTCTCAAGCAGCCTTTCATCTCGCGTTTATCTGTCCAATTTAATTACAAGTCTGTCTGGTCTCGTGCCGTCTCCTTCTTTCTTGCCTTGCCTCTTTCATCTCCTGTCCAACGCAGATCAATTCTTCATGGTGTGCGTTCCCTGTTGACGCCGTCAGATTTGCTCAGAAGCACAGAGGACCACTGAGCAACCGTCGCACGTCCTACAACTTTCACAAGACCCTATTAAAACTAAAGTGATCAATCAGTCACTTGGCATTTTGCATTGCTTAAACTTCTGTCTCGCTAATGCATTTTGCCTTTAACTGGGTATTAATTAAAGTGCAGCTTGGGAGAGAGGCAGAGAAAAGGCTCTGATCAAAGTTATCGTGTTGCCTATGGCGTGTTGTCTCACTGATGAATAATTTCGAAATCATATGGTGGAGCGCACTGCTGGGGAAATACAATGCTCTAATCCTCTGGCACAGAGGGTGAGGACCAGTAGGCGGGAACTGACTGGGGAGCAACAGAGGAGAGCGAATGATGCATGCATGGACTGTGCTTGTAGCACATGAATATCAGGTCAAGACAGACTGCGAGAGAGGAAAAAGTGCAAGCGGGAGATAAATGGCAAGAGCGAAAATCCAATTATTAATGCACCATATGGATAACGTGAATGGTTCCTGTTCCTCCCCTAATTGAATCAATTTGTTGGATTTGTATCGTAAAATGTGACTTGAATCCTGTGATTCATGACGAGGGGAATCCCACAGGTGATTAAGAAGTACAAGGACTGGCAGTCAGTGTCACAGTGTGTGTGTGTGTGTGTGTGTGTGTGTGTGTGTACCACAATTAGTTGAGATAATGAATCGGTGCACAGTCACAGTGTCACAGCCACCTGTAATGCGGCACAGGTTCCAGTCTTCCAGCCACGGTGCAGGAGGGTATAATCAAATTACTTGTTAATTTTTCCCCTGAATTATAAAGTAATACAATTTCAAGGTAGTGTGTTCAGCGCGCAGGTCACAAATCTCAATGCAGAGGCCTCAGAGAGCTTTGCGAATGTTTGTAAACTGGTCGTGAAGTCTTTCCTTCCCTAGCGAGGCTACATTATAAACAGAGCGCTCTTTTACGGCAGGCACACACAGCACGCTTATCTATCCATCGATTGTCTCTGGGAGCCAGTCGCTGAGCTGGAGCTCCAGCTGGAAGGGACGTTGCTAAGGCTTAACAGCAGAAGCAACAAAAGGATCCTGAGAGGCGAGGGTACAGTGTGCTCACGTGTGAGTGAGGAACGAGAGCTGGCGACTATCGGCCCTGTTGCATTTCCGAACAGCACCGAGCAGTGATCGTCTATAAAGAGCAGGAGGGCGCCGGCTCATGCAAGAAATGGGCTGGAACCGGGTTGAGCTGTCATCAACACCCACACACACAAAGTAGAGGAAAGGAAACCTGTGATGTCTTGTAAGACTCCTTTGTATCTCCAGAGGAGAGAATCAAGGAACTCACCTGGAGGACCAGGGTCGACCGAAAGCCACAGCCTGACACAACCTTATCAGCTGCAAAGCAGAAAATCCTCCATAGATCCCTCCAGAGGACAAGTGTGTGGAACAAAGAGGCTGCTTCAGATGTCCAACACAGAGGGATGAGAGGTGAAACACCTTCAAGGAAACAAGCATTTTCCTGCAATAAACCTCTGAAGGCACATTTTAGGATAAACTCCAGTAGCAGAACTCCACACTGGTTCGTTTACAACTGATGAGGCTTCTCAGATGAATGGCGAAGCATCTTTCAGCAAACTAACAAATCCATTTGCCCATCGATTGCACCCAGGAAGTTACGGTACCATGATCTGGTTGACTGAGACGTGAGAGAGAGAGGAGAGAGTCAGTCAGTGAGGAACCGATGTATGCATCTTCAACCATGTAGCAGATAAAATGAGGCAATACACGAGTGCTGAGGAAGGAAGTGGACCACGCAGCAAAAGAAATGTAGAAATCGCATTCTTTCACTCGCTGTTCGAAGCCTGAGAGCATTGGTGAGTAATTACAACTGGACATATCATCTTGGAAGATCTAGGCGTATATTTATGGTGAGTTACACTGTGTAGGTGTAATTAGATCATCCTGACATCTGATCCTGTGTTTTCTGTGAATACAGTGAACCTCTCCATGCTTTTTAAAGAAAAATAAATATTATTGTATTTTTTTTTCTTAATGCCGAACTTATGACATCTAATTCAATTCTGTAGCTGATTGTGTCCAATTAACAAACATACAAATGGATCTTTAATACAGATGATAGATATTAGACTCAACAAAGAAATGCAGCAGAACAGAAAGACAGACAAAGAAAAGCAGAAAAACAAACAAAAAACAAAGGCAGGCAAGTCAATAAAAGCAATATAGGGAGAAGGAGTACATAAAAATGAACCGCTGAGCACAGGCGAACTAAAGCTTGTCTGAATGAAATGTTTTTATGCTCCTCCATGGAGATGCTGCAGGAGCCTCTGAATGGCAAACATAAGAGAAGAATATTCCCTTAAAAGCAGGGTCCCGTTGATAGTGAGTTCATGTGATTCTGGTCTAGGAAGAAGGCAGAAGGTCAGAAAGCAGCTGTGCTAACTACATCAGGGGGAGTTCACAGGAACAAATAGTCCTTCTGCATTTGTGCTGTCTGCTGAGTTCTCTGTAGCATTAGACCCCAACATCCACTGACCTCCTCTCACTGAGGTGAAAAATTATTGATCGGCGCTAATCCCTGGTGATTTTTCTGGGAAATCATCAGTAAGTGGAAGTAAATCAATTCTTTTGCTTTTCTTCTTAATCTTGTTAGTGTTTGATCATTTATGGTAGTGTTGTGTTAAGAATGAAATACCAGGAATGTTGTATCTCACCAAGTTGATGAGAACTAAACGTTGTGGACAAGGAGCAGGAGAAATAATAATAATAAAAAAAAAAAACTATTATTGAAGAAATGAAGAAACAAAGACACATTTTACTTCTAACTATGAACTGATATGTTATAAAGTCTGAATGTATTTCCAGTATGGTTTCAAACACATTTGGACAGTCAGACCTCTTTCTGCAGCTTCAAACGAACAGAATCCTCTTTGAACCTCTGAGAAAAGGGATTGTACTTTCTGGGCAATTTTGACTTCTTTCTCTCACAGCTCTCGCTGACCTGACTCGATAGGAGTTCCAGGATGTGCACACCCACATCAAACTGTGACGTCTATTACATTCGTATGCCAAACAGGGCGACACGGTGGGACAGTGGTTAGCCTCATAGCAAGAAGGTCCCTGGTTTGCTTGGCCCGGGATACTTCTGTGTGAAGTTTGCATGCTCTCCACATGTCTGCATGGTTCTCTCCGGGTACCCCGGCTTCCTCCCACCTCCAAAATCATGCTGAGGTTACTTAGGTGTGAATGTGAGTGTGAATGGTTGACTGTCCTTCATGTGACCCCCGAGGAGCTGGTGACTCGTCCAGGTTGGACCCTGACGTTCACCTGTTGACAGCTGGGATCGACTCCAGCACGACCGCGACCCGTAACCGGAGCGAGAGGACGAAGGTGACGAGATGAATGCACGAATGAATGAAGCTGCAGAACTCTATCACAACAGCAACACCTAAATAGTGACCGACCAGTTCAGGGAACGGTGAAGGTAGAAGCACTGCAGCCTCACAACACACGACAAACCATTTTTCATCATCACTTCATTTACCATGTATGTGTGTCCGTCAGAAACCAGAACGAAGTGAAACAACAACTGTGAATGCCATTGAAGGGAACAAAGACCTAATGGTCTGTCTTCAGTCGGCACCATTTCAACCCACTCCCTGGACCTGTACATTTTTGTTTGTGACCGCTGGTATTTCTGACTGTGTCCTCTCAAGCTGACTAAGCAGAACGTTTTTTTAATCAGAGAGAAAGAAACAGGCACACGGGCTATGAACAGGACAATTCTGGCAGCCGCTGGAAAGCTTTAAGTCTGGTGTTACAGTAAATGCTGATGATTTATTATCGACCTTTACCCACCGAACGTCCAGCGATCAACAATTCCATTTCCTTATTCAATTCACTGAGTGGAGATTTTTTTTTAAAAAAAAAGAAGAAATAAGAAAATGTTTCATCTCTCTGGCCTCTTTTTTGTTTTAGTGAGGTGCAAAGTGCTTTTCAAGTTGGCAGCAGATCATATGAGCTGTATCTTTTCAGTGTTAATGCTCTTGGTTACGTGCCATAAAACCCACCTTGACATTCTCTACAAGCCATTTCTCAGCCAAATAAGATTTGTGATATAAAAGAAGCACCAGTCAGACGTCACATTGTCTTCGCAGGATGAGGAGGTTGCAGCTCAGCGGGTTTATCAAGTTCGAAATTGATCACCTGCTCCCATGGACGGTGTCAGAAACTTTGACGTGTCGACAAGAAGAGGCAAAAGAGCGGCTTTTAGTTTTTGGCAGTGTTGTTTGTAATGGCTGGAGACACCATAAACACCTTCTACAGTCAGCCCGTTAAGAGAGAGGACACATTCTGCACAATTCTGTTGACAGATGGAGATGGGCATTCAGAGAGCACAAAGTTCTACCACATCTAACGTATAAAACTGCTCTTTTTCACACACACACAAAACCAGAAAACAGCCGCCTCAAAATTGAATCTATTCTTCCTTCACCGATGCAAAACATAGTGAAAATTGGTTCTGTAGTCAACACTGGGAAAGGATAAAGAAATAACCATCTGAGACCAAGGGTCAGAGGGACTCTCAGTTCAAATCGTACATCCTTTATTAAACTACACAAAGGACAACGACTTCTACTCTAATTCGAACCCAGATAAATACTGTATGATGAATTCAAACAAGGAGGTCGGTTCGTTGCTGAAATGTATTTCAACTGGCCTTGACGTTAAAGTTAAAGCAAAGTTTAGTGAAGTACAAGTTTATTGCCATTTTTTAATCATACTATACCTACAACTACAAACATAAAGAGCAAAAAACTGCTCTTTTTTGCACATCTTCTTGGGAAAATTATGGCCAGACCGAAATACAGCTGAAAAACCACAAATGGGGGAACAGGACCACAGTAATTGTACCGATGTGACCTGATACTTACTGAAGTCGCCTGCAGCACGTTCGAAACCCCCGGTAGTTACACCTCCTTTGTGCGTGAGTGGTGTTGTGTGCGCGCACACTCAGCAGCGTGTCGTGTGCAGCTATGACGGACACACACAAGGATCTGGAAGGGTCTACAGAAACACACACACACACACACACACACACGACGACGTCTGCCGCGTATTACTACCTAACTTTCTAACTTAACATCCACTGGTGGTTCTGGCCAAGGCGCTTCTCCGAACCACAAGTTATTGGCAGTAAATCGCCTTGTAAATTTCATTGTTATTATCTGCAGCGAGACAGTTTCTTCTATACGACATAGAAAAGCAAATGATTTCCACACAGATTTCCTGTCACTCTACTGCCATCTCCTTCCTGCTTCAACTACACATTCCAAGAGCAGTATCTTTACATTCAAACACACCATGTTTATGCTCTCTGTACATCAAGAAGCCAATGTGAAGCTCATCTCATTGATTCAAAGGACGTGGAACCACTGCTAGATGATTCCCACACACCCACAAAGCACCATGGCTGCTTTTTTAAATTTCACTGAAACTGAAACCCATAAAACAACTTTCACAAGCAAAGGGAAGCATTTTATCGAGGAGGAGCTGATGTAGAACTGGAAACAGATGGGCTGATACAGACTAAAGCTTGTGTGAAACTACAGCAGGTCGGCTTTCACCAGCTCTTCAGGATTTTTCTGATTCGTGAGATAAGTCAGTGACTCAATGGGGGAAGAGGCACGGGCCATCAACGGTCTTCGTGACTCAACTGAAGTTGAATTAGAGACTTTGGTCAGAACTGATGGAGGATGTTGTAGTAACGGCAGAATGTGACTGTTCCACACTGGCAGCTACAACAATTCAAAACATCTGACTCCAACAGGAAGAAATGGACGAGGTGGGATTGAGAGGTGGAGAGACGGAATCCTAGAGACTACACAAGCTAGTACCAGATGTGTCCAGTCTGAAGCACATCTGTTTAAACCCCCCCGATATGTTAGTGTGTAACCCTGACCTGATCTGATTTCCATTGTCTCATTGGAGAGCGAAGCGAGATTTCAGGTTAAAGCCGTGAGCGTGTTGCGGTCAGCGCTTTTGTCCCAAAAGCACTGGGGTGCTTCTGCGAGCAAACATAAAAAGCCAGACAGGACTGATAAAGGCTTAACTGGGCTGCTTTGGGACAGTCTTTGCACACTCACTTGTTCAACTGAGGGGAAGAAAACAGCTTCATTCTGAGCCAAAGTGGAGAAAAAAAAAAAGAAGAAGAAGAAGTCAAGATAACGTTGTCAATGGCTGGTTCAACAGCCTGGGAGGATTTGGGCGAGTTGGCCAGACGTTCACTCGGCGTGGTGCCGACACACACCCACACACACACAAGTTTCCCCCATACAAACATACATACATACAGTACATACCCCCCCAGTCCGCCTCACCCCACCGGTAAGCGACGGGGCTCAAATGCAGTCACGTTCATTCAGAGGAATAAAGCACCACGTTAAAGCCCATGAATTTAAACTTCTTTTCTTTATTAT